>JADRCH010000315.1:2042833-2097882 GCA_019843965.1 Rhynchomys soricoides | reverse complement strand
GTGTGTGCACACCCGAATGCACTAGTTAAGTGTAATGAAGATAGAGTGTTTGGGTGAAAGTAAATCAAGCACTCAGGATGGCTGGAGCACTGCCCTTCTTGCGTTCCGCCACACCTGTTTATTTCCTTTGTTAGAACAGATCTAATTTGAGGTCAAAAGAGAAATGACAACTTAAATTAATGTTAGAATATTGATCTGCAAGGGTGCAGAATGTTGTTCACAGAGGAGGACTTACATAATCACTTAATCATTTGAGGACGCACGGATGGGTTAAATGCCGGCCTTGGTTTGTTCTGCTCCGGGCAGTCTGATTTTTATTCGTTTCTTTAGTAGCAGGAGCTTTCTTTGAGCCATAGCAACAATGGCACATGTCTTAGAAGCCTTTGATTTCTTCAGCCGACTGGTTTGGCTTTATTTTAGTTTACATTTTAGGGTAGGAGACTGACTTTAGCTGTGATGTCCAAGCTCTTAAGAACTGAAACTGTTAGCACAGGGCTAGGTTTAGACCTATTTTAACAAGATTGCCCAAGATCAGCTTTGGCCTAAATCCAAGAGTTGCAATAACTTTGGGAATGGACAAAGATAAGAACTTTATTGTTTTCTTGTAAACCGGGCCTTACTAGTTAGGTCTGATTGGCCTGGCACTTGTAGACCAGGTTGGCCTTGAACTCAGAGATCCACCTGCCTCTGCCTTCCCAGTGCTGGGATTAAAGGCATGGGCCACGACTGGCTGTGCTTTATTCATTTCAATGGTAGGTGTTTGAATATGAACTGAAACAACTGCTATTACAGTCACCTAATAGACATTAAAGTAAGGGTGCATTCGCAGGGCTAGAGTATGGGTGGTTGTTCTAGCCTTGACGTGCCATCTGGTCTCTGTGCCCAACTGGGTAGTGGCTGTGTTGTTCAGACTCCTGTGCCTGTGCCACCAGGGTCAGCTCTCCTCCTTTGCCTAGTCGAGGGGCGGGGCCAACTCTCACTGTTCACCCTTTTTTTGTTGTTGTTCTTATTACATTTATTTATTAATGTATGTACTCCTGTGAGTTGTGGAGGTCGAGGACAGCTTCCAGGAGCTTGTTCTCTGCTATCCACGTATTGGCCTAATTCAAGGTGCCAAGCTTGACAGGGGACTCCTTTACCCACTGAACTGTCTCCACAACCCAGATGTGGACATTTGTAATAGAGAGAACAGTTTGAGGGAAGTTCTGCTAATGAGTAGAGCAGCCTATGACTGTAGAGGTGTACAAGGAAGTGCTAGCTGTTAACTCAGGACTGTGGCTTCCAGGGCCTATCTGTGACACTCTAGAACACTGTCCCCACGTGCATGGTCCACGATCCTTCATATGCTTCTCACTTCAAAAGTCACTTGTCAGGAAGGCATGTGGCAGGGTTTGATTTTCGTTCTGTGCTGCCAGAGCCTGAACCCCAAAGCTTGATTCTAGGCAAGAGTTCTACCACTGAGCTATGATGACCACCCCCCATAGTCCTTGTGTATCTTAAACATGATCACAACAGGCATCTATTATCTTTGAACCTCAGCTGACGTAATTTTTTATTTTATTTTATTTTACTGGCAGTCATTTTCTATCAGTGGTTTATGCGATAGGTAGTTGTCCTTTACACAAATTGAAAACTCTGAGTCCTAACCAAACCTTGGCTCCATGCAAACTAGCAGGTGCATTCACGGTCACTTGCAAGAGAGTCAACAGGGAGCTGGCTGGGGAAGGGTCAATGAGTGCTGTGGATGTAGTACTGCCTCCATGTCATGGCTAGTGATTTCTTTTTTTTTTTTTTAAATCACTTTACCAAAAAAAAAAAAAAGTTTCCCATCTTAGTTCATTGAAGCACTAAACAATTTACCCGTTGAAAGTATATTTAATATTTTTAGTGTGCAGCTGTCACCATAGGTGGATTTTTTGTTTGTTTTAATCTTTCAAAGCAGGAAAAATATTTAATGCAGAAATACTTTTCAGAAATCATCCCATTTGGTAAATCAGAAGCAACCCAACAGATAAACCCATAAGCAAAAAGTTTGAGCCATTTAAAAAATTACTAGAGGTGACTCAGCAGTTAAGAATACTGCCTGCTCTTCCAACTCCTCCTCCTGGCCTCAGAGAGTACTGCTTGCACGTGTTGTCCAGACGTACATGCAGTCAAACATTCATACACTGAAATCAAGTCAAAACAGCGTTACATACTTGGCATCACTACTGATGAGTTGGGTGCAAACTAAAATGCCTTCGAGGCGCCTTTTTCTCTTAATACAGCCACAATTTTACAGTTTCACCACTCCAAAATCAACCATGCCTGTTTAGTCACTGTTTTTTTAACGTTTATCTCTCACCTCACGTTTCCTAGACAGCTATTAACCTTTCTGTCTATAGAATATTATATGTGTGTACACACACACACACACACATTCATACTTATCTGGTTTCTTTCAATTAATGTTTCAAAGTTTGTCCAAGCTGAAGTATGTTTTGGTACATAATTTGTTTTTATGGCCAAATACTATTCCATTATATGATGTATTAGTTTCTTAGTTCCAGGGTTGATCTGAGTACTGCAAGAGGTTTATTGACTTCTGTTCTGCGGGTTGTCTGCACATCCTTGGCGGTGTTCTTTAAAGCACAGATGATTTGATTGTTGGTGAAGTTTGTCACTTCTGATTACTGTGGATGTGTAACAGATTGGTCCAAACTTTAATGAAACAAACAACCATTTAATCACGCATAGATTCTGCAGCGTGTACAGGGCACAGTGGGAATAGCCTGTGTTAGTTGAATGGTATCTGGAGTCTTAGCTGAAGTGTCAGCCACTGCAGCCCAGTCCTTAATCATCTTTCTGTACATCTGGCAGTTGTTGCTGGCTATCTTCTGAACTTTAGCTGGGGCTATAGACCAGGGTGTTACAGGGCTTGGGCTTTCTTGCAGTATGGTGTCTTGAAGCAGTCAGATTTCTTATCCAGCTGCTCAGGGCCCTAACAGCTGTTCTAGCACACAACAGAAGCCACTCATCTTTCTGACTACTTCACCCTCAAACAGTGCCTCAAAAGTCCTCCCTGATTCAGTACCTGGGCTCCACCCCAATAAGAAAATGTAGAGCAGTATCTAGGGAGGGAGATGTTGTCTCAGTCATGTTTAGAAAATATAAAATGTAAATTAAAAGGTATGGTTAAGTGCTGTTAATCCCAGCACTTGGGAGGCAGAGGCAGGTGGATCTCTGGGTTTGAGGCCAGCCTGGTCTACAGAGTGAGTTCCAGGGCAGCCAGGGCTACACAGAGAAACCTTTTCTTGAAGAAACAAAACAAAACAAATTCTTGTTTTTAGTTATTTTTTAAAAGTATTATTTTAGTCTTTAACAGACGAGATCCTTCCTCATGACTTAAACCTACCTTCAGATTGTGAAAATGTTATGGAGGACTAAGATTGCTTTAGTTCTGGGGGAAATAGATTAGAACTGATAAGGAGAGGAAAACTAATGGTCTCGAAGGGGAGGAAGCCATGGTTTTTTCCTCATTTTAAAGAATGTTTCATTTATATTATTGCCATAAATAGAGTACTTGCCTTTATTAAATGAGGAACAAGGTAAAGTATATGTAAATCCCTTTTTTAAAGGTTTGTCGTAAACTCAGTAAAAAGGGAAAGAGATTAAAAAGGAAACAAAACGAAAACAAGTGAGAAGAAAAACTAATAAGAGAAAAATTGGGATTTATTTGGGGACACCTGTGCAAAAGACAGTGACTTGCTGACAGGCAAGATCAAGAGCTGAGGAGGAAAGACTGCATTTGGCAGACATGCTCAAGAGCATGGTGGGCATGGTACTTGCCTTTTTGGTCTTTTATTAGCATGGTCCTAATTAGCATAAACAGTCTAGAGTCCACCACCCCATCTGCCCTTCTAACATGATCTTTGCAGTGGGGAAGACGTGAGAGAGCAAGGTGGAAGAATCCGTAAAACTGGCAAATAGAACACACTTTGTACTTAAGTAACTGATGGTGTACGGAAAGACAGCGGGATAAAGCTATCGTAGAGTGTGGTGTAGTAGGTGTCAGAATACATGATAGGGAATAAACTCCCGTTAGCACTCAGGAGGCAGAGGTGCTCTGCTCTGCTAGTCGTGTTAGAGATCGCTTGGAATAGGAGGGGTTAAGTGGGTGGAACCTGTATAGCCCTGCCTGACCTGGAATTCCCTAAGTAAGCCAGGCTGGCCTCAAACTCACAGAGACCTGCTTGCCTCTGCCTTCCTCCCTAGCTATGATTCAAGTCTTACCAATTGTAAGCTTACATTCTGGGAAAAAAAATGGCTGGTTCAAATGGATAGGAGCTGTGACTCCTTTGTTCACTGCTTAGAACATAATTGGTCACTCAGGAAAGTTTTGATTCGTTTTTTAATCTGTTGGCTTTTTTTACTGACTTGCATTTTAAGACTTCACTCTGACAGCCTCACAGAAAATGATGATGAAAAGAGAATACAGGCGACCCTTGGACTTGAAACAGTCTAGTAAAGCGGGTTGGAGGGCATGGAGTCAAGAGTTAGCTGGGAGGGAGGACTAGTGAGACTTGGCAACTCACTGCATAAGGGGAAGGGTAATGACTCCCAGGTGCTTTGAACAAATGATGATCAGGGAAAAATGGAAGCCATGGAGTTGAGTGAAATAGACCATGGAGAATACCACAGGGTGACCAACCATATCCTAGGTCCCAGGAAACCTGTCTGAGTCAGGCAAACTGGGGTGGCTGGTCATACTAAAATAGAATAAAATGGCTAAAGACGGGGAAGGAAGGCACAGAAACTGCAGGGAGATGGAGCAGTGGTAGCAAGAGCCGCTGGGTATCATGTAAGGTAGGAGAGCATCTGGAGAAGAGAGTGGTCAGCAGAGGCTGAGGTTTTCTTTGGCTTGCTACGTAGCTTTGGGTAACCTGGTACTTACTGTGTAGACCAGGCTGGCCTTGAACGCAGAGATCCACCTGCCTTTCTCTAGGGTTAAAGGCATGCACCACCATACCTAGCTCTCAGAATTTCCGAGTTTCTGGCTGTTCTCAACTGAAGTGTGATATGTTTGTAGAAGTTTGCTAAATATTTCTTAAAATAATGGTGTGCATCTTTTTATTGTTAAACTCCATCGAGGGGCATCAACTTCTGGTATTTTCTTGTGGCTGGGATAAAAGTGAATGAGGACTTTACTGCAAGCCACATACCCACATTTAGTGTGTGGCGGTGTCAGGTTAACGAACATTTTAGATGTTGGATGGTGAAACATCTGACACTCAGTAATTCAGTAGTAACAGGTGGATATATATTTGTCATGGTGTGTTTGATAGCTTGAAATATTTAACATAATGATCTAAAAACCCCAAATCATCTCCATCTCCAAAAAAAAAAAAAAAAAGCACATATTGACTACTGATACTTGAGAATAGAGGCTTGCAGGCAGTGTATAAATTTGGGTTATAAGAATTATTCCTGTAGTAATGGCACTTCTGCTTTGTGCCTAAAGATATGAAAGTGAGAAAACTTTATTCTGGATGCCATAGATAGATAATTGACTCACTTTTGTATCTGCTATTTAACCACTGCCACTGTTCTGTCTCTCTTGGCATATTTCTATATTTATCTTAGTTACTTCCTGGGTCCCTCAGCCAACTCAAACAAGTTGGCTCTGATCCCATGCTCCATCTAAAGTTCATCCATTGTTTTTTCAAAAATCTGTTCAGTAAGTAAAAAATTGTGCTGTTGAGAAAACTGTCAGGTTTCATATATATGACTTCCAAGTCGTGAGTCAGGAGTTGATGGGGTGAAGATGCATACTAATGACTCACTTCTGTCTTGTTTGGAACAGGATGCTCTATGAATACGTTGAAAGGAAACGGAAGGAAAATTCGGGAGCTCAGCTGCATGTTACCTACTTGGTGTCTGGCAGTCTTATACAGAACGGACATTCTGTAAGTCCTCTTGTAACAAGGCTTCCTGATCGTGAGATATAAACAGTGTTAGAAATAACAGGAGAAAGAGGCAAGATTGAGAGGCACGGGGGTTTTAAAGTACCTCCTAAAGAGAGTGAGCAGTCTGAAATTTTAAACTAAATCTGACACTCAGGAAAGGTCAGGTAATACCTCGCCTGTGATGAAGAGACTATCACTACTGTTAGTTAACTAGGAAATGAGGCATTAGGGAATGGCTTTTCCTTGAACCTCTTTTTCTCTTTGAATATGTATTGAAGACACTGGTACTTAATTTTCATCCTCTCCAGATTTCAAGTCACAGATTCGGGTGTTAAAAAAAGGAGGAAAAAAGATTAGGTGGCTTTGTAATATAAGCACTTTTGATAGGTCACCTAGAGTGGCCCACTGATTGATAGGTCACCTAGAGTGGCCCACTGATAGGCCTGAAGGCTTAGCTGCTGGTACAGACAGAGGCACCGGCTGTGCATATTTTTCTGTTCTGATCTCATCTGCATCTAGCCCACCAACATAGGGTACTGTTGCTTTTTTCATCTCAACCACAAAGCAGTCTTAGACTCTGGTCTCTTGTTCACTTCCATTTTTTCCCCCAGGAGAGGGCGTGGGTATCACTGTGTTCTTCCCAGGCCTTGTGAAGCACCAGAAGCTCTGTTGTCTTGTACTGAGTTCAGGGAACGCTCATAGTTCTTGCACACTGGCTTCCTGTCTGGCAAATGGCACTTCTCTGTCCTCACTTTCCTTGAGCCTGTCTGAAGACAACTCTGTTTCATTGTCATCAATCCCAGGATCAGGGGTCCCTCTTAGAGATCGTTTTTTTTACTTCCCTTTTGACTTTCCCTCAAAATCATAAGTTTACAATCTCAACTTCATTTGCCATAATACTGATGGGAGTTGGTTTTTTTTTTTTTTTTTTAAGACTTTATCTATTTATTTATTTTATGTATATGAGTACACTGCAGCTGTCTTCAGACACAGAAGAGGGCATCAGATCCCATCACAGATGGTTGTGAGCCACCATGTGGTTGCTGGGAATTGAACTCAGGATCCCTGGAAGAACAGTCTGTGCTCTTAACCACTGAGCCATCTCTCTGGCCCGGGAGTTGTTTTGTTAACAAGAGTCTCAAGCGTGTGAGAGTTAAAGCTCTTAGGTGGATTTGGTAGCATATGAGGAGAAACAAAACTTTGGATTCAGATCCCTGCATCTGCCAGCCATGTTCTTTCCTTGTTGGTGTACTATTGAAACTCAGATGTTTAGTCAGCAGTGCTTCTCCACCGTCCTAACGCTGCAACCCTTTAATATAGTTCCTCACATTGTGGTTACCCCAACCGTGAAATTACTTCATTGCTACTTCATAACTCTAATTTTTCTACTGTAATATAAGTATCTGATGTGCAGTATTTTTGATATGCAACCCTCCAAGGGGTTTCCATCCACAGGTTGAGAACCACTGGGTAGTGGGTTCTTGTTATGTTAATTAGGGCTTGTCATTACAAGTTCTTATTAGCTTTTTAATATAGTGAATTTTAGTTGGGAATGATTTTTTAAAATTACCACCCAATTTATTATTCATTTAACAGACATTACAGAATTGTCAAGTTTTAAGCTGGAATCTGTGAAGAATTTTTTTTAAGGACAGGTATCATTGTGTAGCTTGACTGGTAGACTAGACTGACCTTGTATTCACAGAGATCCACCTGCCTCTCTAGTGCTTGATTAAAGGTATCAACCACCACACCTGGCCTCTATGAAGAACTTTTATTGAAGCCTAGTGTGGTCATACATGCTTATAATTCTAGCATTTGGGAGGTTAATGCAGGTGAGTCTGGGCAAGACCTCTCTCAAAAATGTAAAATAAAATTCTAACAGGTAACAGGGTTTGTGATGCTACGCTTACTGGGCCTTCACCTTGATAGGTGTCCACTGTTGAGGTCTGTGCATTTTCAGTAGCCCCAAGCAGAGGAGCACTTATCCACACTGAACTTCCTGCTGTCTAGACTATTCCCTTAGGTATCAATTAGTTACTGCCTCTAGGCTGCACTACGAATCTGCAGTGTGTTAATGGTTAGTTCCTTGTGCCTTTTTTCATAAGCTCTGCAATTTTTAGTGTGCAGTTTTATAGAATGACATTTTTGGGGTTTGTAACTATGATCATGTAAGTGTGTGCAGGTACAGGTGTGTGTGTGTGTATGTATGTGTATGCACACATGCATGTCATGTATGCATATGTCTAAGAGTAGGCAAGCACTTGTGATGGTAGAGCACAATCTTGGGTATTACTCCTCAAGAGTTGTCTACTTTTTTGTTTGCAACAAGCCTGGGACCTGAAGTTTGTTGATTTGTCTTAGGCTGGCTGGCCAGTGGCTTTCAGGATCCTCCTGTCTCCTCAACACTAAAATTACAGTGGCTCTACCATGCCCATCTTTTTATATGGACACTGGGAATCGAACTCAGATCCTGCAACTGAGCTGTTGCTTTGCTTCATTTATAAACTAGAAAAGAAATCAACAAAAAGAACACATAATTTTTAATTCAAATTTATGACTATATTTTTTAAAGCTTTTTTTTGATGTATTGGGGGAGATAGCTTAGTGGTAGAGCAGTTGCCTAGTATATACAAGGTTCTGGGTTTGACCATTAGTACTGAAGCACCAAAACAATAAAAATTTATGTTGTTGTCAAACATGGTGGCTCACACCTGTAATTGGCAACATGTGAGAGCCTGAGGCAGGAGTTACTGAGTTTGAGGCCAGCACAGTATGAGTTTCAGTATCCTAAAAACTAACCAAACAAAGCCGGGCAGTGGTGGCACACGCCTTTAATCCCAGCACTTGGGAGGCAGAGACAGGCAGATTTTCTGAGTTTGAGGCCAGCCTGGTCTACAGAGTGAGTTCCAAGACAGCCAGGGCTACACAGAGAAACCCTGTCTCGAAGAAAAAAAAAAAAAAAAAAAAACTCCAAACAAAAAAAGCTTGCTTGATTTTTATATTGCTCATCTATATTAAGGATTTTGGTGGTTCCTAACATTGACATAAATACTTATTGCTTAAGCCAAATACAAGATATAGAGGAGAAAAAATATTTTTAATAACAATTACTGAAATTCTTTTCAAGATTTTTTTTGGCAAGTTTTTTTCTCCCCCTGTAGGATATATTCTGCTTAAATCACCCATTGTGGCAATTTACCAATTTAAGATCTATTTAAACTCAGTTCTCTTTCCTTCAGGAAAGGGCAGGCCTCCCAGGGATATCAACCAAACATGGCATATCAAGTTGTAATAAGATTAGATACTTTCCCTCGTCTTAAGGCTGGACGAGGCAATCCTGTAGGAAGACAAGGGTCCCAAAAGCTCCAGAAACAACCTATGCCCCTTCTGCTAGGAGTCCCATAAAAACACCAAACTACACAATTGTAACACACACACACCCACACACACACACACACCACAAACATATATACACAGGACTTAGGTCAGTCCTGTGCAGACTCCCTGATTGTCAGTTCAGTCTCCGTGAGCCCCTGTGAGTCCAGGTTGAGACCAGGTTAGTTGATTCTGTGGGATTTCTTGTGGTGTCCTTGACTCCTCTGGCTCCCACAATCCTTCCTCCCCCTCTCTGTAGGACTCCCTGAACTCTGTATGATGTTTGGCTGTGGGTCTCTGCATCTGTCTCCATCAGTCACTGGATGAAGCCTCTCTGATGACAAACTATGCATATAGCAGAATAGACAGATCTAAGTTTATTTAGTTCCATAGATTATATAGTTATCATTCAGTCGTTTACTGAACATTGCTTTCACACTGTTTGAGGTTAGTTTTGTTTCATAAAATACTGAGGCTGGCCTCTCATTTTCCTTAATATTTTTTCAAGATGATGTAAAATATGCAGTTAAAAATACATCAGATTGCCCTTTACTGTAGTGTATTTTCAGGGTACCCAGTGTTTTTCTAATTTCATAGCTAAACACCACTGAGTCAAGGAAGCTGAAATTCTGAGTTCTGTAACGTCACTACTGATGAAGTGTTGTTCCTTGCAGTGCCACAAGGTTGCAGTAGTGAGAGAAGATAAACTGGAAGGTAAGAGTCGGAGCAGCTGAGTGAGCTTTTTGCTGTGCCTCTTCCGGGGGCGTTGATTGTGTACAGTCTGTATGAAGTGTATTTGGCTATTTAATCAGACAGTCTTATATTCCTTGTACTGATGGTTTTTGAATCGCTAATCTTCTTACATTTGCTTAACTTCCCATTTTTAAGGCTGACATTTATAAAGTACATCTGTGACAGGATTTCAAGACTCGTGACAGACATAAAAAAATTGTCATGAATTCCAGATGACATGGCTCCTTAAGCTGTGGACTGTGACACTTTGTGGGTTGAATTACTGAATCTAGACCTTGTAAAAAAGATTATCAAACTGAGCTCATAACAAGACTTAATTCAATATCAGATGGTGAACAGTGAGTGTAGCAGTACATGTGGGATGGTGAACCCACAAAACATGGGTTTCGTGGCAGTGCTCACACATGTTAGAGAGCATGTGACCTCACTGCAGCCTTAGTTCTGAACACACCATCAGTGCTCCTTGCACTGTGTGCCGCCCTGCCATGCAACACTGTGAGTATGACCTGAACCACCTTGGCCCAGACTTGAGCCTGTGTATGACACTGCTGTGTGCTCAGTCGTAGTCTTCTTACTGTGTACGTGAACTTCTGTGCTCTTATAGAAACATAATACTTTAATTATGAAAACAAAGAATTAATATTTTCCCACCGTTGTTCCTTCGTGTGTAAGTATCAAGTTAGTGTGTTTGGGGATTGTATTGATGTTAAAATATTAGATTCTAAAAATTGCTATTAGAGTTGCTCCTTGTTGTGTTTAAAAAAAAGTTTAGTAAATTTCAGCGTGGGTTAGATCAGGGCTTCTAACAATCTGAAATGGCCTGAACTTACCTCTTCTATTTTTTACTATGTATTTCTGCAAAGTGGTAGCGTTGTCAGCACTGATGGTTATAAAGGCAAAATATTGATCAGCTAAAAAACATCGATATGTTCTGCATTCTGTAGGATCAAATATTCAGCCAAGATTTCAGTTCTTTGTATAAAGACAAACATACACACTTGTTTCATTAGTATGTTCAACTTGTTTTCATCTTTAATAATAAAATTATGTGTATGCCACAGGGCTGTTTTAAAATAAAATTCTTCATGACCATCAGTAAATATTTAAGTTGTGTACTTTTATATATGCAAGTAAATATATTTGCATAAAAATTTCTTTGGCTAAAAAGGAAATATTAAGAAACTCCATCATATGTGGTGGTTAATATATTCTAAGCTCTGTGCTAGGCTCTGGGGACAGGGAACAGATTAACACAGTCCCTTCCCTTGTAGGACCCATAGTTTACTCCTATGATAATGGTCTTTTAGTTTTGCTCTGTAGACTCAGTTCATTAGTTAATATTATATAGTTGCTTTTTTAATTTTTTATTTTATTTTATTTATTTATTTTTGGTTTTTTGAGACAGGGTTTCTGTATAGCCCTGGCTGTCCTGGAACTCACTCTGTAGACCAGGCTGGCCTCGAACTCAGAAATCTGCCTGCCTCTGCCTTCCGAGTGCTGGGATTAAAGGCGTGCGCCACCACTGCCCAGCAGTTGCTTTTTTTAAACTGAAATTGAAATATACAAATAAGTCTTCTAGGTAGAGATTAAGTCTTCTCAGGTAGCGATTGCTTAACTGACTAAAACAAAGCATCATAATTATCATTAATCATCAATTAGTATTTGCTGACTGTCCCTGGGTGGGTAATATCCTCACAGGTGCTGTACTTAGAAACAACTCAGCACCAACATGACCCATTGCAGACAGAGGCTTGATGTTCTACTTTATATGTAGCTGTTTGGCTTGTTAGAGTTTTTGGACCACCATAGATTGCAAATGGTTTTAGTGCAGAAGAGTTTCTTGTTAAAGTCCCCACAAGCTATGAAGTTGTGTATTAACAGACTGCTTTTCCTGTTGACTTGTAGCAGTGAAGTCCAAGTTAGCTGTGACTGCCAGCATCCATGTGTACAGCATCCAGAAAGCTATGCTAAAGGACAGTGGGCCTCTGTTCAATACTGACTACGACATCCTTAAAAGCAATTTGCAGAACTGCAGCAAGTAAGCGCCTTAATGTTCTTGTGGGCTTCTTTACGAATTGATTTTGTAAGGTGTTTACACAGTGGCTGCCTCTTAAGAGTGAGTGCCAAGTCTAGTAAAACCCCATTTATCTTGCAGTAAGACACATGCCTAGTTTTATTAGTACATCATAAGGTGAAAAATAGCAGCCACAACCCATATTGAAACCCCACTGGACTCCCCATAAATCTATTTCTCATATATTTATCCTGTCATCACCACCAGAAATGTTTGTTGTGTCCCCTCAGTACCCCCTTGCCCTAGTCTCTGCTTGTCTAACTCTTACCCATCCTTTAGGAGCTAGATCAAGTGTTACCCTTCAAAAAACTCTTCCAAAATCTGACATCCCGTTCCTTCCAGCCAAAAGTAACTTGTCCCTAAAGCTCCACGGCCAAGATCAGATCTTGTAAGTCTTTTGTGTTCTTCAGGGCACTGGACAGTGACAGGCTATAATGTGTGGATTTTAGAGACTGATAATCATAGGTTTTAGTCATGATTTGCTACTTAATAGCCCAGTGGCTTTGGACAAATTACTTAATACTTTGTAGCTTTTGTTTCTTCGTCTTTAAATCAGTTGTGATAATTCTTACTTTGTGGGATTGTACTTAGGGCTCAAGTAAGTTCTTTAAAAATAATCTTGGCTATCTACTACTTAATTTAAATTTGGGGGCTGGAGAGGTGGCTCAGTAGGTTAGTATACTTATTAATTCTGCAGAGGATCCAGGTTCAATTCCCAGCACTCTACATGGTGGCTTACAACCATCTATAACCCCAGTTCCAGGGGATCTGATACCTTCTGGCCTCCTTAGACACTAGGTGTGCATATGGTGTATAGATGTACTTGCTGGCAAAACACTCTTACATATAAAATCAAATTAATTAATTAAAAGATAATTTGAATTTGTTTGGTGTATATCATATGAGTACCATTGAGTTTTTACATACTTTTCAGAATGAGGCTGAGGCCCAGTGCCTGTTCCTGAGGTTGGTGGCCCACAAGAGATAGTATTACAGTACAGTGCTATCAAGAGGAATGGCATGAAAAGATTTTGGAGACAGGCATTTATTACCAGCTTCTGGATGGGTGGAGTGAGGGGAAAAGAGAGGTGGCTTTTCCAAAAGGTTAAGGCATCTAGGTTGAGACTCAAAGGTCCGGTAGAAATTGTCAGATAGTAGTGTCAGAGTAAAGAAGGACCTGAGAGAGAAACATGACATTGTGTAATCATTGTCTGTGGCTAGAGCGTAGGGTGACAGACTGGTGGGAAGTAACTAGAAGACTGGAGTCAGACTCCTTTTTGAGTGCTTTCACGGAGCTTAGGCTTGATTCTGAGAAGAGCTGTTGGGGTTTGGATGTGTTGATTTGCTGGAAATCTCAATTAAGGATGTTTTACTGCGGTAGTTAAGTCTCGGGGTGAACAGAAGGAGCTTGGATTCAGGTAAGCTGCTGGGCCAGGGCAGCAAATGCAGCCGTGAAGAGAGAGTGTAGAATGAAGGACAGACAAAAAATAAACTGAGGGTTATAATTTTTACCAGCTGTATGACTTTGGACAAAGTATTTAGCCTCTTTGTGATTCAACTTCTTTATGGTAAAAAGTAGAGGCTTCAGTAGAACCAATCTCACATGTAATTGGGGATTGAGTAAACTAAGAGGGGTAGCGCTCTTAACCCCGTGTTCACACATAAAAGTGCTCTTTTGTGGTTGCTTTTTATTTTAATGAATGGACAGAAAAAGAGGGGTCTAAGGGGAAGCATCCAGTAAAGTGGAAAACTATGAAAATATATGAGGTTCTGTAAGCTGAGGGCAAAATTTCAAGAAAGGGGACTAATGGATGCTTCAAGAGAAGCAGGTCTGGTAGAGATGGAAGCTATCCATTGGATGTGGTGATGGCCTTCGAGTGCTTCAGTGTAGGGGTCAGACTGATCCAGCTGACTGAGACAGGAAGAAGTGAGACACACACACACACACACACACACACACACACACACGAAATTTTAGAGTTGAGGGGATATGGCTCAGTGGTAGGGCTTGCTTGTTACTCATAAGGCCCTGAGTTCTGCCTCAGCACTGCAAAAATAAAATAAAGCCCAACCACAGAAATAATTACAAGACTGGTACTGAGGCAGGGGGATCACCGAATTCCAGGCCAACTTGTTACTTAGTACCAGACTAGCCAGGCCACACAGCAAAGAGAATGACTTAAGTTGTATTGTTAGGTAAGAGTCAGAGAGGAGTGGTTTGAAGAACTGGAGGGCATGGGGTCCTTGGAGACGTTGATACAGAATTGCCAACTGTATTTTCTTTAAACACCATCTGATTAGGATTCCTGTCAGTTAACTTAGTTTTTCCAAAATGGTGCCTAGTACACAGTAATTAATATTGACTCTATTTATAATGGGCATTATGGTGGATTGGTTAGGGTTTTGTTTTGTTTTGTTTGTTTTGTTTTGTTCTGTCTCTTTATTTTAAAATTTGAATAAGATGGGCATTTGAATATTTATTAAGTAGATATATAACCAGAAAATAATTTATTTATAAGTCCCCTGGTTTAGGGAATGATTTCAAGAAGATAATACTTTGCTAATTTTATGTAAAACATTTAATTTTATTTTAAAAATAATCTGTATTAAAATCTGTGGCATGTCAAGATGACTTGCCATATCCAATATCAGGTAAAACAGCTTTTGTTAGCGTCCAGCAAGTAAACAAGGATGGGTAAAACCTGCTTGGGAGTTTAGCAGTGCTTCTCAGCCTTCCTGATGCTGCGACCCTTTAATCCAGTTCCTCGTGTGGTGCTGGCCCCAACCATAACAGTATTTCATTGCAACTTCATAACTGGAATTTTGCTACTGTTAAGAATCATAATATAAATATCTGATTGGCAACTCCTGTGAAAGGGTCATTAGATCCCCAAACAGGTTATGACACACAAGTTGAGAACAACTCAGCTAAAGCAAAATCTTCTTGTGCACAAAACTACCAGGGCAAGTAAGGATGTAGTTCATAAAAGCACTGCAATAATCTCTACTGATTCTGACCATCTCTGTAGAATCTTAAAATTAGACAGGTTTGATGGTGCATCCTTGGCCCCAGCACTTGGGAGGTAGAGGCAAGATGAGTAGGAGTTCAGCATCATCCTCAGTTATGTCGGAATTTGGGGCTAGCCTGCACTACATGAGACTTCAAATCATGGTTTATCTTTCTGTTGCTGACAAAAGCAAACTTTAAGGAGAAAGGTTTTGTTCATTACAAAACCTTTGATTTCAGTGGCACAGTTCATTATAGTGGGGAAGTCAAGGCTGCAGGGTCTTGAAGCAGCTTGTCATAGTCCCAATCAAAAATCAGAGAGCAATGAAAGCATATTCAGCTCCTTTTTATATAGTCCAGGATCTCATTCCAGGAAATGGTGCCACCCATATCGGGCAGGTCTTCCTACCTCAACCAAATCAAGGTACCTTACAGGTGTGCCTAGAGGCCAGACTCCCAGGAAAAGCTAAATCTCATCAAATTGGCAACTGAGAAATTAACCATCTCATGTTTTTTGGGGGGGTGGCGGTGAGGGGGCAAGAGACAGGGTTTTTCTATGTAGCATTGGCTATCCTGGAACTCACCCTGCAAACTAGGCTGGCCTCAGACTCAGAGATCCTCCTGCCTCTGCCTCCTAGGTGCTAGGATTAAAGGTGTGTCACCACTGCCCAGCTAACTGTCTTATCAAGGGTGAGGGTGGGACATAAAGTAGGCGGAGAGGAGAGAAAACAGGAGAGTTTATCTCCAATAAAAACATTTGTGCTTGTTCCCAAGACTTGTGAGCCTCCTGAGAGCCAACGTTGTGTTTTAGAAACTGTGAAAGCAAGGAAGGTGAGATTTCAGGGTCAAACAGTCTTCTGTTAGGACTGCTCCAGCCTAACTAACTTGGTCTCTTCCTGGTTGCCAGTTGCTGGTCCTGTTCCTAAGGTGTGGAATGCAGACCAAATAAAGAGTTGTCTTAAGGCCAACTTTAGATGCTGACAGTGAAATAAAACATTGCCTTTTCCATTGCACCTGGAAGCACTGCAAGGCCAGAGAGGAAGACCAGTGGGTAAAAGTCAATGATTTCTGTTCGTTCTTTTCAACCAGAGGTGTTCTGAGTGGGCCATAGTGACTCGTGGAAGATTTGTGCCGCTCTGAAGCTACTTAGTCGAAAGTTATTTCTGAAATGAAATACTGTCAGTGACCATTTGCATAGGCAGCTATTCTAGTTAGTTTTGAATGGCTCCTGTCTCCATGTGGTTTCTGCGTTTCTTTTTCAAGTTGAGGTGATACACTGAAGAAGAAAGGGAAGCCAGAAGCTCCCCCTGATCCCCAAACCAGTCATTCTGCCCAACTGAATGCTGAGTTCCTGTAATACAGAGAATGAAGAGGGTCTCCAGGGAACTTTCACCTACCCCCATATGCAAACACTGGGAAGTAAAATGTTTTCTTAATTAGGGAAAGCTGGGGAACTCTGCCTTTTGTCTGACCCCTGAAAAGGCTGAGTAGGTTCCCATTCACATTGTGCACTATTGTATTACAGTCATGTGAAGCAGGCACATTGGCACTTACTGCAGACTAAGAGGTGGACTCTTCCTGGTAATACGCTATGTAGCCTGTTCCCCAAACGTCACTAGCTATGTTGCTCCATCATCTAAGTTGGTATTTTTAGAAGTGAGAAACAAATGGACACAAAGGAGCGTGAGTTGTGGGAACCAGTGGCTCTATCCCTACTTCACCCTTTAAAGCATGGCACACTGGCTAGGAGAGTTGCCAAACAATTGGTTAGTAATGTGTGGCTGTTAGCTTTGATTCTGTGGGTAGTTACTGCTCCTTGAACTTGGTCAGAGGACCATCAGTTTCCCAAGGACAGTGAGATTATTACTGTTTGCTGGAGAATAAGAGGTGAATAAAAACAAGTGTGAATGCTGGGTGGTGGAGGTGCACACCTTGAATCCCAGCACTCGGGAGGTAGAGGCTGGCAAATCGCTGTGAGTTCCAGGCTAGCCTGGTGTATATATTGAATTCTAGGACAGCCAAGGCTATGTAGAGAGACCCTGTCTAAAACCAAAACAAAGAGAACAAAAACCCAAACAAACAAAAGAGCATGTATGTTCAGTATGATGTGATAGAATGCGACTGATTGAGAACTAGCTTCATGACCAGGTAAGTACAAATCATTGGCCAAAGTTACTTCTCCACACTGCCAAGTTCTTTACCCAAATGAGAGTTTTATATGAACATTTTTTTCTATGATCAATCTTGTTTTTAAATTCCTTAGTTTTATGTTAATGTGAAAAGATGTCTATAAAGCACAGAGTTTGAAAATAAGGTTTGATAATAACATTAATCTTATACTCACTTCTGCCCTTAGGTTTAGTGCCATACAGTGTGCAGCTGCGGTCCCCAGAGCTCTTGCAGAATCCTCATCTTCCAGAAAGTTTGAACAATCAAATCTTCAGGCAGCAAGTGAGACACAAGCCAATGAGCTGACTACCAATGGCCATGGTCCACCTGCCTCCAAACAGGCTTCTCAGCAGCCCAAAGGAATTATGGGAATGTTAATCTCTAAAGCTGCTACTAAAGCCCAAGACACCAACAAGGAAACCAAAACAGAGGCACGAGAAATAACAAGTGTAAGTCTTTCCAGTAGGCTATTTCTACGTGACAGGATGGGGATCTGGGAAAGCCTTCAAAGCTTCCATGCTAGCTCGTTGTGTATGGGTCCCACGGTCAGTTCTGAGTTGTCTACTTTAGTTTGAACATTTATGATTATTTGAGGTCTTGCCATCAGGTCCAGACCCCTCTTCCCTCTCTGCCTCTCCAGTGCTGGGAAAAAGCATGAGCCACGGTGCCTAATGAAGTTTGAGTCATATTTTAGTTGATGTTTAATGTCTCCTCTGATAGTCCTTTCCCTGTAATACTTCTCACGGAGATTGGATTCTCTTTCTATAAGAGAAGCCAGGTGATACCTGGCTTGTACACTAATAAGATGGTTGGGACAGCCATTGAAATAATGTACATAAAAATCACCCCGAGAACCTGCAAGTTTGAGGAATTGTCTATTAGCAGTGTGACATTTGAGAACACATAGCTGGGGTTTTGCCCTGTGTATCTTCCTTCCTGGCATATTTAATGTTCCTATTCTGGTTTATGCTTTTTATTCTTGTTCTTATTCTTCATTTGTTCCTCTTTGCTTTTTATTGCTTAGTAATCTGACCTAACTTAATTAAGGGCATTAAAAAAATAACTGTATCTTGCTGTGGTGGTACATGGCTGTTATCCCAGCATTCAGGAAGTTGAGGCTGCATGATGAGGCTCTATCTCAAAAAGAAAATAAGAGAAAAATACAAAGGTACTGCTTTTAAAATGCAGAAAGTACAGCTCTTGTTGCTGCTACTGAATCTTCTTATCTTTGTTGTTTTCAAGCTTCGGCTTTGGGATAAAGAGGGAAGATGGGGAACAGTGCACACTGAATCCTTTCTGTGCATGAACAGCCTGGACTTTGTGGAAAGCCACTCATCATCCTGTTTGATTCTTACTATTTTTTGTTTGTATGGGTAAGATTTGAGCCCACCAGACTTGTGAAATAATTTGTCTGCAGGTCATGATGCTATTAAATGGTAGGTCCAGGGTTCAGATTCACTTCTGATAATTAAAAACACTTTACCCTCTTTCCCATTGTTTACCATACCACTCCTGATTTAATCCTTTTAAGACAAATAGTTTTTAAATGTGCTCAAGAAAAGCTCAGATGTATTCACAAATTGTATAAATGGAAAGTAAGCTTTGGGAATTGGAATCGGATGCTGTCTGGTGATCTGGATTCCTGTCCTAGGTTCTTGTAGCTAACATCTGCACCTTTTGTCCTGCTCTATAGAGTCAGTGCTGTTAATATAGAGAGAGTTGGTACTGTCAAGGTGGAATGCTTTGTTTTTGTGACAGTTCTTTACCTGGCTCATGGTGACTTTGATCTTGCTATGTAGCTGAGGATGGCCTTGAACTCCTAACCCTCCAGGTTCCACTTCCCATGTTCTGGAATGACAGTCTTGTACGTCATGCCTAGCTTTTAGTATGTTATATTGCTAGAGATTGATTGAGGCCGTACACTCCAAAAGCAGCCTAAATGTTAAAACAAAACTTAAAATCGTGTGTTTTCTTTTTTATGCTTTTAGGCATCTTCTGCTGGGGGCAAAGCACCAGGAAAAGGGAATGTGATGAGCAACTTTTTTGGAAAAGCTGCTATGAGTAAGCATGCTCTTTATGTCTTTGAACTCACAGGTGAATGCTAGTGTAGTAACACAGATGCTGAGGTGGAGACCGCTAGTCTAGTTCTTGCCTTATCCAGGCATTCCTTCACAAATTCACAGTGTGCTGACCAACGTATTGATGAGGTCACTCAGGAGACTTTCTGGGTGTACTTGAGAGCTCTTGGAGGGCAGTTTATATTATTTCTGCTTTTCCTTTTTGCCTTAGAAAGAAAATAAAATAATCACTTCATGGAGCTTTTAAAAATGGGTAATTAAAATGGGAGAGTGGGTGCCTTTCTAGAGTTACACTTAATACCATGGATGCTGGCATCAGTTTGCTTGGTGTGATCCTAACTACTACTGTCTCTCCTGGGACCACAAAAATAAATATTTTGCCTTTCTTAAGTTGGTTTTTAAGATTACTCACAGCACTAAATTACATGTCAATGTGAATATAGGCAGTAATGGTCAGGCCATTTAAATGCATCTTTTGGGGGTGGGAAAGAGGAAAGATCTCTTATTTAAGTAAGAATTCTTTCTTAATGGAAAGAGCCAATAGTTACATATTTTTATACTTCTCATATCAAATACTCTTCCCCTGGGGGCATGTGGCAGGATACCAAGAAGAATGTAGGAACCACAGGGTAACACCACACAGAGATCTGTGGCCTCTTGTTGCATGCTTATCCAAGCAAAATTCATGTGAATTCTGCTTTGCCATGATGGTCGGTCAGTACTTGAGATTGGAGTGATGGTGTTTTATTTGCTGAGGAGGCTCTCAGAATGTTTTTCATTGTGAAAGCAGAAAATGTGGGACTTGGGCGGTATCCAGAAGCATGCTTTGATGGTGGTGTCGGAACAGTGCATAGGAGGTTCCTGTTTCTGTGAACACACATCACACTGTCTTTAGCCTGTATGCCTGGCACTGGGACATATGCTTCTTAGCAATTTTGATGCTTTTTGTTGTTGTTTCACATGTTTGTAACTTAAGATTCAGTGAAGAATTTTAGTTATTTAAAGCCGTTTTTGATTATTTGTATGTGTGTATATCTGTGGGGTTACGTTCACATGAGTGTAGTTTACCATGGAAACCAGAAGGAGTGGGATCCTCTGGAGGTGGAATTACAGGCGGTTGTACTGCCTGCTGTGGATGCTGGGAAGGGTAGTTAGAACATGCACGTAACTACTGAACTACTACAGTCCAGAGTGAACAAGTCTCTGCTTGTTGTTGTTTTAAAAATATGTAAGATATGGGAATATTTGCTAATAGTAAAAAAAAAAAAAAAGTCGAATTATAAAATGTTAATTGAATACCTACTATGTGCTTGTCACTATTGCACATTGGTGATAGAATGGAAAACAAACAAAAACATCTTTCGCCATAGATAGATGCAGACAGTGATAGTGTACTTAGCTTTTAAAAGAATGAAATTCTGTTGCTTGCAAAATATTCACTTTCCTAGTCAATTTGGGATGTTTTAGTGGGAAAGTTTGAAAATCACAGATAAGAACCACAGAATTGAAAATTGAAGCAATGATACCACACGGTGCTAGTGAAGTCTACCATTTAGATTTCCCTCGTAAACCCTCAAAAATATGAATAGGTTGCATTTTACATTCTGACCCACTATCTATACCATCAAAGAGTATAGGTGCTTTTAACGACTAATGTACTAAAACCTGCACACATCAGCCACGACTGAGATAGGTGGTGTCCTCATGGTAGATGGATTAAGCAGTTTCAGAACAGGCAACCCAAACTGTTTTTTGAAGAACCACTTGCTGTATATAGTTTTCTAATTGTATATTGCGTCTTTGCCTATAAAAAGCTATCACTGGGTATGCACGAAGCTAGATTATGCATTACAGTATTTTTTGGTTGGCTGGGTCCTTCCTGTCCTACATGGTTGCTTATGTGTGTTGTGGTGTCTCAGCTTAATGTGGAGACCCAGATTGGGAGTTGAACTGACTGAGGCTCATATCCAGAGCTTACTTTTCTCTCAGTGATACCTTTGGTAACTCACTTAATGTTTGTGCTTGATAGTAGTTTTGTAAATATTATTCCAGTTCTCAAAGAGAAAAAATACTTTTTGGACTTAATGCAGAAGGAAGCAGGATTTGAATTATTAATTCAGTTTTATCATTGAAGGTGGTAGTGAGATAGGAGCATCTAGGCATTCAAAGGTAAAATACAGAGCTTGGAGAGAGAATACAGGGCTCAGTAGTTAAAAGCACTGGCTGCTTCTCTAAAGACCCAAGTTTCAGTTCCCAGCACTCACATGGTGGCTCACAACCATCTGTAACTGCAGTCCCAGGGGATCCGATGCTCTCTTCTGGCCTCCACGGGCACAGGCATGCATGTGGCACAGATAATCCAGGCTAAAATATCCATACAACAAAATAAGTAAATTTTTAAAGGTAGAAAAGATGTTGCTACAAATCTAGCTGTCACCCATTTTTAAGCTGTATTCTTGAACATCATGACTTATCTGCAGCTCTGTTTCTCTATTTGAAATTAAGATGAACTTAGGGGCTGCCGTGCCTGACTACCTTAGTTTGATAACTGAGGTTTGCATGGTAGTAGGAGAGAACATAGTCTCTAAGCTTTGTTTGTTTGTTTGGTTTGTTTTTAAAGATTTATTTATTATATGTAAGCACACTGTCTTCAGACACTTTTTCTTCTTGCTCTGGCCCTGCTCGCTCAGGTCCTGCTTGCTCGCTGTAGCTATCTTCAGACAGCCCAGAAGAGGGCATCAGATCTCATTACGGATGGTTGTGAGCCATCATGTGGTTGCTGGGATTTGAACTCAGGACCTTCGGAAGAGCAGCTGGCACTCTTAACCACTGAGCCATCTCTCCAGCCTGTCTCTAAGCTTTATACATGTACCATGGCATACACACACCCAGCATATATAAAATAAAGATGTAATTTAAGCTGAATTTGGTATTTTTAGGGCTTTGTTTGCTGTCATTTAGAGCCATGATGTAAGGAGAGATTAGTGGGGAGCAGAAATGAAGATTGCAGATGTTTTCTTAATCAGCTGTGCTCTCCCTTAGGACAGGGACTGTTTTTTATCCCTTGCTCCTAACATGTTACCTGGCACATAGTGGACTGTCACCGAATGATGGATTAACATTGTATGATGGCTTATAATATCATCTGCTATACTTGTAGGTAAACTTAAAGTCAATTTGGATTCAGAACAAGCAGTAAAGGAAGAAAAAACAGTGGAGCAACCTCCAGTGTCTGTCAGTGAACCAAAGCTGGCAGCTCCTCCAGCTCTGAAGAAATCCAGCAGAAAGTCAGAGCCTGTGAAGATGCAGCAGAAGGAAAAAAGGTGGTAGGAAAATGTTGTCCCTTGGGGGGAGGGAGGGAGAGTGTCTTGTGGAGGTGAGATGGTCTGTTTGGGCTTTCTGCAGCAGGCAGCGTTCAGCTCAGCATTAAAGCCTACTTAATGCTTTGGGGATGTAACCGTCCAGGTGGAATGGAGACAGAAGCCTCACAGCTCATCTAGTGAGTTAGGACCTCAGCAGCTGGTTTGGGTGATTTAGGATCCAAGGCCACATTTTGTCCCCATTGATGCAAATTGATTGCCTTTGCCTCCAGACTTCAGTTTAAATGTGTAGACACTGTGTAAGTGTGCCTCTGTGTGTGTGCGTGTGTGTGTTTCACATCACATTACCCAGTGAGGAGTTTCTGTTTCCAGTCCAGTTTAAGAGAAGAACTTCTTTGTTTTCTTTTTATATCAATGAGTTTATTTTTCAAGTGGTAAAATGTAATTAGAAAAGAAAATAAAAAGCACACAAGCTGTTAAAAATGGATCCAGGAGTTTGAGACACTACCTCATAGCTGGTAGGAATTAGTCTGTTGAAAGAAATTCTAAAGGACACTGTCAGCACTGATAGGCCCACAAAGAACCAACTTTTGTGGTAAAGTTGGAGCAACAAAATAGTGACATTTCAGAGGGGTAAGGCTCTGTCCAGTGGCCTTACCTCCCAGGAACACATGATATATGTGGATTAAAATGTCCACAGCCATGATGACAACACTGACTGGTACCAGGCATGTACTCAGTAGTTCACCATTAAATAGCAAGTCAAGTGTAGGTTTTTAGTAGGTGCCCTTTACCAGGTTGAGGATGGTTTTTTCTATTCCAGGTTTGCTGAGAGGCTTTTATTTATTGGTTTTTCATTTTAACATTCTTTTTGTGCTTTTCCTGAGGCGGCTTATAACACTTTCTGCTAATATGGTGGATTATAGTGATTGGCACGAAAATGTTAAACCAGCCTTGCATTCTTGGGATTAGCTCCCTGGTCATTTTTATTTATTTTACACACTGCTAGATCAGTTGCTATAACCCTAGAGGCAGGGGGTTGTTTCTGTATTTTTGAGGACATCTATATTCTCAGATATCTATATTTTGTATCATCTGTTTTCTTTCCTGGTAATTGGCTAGCTTTCATATCAAACTTGTGCTAACTTCATAAATTAAGAGGATTTTCCCATTTTCCAAAGGACTTAGTGAATTTATTTTATATTTATTGTCTGGGTGTGTGTGTGTGGGGGGGTGTATGTACATACCATGGCACAGAGGGCATACTGTGGGGGTCAGTTTCTGTTTCCACCATTTGGGGCCTCAGATAGAACTTAGTTCATTAGATTTGGCATTAAGCACCTTAATCTGCTGAGCCATCTCTGGCCCTATGTAGATATATTTCCGATATATTTAAATATATGATAAAATCTATCAGTGAATCTGGGCTTGGATTTTCTTTATAGGAAGGATTTTTATTTTTTGTGTGTGAGAGTTTCTTTAAATAGTGTTATTCGAATTTTCTAGTTCTTTTTGGATTGGTTTTGAGTAAATTGTGCTTTTAAAGGAATTTATTTCCTCCAAGTGCTTGAGTTTATTAAAGTTGTTCTTAATCCAGTCTTGTTTTTGGAGTATTTATAGACTGTATAGTTCAGACTACAGATTCCTTTATTCTCTATTCTTACTTAGAAGTACATGTTTTTCCTCTTTTGTAAAAGGCTTATTAATCATTTCTCTTTAACGGAATAATTTTAGTCTTTTAAATTTTCCTTTTCTATTTCATTGCTTTTTGCTAATATGTTTATTTCTTTTGGCTTATGTTGGGTTTATTTTATTTTTCTCCTAGCTAAAGTAGAAAAAAAAATGATGTTCAAAATGAAATAAGACAGATACTCAATGGCAAAAAGACCCCAGTTTACATGTCTATATGACTGTAACACACAATGGGTCCTTAATTATTTATTGATTAAGTGAATGCTGTAATGGAGAAAGCAGACAGAGGAGCTGAATAATGTCAAGACAGAGTCTAGGTTTTTATTACATCATTAGAATGACTTTATGGTCTCGTCTGTGCCTTTGTTCACATTGTTCTTTCACTTTAGGATATTTGTCTTCCCTTCCTACCTGTTGACTATCTACTTAGCTTTAAACAGTCGTGTCCCACAAAGTTATTTGTCCATTAAATTTTATCATGTTGTATAATAGCCAGTGCAGCTGGCCAGAGCATGTTCATCTTTTGAAGCAAGGTTTCACTGTGAGACCCAGGTTGGCCTTAGTCTTAGAATCCTCTCTGTTGAAATTATAGACATGTGCTTGCCGGAGCTTCTTGAGAACAGTATTAAAAGACTAAAAGGCCAGTTAGCGGGGTGGGGGTGGGGCATCTAGAGGACTAGATAAACTGGCCTATGGGGAACCGGGGAACCTTTTATTCTGGCCACCGTACAGTTGTAGTTATAACAGTGTACATCTCCAGAGAGCCAGTCTTCTCACTGGGTGTGGTAGTTCAGCATTTAGGAGGCAGCAGCAGAATTTCTGTGAATTTGAGACTAGCCTGGTCTATATATTGAGTTCCAGGACAGCCAGCACTACATAGAACTCTGTGTCAGTCCTTTAATCTCCGCACTCAAGGCAGAGAGGCAGGTGGAGCTCTGAGTTGGAGGCCAGCCTAGTTTACAGAGCAAGTTCGAGGATAGCCAGGGCTATACAGAGAAAGCCTATCTCAGAAAAACAAACAAAAACCAACCCAGTGTCAAACAAACAAACAAAAAGGGAGTTAATTTAAATCTTTCCTTGTTTGTTATTTTTACTCTCTGGAATTAAGACTGTGAGCTCTAAAAGAAGCTGCATAGGAACGTAACATACTTAAACATGCGCTCTGTGTAACGGGCTTAATTTATTCCTGGATGGCAACAGGGGCAAGCGAATAGACTTATCTGATGAGGAAGCAAAGGAAACTGAAACCCTGAAGAAAAAGAGGAGAAGAATCAAGCTTCCTCAGTCTGATAGCAGTGAAGATGAAGGTAAACATTGCTAATAGTTTTTGTTAGGGGGATCATTTCTTGGTCATGCTCAAAGACCTAAAAATGTCACTTACTGTGTACCACAATGACAGCAGACTTACTGCATACCACAATGACAGCAGTAGTTCTAGCGATGAAGGAACATTTCTCATTGAAATCTACTTCAGTCTTTGGGTCAGAATAGTGATCATTTGGTAACTTGTGAAATGAGTGAAGTAGGAAGTGGGAGTGCTATTGCATATACTAAGAGCTTTCTTTTTACGGCTGGTGTTCCCTTGGTATTGGTGTGCACACTGTAGAACTACTTGTACATCTGCACATGGGTGAACATGTGTGTACACTTATTCCACTCAAACCTACTGAGACTGGTTAGTCTAGTGGTAGTGAAAGTGCCAGCTCTGAATTGAGTTCCCGTGGTTGATTGTAGCTCACAAAATAATAAGACCCACAGGCTCTTAGGATGTGTTTGCAGTGCTTAGCAGGGAAGTCGTGTAAAGAAATGTGATGCCAATGAGCAACACAGGACAGCAGGTGGCAGAGCAGAGGCCATAGGTTCTTTCCTCTGCCAGATATCATCTTGGCATCTGACTAAATCATTTTATTCTAAAATTTCTGTCTGAAAAGCATCAGAGTTTTGTTTTGAACCTTTATACAATCTCTAACTTTTTATTTGTGTTCCATTGATTAAAATATCTTGGTCTGCCATCTCAGGCTAGGCATTAGCAGATGTGCCATAGGCGTGCCGTGATGGTATAGGAACTCCAGAGTCACACAGACCTGGGTTTAAATCTTCCTGCACTACTTTCTGTGTGTTCTGATGTTAGGCAGAGACTTAATTTCCGTGTTTACTCCTCTAAAATTACAATGTCACTGCAAACTACAGCTCTTTGTGAACATGAAGACAACACATCAGAAATGCCAGGACAGTGCTTGACACGCAGTAGCTTTTCCTTCTCAGCAAAGCCTCTCCTTCACCCTGGATGTGTCTGTCTCAAGCTCCTTCAGTAGTTCTACATATTTAAAAGAAATACACCAGGCACAGAAAGAAGTAACATTAGTCTCTGTGTTGCTAAAAAGAAATAATAGTTTTTATAGCTGTGTTCGGTACTTGCTAATGTCTTCAGTCCTTGCAGGTTGTTTGTGGAGAATATTAAGCACAATATTCTCAATGGTTTTAGGTAATGATAGGTATTGTAGAAATATGTATGGAGACCTAGGGAGCGGTGAATGCTTTCCAGGAATTGGAATAGCTAGTCTTTGCCAGAGGACTCTTGACAAACAAGTGGTTGGTCACATTGCTGGTTGGCTGAAGCTAGTTTTCTCAGCAAAGCTGCTTTCCTGAGCTGATGCTTTGCCACATAAATGTTTTTTATCATCCACTACAAATCTATTTCAAATACACTAGTGCACAAAGCGTCTGTTATATTTACGTCAGTAAAAGTGTGTTATGTCAGAAGGCTTGGCTTAATGGTAAAGACTGAATATGGGCAAGTTCTTAAAAAATGTCTTTGAACCTCAGTTATATGAGACAAATAATGATTTGTGGAGTTATTACGAGGATGAGCTGTTAATAGAAAATGTTGGTTGTTTATCCTTCCTTAAAATATTTAAGTTTAAACACAGTCTCCATATACACAATTTTTAAAGTCAGATAAAACAGTTTATAATGATAATCCCTACTGTCTGAATCACTGCACTGACTTTTGTTGTCAGCGTTCTCCCATCTGCCTTCCATCTCTCCGGATGTGTTGAAATATCTTTATTTCTCTGTTCTGTTCTCTTCCATGGGATCTTGATATTTTATTATTGTAGGATTTTTTGGGAGGTGGGCAAGTGGAAAGGAAGTGTCTGTGTCTTCCCTTGACCTGAATATTCTTCACCCCTAATCTTATTCATTCAGGAAGTGTTTATTTTCCTTGATTTAAAGCAAACACAGTTACTGCTGCTGTGCATTAGTGCCAGGACAACTGGGGCATCCCTGCCTCTTTGAGGTTATGTGCAGTGCTAGGAGGGGCGCAAGAGGGAGCCGTTGGGATTGTTCCCTTTTATCAGTCATATTGTTCAGGAACTGAACGAGAATACCTAGGTTTATCAGTGAGCACTCAAAGTTCCTTCTCTTTGCCTTTCTTGCTGCCTAGACTTTCCTCTGACCACTGAGGTCCAGTTGTCTAGTTAGCCATTACTTCAGAATATTGAGTTCTTGGTTCTGGTGTATGACACTTCTCTTGCTTGGGCTCCCATCGTTCACTGGCTCCATGAAGCTGGTTTCCTTTCATTTCTGTCTCTTGCTCTACTGAGCTTATAAAGTTAGGGGCCATTTCATATGTGAAGTATCTCATTTATTGTTTTATTCTGGCTCCTATGCTGCTTCACCTCTTTAGGTCATTTGGCCATGAACCCTCCACTGTCATTATTTCTAACGCTGACTTAATCAGGTAGGAGAAATTCAGTTCCAAGATTTGTGCAGAGAATTTGAATGTAGCCTGGAGCTTCAGGGAACAGGTGAAACTAAGCAGCTGCCAAGGCCCACGACCAGCAGTTTCTTTGTGGTGATTCAGCAGCAGGTCGGGGTTAGGGATATAGTTCATCGTAGAGTGCTCACCTAGTAATTACAAGGCCCTGGTCAGGACCTCAGCTCTGGACGAGCAGTGTGTCTGCTTCGGCTCTTCCCCTCCTCTCTGGTGGCTTTCTTCTGGACTTCTGTTTCTTTATTGAGAAACACTGGGATTCCTTCCCATGGTGCTCCATTGTGGGTACCATTTCCACTGCTTTTTTTCTCTCCTAACTTTTTTCCTGCCCATGCTCTGTGTGGCAAAGCAAGGCTTATCAGTGAAGTCTCTAGAAATAGTCCCATAGAAACTACCAATCAGGTTTGATTGTTAGATCCTTCATGGAAATTAGGGGTAGGTCATCCTCAGATCACAGCAGCGAAGACACTGCTGTGGTGCACTGAGAAGAGCAGCCTGTCTCTACTGCCTTCTGGTAGTTGAGTTAGAAAGGCTGTGGACTCACACGGATGGGCTTAAATCTTGTTATGAATGAGTCGTGAGCCTTTGTCAGGTGAAGAATCTCCTGAAACCTCTGTTTATTCAACTGTATTATGGGAGTAAGATCTGTCTCTTAGCTGTGTGAGGGAAAAGTGAAACTCCTGACATGTGGTAAGTGATCAGTATCTTTCAACCAACTTCATGCTCTGATCTTGTTGTAATAAAACCCTTGGCCAAGATAATCTCTAAGGTATTGTCAACTTTAGAAACTCTTTATTCTCCAATTGTAATTATGTAAAATTAATGTGTTTCTTAAAGTTAAGTCTTTAACTGCAGAGTCCTTGGTTGTCATGAATTACTGCTTGTAAAATACTGTTTGATAACAGCAAGTTTCAAGGCAGATGCAGTGGAGAAGGCGGCGTGCCAGGTAGAGCTTGTTGTCTTCATTATGCCTGTTCCATTTTCGCAGTCTTTGCAGACTCTCCTGAGATGTATGAAGCAGACTCACCATCTCCACCTCCTGCATCTCCACCTCCTGCATCTCCACCTCCTGATCCTATGCCAAAAACTGAGGCCCCTCCTGTCAAGGTAAACCCACCAGAGTCCTCCATCCTGTGTGTCTTTTCTCTCTCAGGAACCTACAGTTACCATGTTGAATCATAGGTCACTTACTTTCTCTGTGCTTCACCAGTGCTTGTAGCTGGCTCAATCTCATTGGCCTGATGGACCTGCTCTCTTCTCACCTGAGGGGAGCTGTTGCTTAGGACATAGCCTTAGGAAGGCTGAGAGGTACTCACAGATAGCTCTGGGCAGCTGTTCGGGTTTTTGTGGCCGTTACCATATAGCTGCTGTGCTACACAGCTGCAGTGGGAAATGTGCCAAAAGGAGGCCCTGCCTGCACCAGGGCAGATTATGAAAGGTAAAGAAAACAAAACTCAGATTTGTTCTTCAGGGAAAGGACTGGATGAGAAAAACCACAACAAACAGTGACATGCAGTTTTGAATGCTCTCTAGCTGTGGCTTGTCCACGTCTGTTAGTATGGATGGTGAAATGTTGAGAAGAGACTGCTGATGAGCCTCTTTTCCTTTGTAACCATTAGTTTTCTTATCCATTCTGTTAAGACTTCTGTAAATCTCATGCTATTGCATCATAGCCAAAGAAATGGGATGAAAGAGACAGTGGAGACAAAAGGAAAGTGACAGTAGTGATGTGTGCTTCTGGCTAGCTGGGTGTGGTGTTCCGATGTCAAGGCTGATCATAGCAAGAGTCTTCTTCATGGGAGCATACTCAGCCCTAAGAACAGCCTACCGCATGCAGTGTATGCTGACTTTGTCTGTCTCTTCCACTAAGGTCCTTAACCTGTTTCTTTTTTACCAAGAACACAGATCTTTCCTAAGCATGCTGCTTTTCTTTCTGTGATTAGGACGGTGCCATGCATACAGTAAGCATTATGGCAGTGTGGCAGGGCTGTGTAGAGTTCCTCTCTACCTTTTATCATAATGGCATGTTAGGAGGTGGCTTTTAGAGACTTGAAATCTTTTATTTTTCTCTGTAGCTTCACTGGTCAACTTTAATATTGTTACTCTCTGATTTTTTAGCTTTCAAGTGGAGAAAACAAAAGAAAACGAAAGCGAGTACTGAAATCTAAAACCTTTGTGGATGAAGAAGGCTGCATAGGTAAGACAGATGTTTAGATCAGAGGCACTAGAATCCCCTGCAGAGCGGTCTATCCCAGATGTGAATGCTTATGGGACTTAGCCCATGCAGGCTACTGCTTCTGGTCTGTGGCCCACGCTTATAATAGAGAGTACAAAGAACACTGTAGTGGAGTCAGAACACTGGGCTTTTGTGTGGGCTCTACACCATGAAATAAAGCTCTGTGTGGTATGGAAGCCATGTCATCTCTGCTGGAGATTTTCTTGATCTGAGAAGTATCTATTTTGCCTCCCTGTGGGGTCTTTGTGAAGATTCAGATGAGGTAGTAACACTGTCTCGAACATTGAGAAACATTCTTTTAAATACTGATTGTGTTAAACATTTCAGTAGTGGAAAGGAAACTTCCTGCAGATGATTACACCCTGGAGAGAGTCAAGTCTTTGGTGCCCAGTCTCATTCAACTCAGGAGAGTATGGTTGGACCCCCTGCTTCCTGTGAGTCCTCCTTGTGCCAGCTCAGGCTCTTTCCACAACTCAGTGATCTTCAGTGGGGCTTTTAGGATTCAACGCTTGAAGCCTGTTGACATGCTCAGATTCAACACCGTACTGTCCAGTCTGGAAGCAGTTATGGATTTAGGCTTGTAAACCGCTGGTCTGCTGGAGCACGGATAGTTCTTTCTCCTTTCTTATGGCACCCACCATGAAGTGGATCTCATAGAGAAGATTCTAATGCCCTATCTTTTTGTTGTTTTGGTTTGGTTTTTGAGATAGGGTTTCTCTTGCGTAGCCCTAGCTGTCCTGGAACTCAGTCTGTAGACTAAGGTGGCCTTGAACTCAGAGATCTGCCTTCCTCTGCCTCTAATTCTGTTGGTATTAAAGGTGTCCACTGCTACCACCACCAGGTTGCCCTGTCTTTTTTGATTTTTCTTTTCTTGTTTAAATTTCTATCTTTAAAAGCTTGATTGGCTCTGAAGAACCAGCTCTTCCTTGACAGGGTGCTCATTAAAGCTCATGGAGACCTTGTGTTGATTGCATGCCCTATCCTGGTATCCCACCTCCTGTTCTCCTGGCAGGCTTGTCACTGTGACCACCATCTGTAATCGGGAGTAACACTCTCTGCTTGTGTTAGTATTTGTGCCACTTTTCTGAAAATCTGTGCATTCTAAACTCTGGTATGTGTTTATGGGGCATTTTTTGCTTTTAGTATTTTATATAATTAGAATGCTTTAGCTATTTGAGGTGTGATTTTTTTTTTTTTAAATTGAATTAAAAAGACAAAAGCATCAGTGAGGTTTTTTTCATCCTTATTCTAAAAGAAGAAAGTAAAGGATATCTTTAGGAGCGTTCACTAGGAATCCGTAGCTAATATTTACTGCTTTGTTTTGAGCCCTCATGTTTTGAGCAGGTATGGAACATGGGCTTCTTGGTGAGCCTTTCTCCACACAGGACTGTTAGCAGGTTCGGAGGCAGTGGTGGGAACTGCTCACTTAGCACCCTTTTTGTAAGGTTTTTAGTCCAAGTGCAACCTAATGAATCTTGGCTCTGGTTACCAGCAAAGGCCATGTTTCCTTCACTCTGCTGCAGATGGACCCGCACAGGGGCTTGCCTTTCTCTTGCTTGATTTTGTTTTCCTGAGGGTTTATAGCAGGGATTATGGTGTTGGGCCCTGAACTAGGTTGGGGTGAATTTCTGATCAAGGAAGGGGTTTCTAAGAGCAAAGAAACTGATTGGAATGTTGTCCACACAGCAGGCTTCTTGGAATGGCAGCCAAGGCAAGTGGCATGTTCAACTAACATAGAGGAGCTATGCTTTGAAGTTCAAACCTCCTTTGTCCTGTAGTGTGAAGTAACTAAGCTGTGACTGTAGGAACACCCCCTTTAATTTAGATACACCAAGTGTGCTGCCTGAGACACTTGGTTGATATGGCCTGGCTGGTTTTTAACTTTCCAAGCAATGTGCCACATGAAGTCAGCAATGAGACAGTCAGCGGTTCCACCAAGAAGTAATAAATTAAAAGGGAATCAATCCTGATAGTATGAACATGCCATGCTGCCATTTGAATAGAGGATATAGCTTGCAAAGCAACAGGGTTACTACCAACTCTGAAGTCATTTCCTTTCTCTAAACAGCTCTTCAGATCTTCAGATATAAATAAATAATAACAGCTTAGAATTTTGTCCCATGAGTTGAGTCGAATGATGCATGTAGCGTAGCTGGGATGGAAGGTGTCCTGGGATCGTGCCTGCTGGGCTGTAGATGTTCACTGGGAATGTTTCAAGTGTCTTTGCAAAAAGGTTGACAGATTTCTCTAATATTATTAGCTATGTGAAGTACCTGAAAGTCTTGCTAAAATTGGAATTCTTCTGGATTTTTCTTGTCTTTTCCTTTCTTCCTTTGTAGGCGTGGTCTCACCATAAAACTTGGGCTGGTCTCATCAGGGTTCTCCTAGCAGCCTCCAAGTATACAGATGTCAGGTGCTTGCGTCACACCTGACTGAGATGCTGCATTTCTAACTAGATCACCAGAGAGTCCAAGTCCTCCAGTCTGGGTTCCATTTTTAAAACTTGTGACATCAAAGGGAGTTCTCAGTCCTTGAAAGTGAAGACAAATCCCAAGACCTCCATGGGGAGAGAGATACTTGGTGGTTTGCAGCCCTGTTTTGTTAGGTGGATATAGGTGAAGGATGTGCTGCAGAGGCAGTAGCCACTTAACCTCCAGCAGGGTATACTGTGAAGAAAGAATACTGGAAAGTCTTTGCCAATATATGGATGCCAAGTGCATCCATGTATGCTGAGAGTAGGTGTACTCCCCATTTTATTAGAGAGGGGGACATTGATTCATCAAGTGTCACTCAGACCATCAATGTTTGTGTCTGGGAATATGTTTTTTAAAAAGTTCTCAGGTTCCACCACAGACCTGCCGAGTGTGGAACTCAGAGCTAGAATCCAGCAGTGTTCCCAGGAGGTCCCCAGCAGACCCAGTACATGTTCACACTGGGACAGCCCAGGCTTTAGAACACAGATAGTTGAATCCCTGGGCCTGTGCATCTGGAACAGTTTAATCAGTATATTTTAATTAGAAGGGATTGTCAGTGAATAAGAGTGTTCTTTGATGGGGAAATTGTACCTTGGACTTTGATGCTTTGAGCACTTTTATACATATGAGGTCACTTTTTTAGTGAAGAGATGTTTCCCTCACTGCTTCTGCATCACATGCTGCATCCGGAATGGCTGGGGAAGACTGTGGGTGCTGCTGCTTCAGTTCTCATCTCAGCGAGGTAGCTCTGTGTGTGGCTCAGGGGTGTGGAAAGTCTCTCTGTCTAATCTGTGAGAACATGATTGGAACCACCGCTTCTGCCTGAGCATAGTGGGGCTGAGTGTGACTAGCCTCTAGCAGAGTTCTGTTCCAGGTTTCCTTTTGGAAGAGTTTGAGGAGTTTAGGTTTTTGTGTGAATACTGCATGCATGTGTGCGCATCATATGTGTGGGCATCACCTGTGTACCTGGTGCCCAAGGAGATCGATCACAAGATGTCTTAGTCAGGGTTTCTATTCCTGCACAAACATCATGACCAAGATGCAAGTTGGGGAGGAAAGGGTTTATTGAGCTTTACACCTCCATGCTGCTGTTCATCACGAAAGGAAGTCAGGACTGGAACTCAAGCAGGTCAAGGAGCAGGAGCTGATGTGGAGGCCATGGAGGAATGCTGCTTACTGGCTTGCTTGCTTCTCCTGGCTTGCTCAGCCTGCTTTCTTATAGAACCCAGCCCACAGATGGTACCACTCACAAGGGGCCCTTCTCCCTTCATCACTAATTGAGAAAATGCCTTACACCTGGATCTCACAGAGGCATTTTATCAACTGAAGCTCCTTTCTGTGATAACTCCAGCTTGTGTCAAGTTGACACACAAAACTAGCCAGTACACAAGAGGACATTTGACCCTCTGGAGTTGGCATTTCCGGCAGCTGTGAACTTTAGTGTGTGTTCTGGGAACTGAGCTCAGATCGTCTGCAGGAGTAGCAAGTGCTCTTGGCAGCTGAGCCATCCCTGCAAGCCCATTTTAGTGGCAGAGGAGAAGCCTTTGGCTGCTAGGACGTAAGAAAAGTGGTGACATTGCTTCTTATTTCATCATTGTCCATTAAAACTTTCAATTGTATCATCTAGAATGGTTTGTTTGGGCAGTTTTCATCATGATGTAGGCTATAGTAAATCTTGGGTTCATTAGTAGTCATTGGGTTTCAAAAACTGAGCAGTTGAGTAACAAACTGTGGCTTCAGGTTGGGGCAGTGGTTGACGCCTGGGTAGAGTGAGCTACAAGTGTGCATGGTGGAAGAGTGGTTAAGCAGAATTAGAGATGGGTAAGTTTGGGGGTCATGGAAATAGGACTCAGGAAGCCAGTCAGAGCGTGGAGTTTAGAGGTAGGTGTTTGTGATACAGTTTATATGCAGGGCTCAGGATGTTAGCCAGTGTAGACAGGACCCAAGTAACAAATGTGGGCAGTTAGATGATGAAGGCCCATCTAATGACATGGGACACTGTGGAGGAGTGGAGGTTTTCAGCCCCACCTGGAGGCCATGTGACGACTGTAGGGTATTTTCTGGCTGAGTCTAGAAGTGCTTTTCCAGTAAGAAAAAGACTCAGCACAACCCACCTGCTGTTTGGTAAGTGGCTCAAGCACCCATGTCCTCCCTTTTTCCTATTCCAGTGACTGAGAAAGTCTACGAGAGTGAGTCCTGCACAGACAGTGAGGAGGAGCTTAAGATGAAGCCGGCCTCAGCACACAGACCCCCTGCTGCCGCTCTGAAAAGGGAGCCCAGAGAAGAACAACGGAAGGGCCCCAAGAAAGGGGCTGCTGCTCTGGGCAAAGCCAACAGACAAGTGTCCATCACTGGATTCTTCCAGAAAAAGTAAATGCTGTCTCTGGAAGGACTTGGGGTGGTCAAGGGAGAAGACCAAGAAATATAGACTGTCACTTACTGTGTAAGTTTGCCTAGCTCCTTGCCTCGCCTGGATCAAATGCTGCTCTGCCATCACGGGACACGTGTACCAGTTCTGTTTTATTCATCGAAAGGACATCACCTGGAAGCAGGAGGCAAAAGAATATTTGAAAAGCTGTGACACTGTAATAAGTTTATAAAGCACAATCTTTGACTTGCCTAGGAGAATTCATTCATGAATTATCTGCTGGGCCCCACTCGCCCTGTGCCATGTTCCTCTCCTGGTCCTCTGTATTCTGTGAGCTTGTGACAATGTTTTTATTTTATGGATTCTACTGGACGTATTCACCGTTTCTCCACCTTCCTCTCCCTATTACCATACTTCTGCCCCCTGACCCCGCAAATCTGTTTTCTGTAAATCTTTTAAGTCTTGGTTAGATGAGAAGCTAAAACTAAAATCTTTTGTAATTCCTTCTCTCCATCGATACAGTGAGTGACACTCGGCTCCAGGCTAGGCCAGTGTGTATTGTCCAGTCCTATCATCACGGAAGCTCCCTCACACTTCCCTCAGACAGAGATGTGCTAATGTACACAACCTCAACAGAAATAACCTAGAGTCACATGGTGGGCAATGACAGAGCTGTCACGTTGCCAACACAAGGTATACAGTACAGTTATGTGTAGTTTCTTTCTTCCAAATTTCCCATACTTAATACCTAGAGAGTGGAACCTGTATAGTGAGATGAAAGATTAAAATAAGAAATGCTTGCTATGCACCAGATTATTTCTCCCTCCCAAGGAAATACAGAGTCCAGAACTTAGCACACATTTCTACACAGATGTTTCTCCTCTCTTCAGTAAGTTCTTCATTTGTCCAGCAGGACAGGCTCCCTAGGAAGAGGGCGGCTGACTGGTTTAGATATAAACAGCAATTAAACATTTGCTTTCGTACTTTTGTCTGTTCTGGTAACTTCCAGTCACCTTCCATTCTGGCTGGGCAGGAGGTGAGCCCCGTCCATGTTGTGTGGCAGTGGCTTTACACACTGAGCTGTAGGGAAGGGAACACAGACTTCACTGCTGGTGTGATTCACCCATGGGAGATGAGGGGTGTCTGACCCAACCCTCCACTTGGGGCTGACCTTGGAATTTACGAAGCTGCTTTAGTAACCGAGCATGGGCTTGATGGAGACCAGCAGCTTGGGAGATGAGTCCCAGTCTTACATTGAGAACTTGAAGGCAGATGCTTTGTACATCAAACTGAGTAAAGGTTGGTGTACTCCAAAACCTTTTTTTTTTTTTTTTTTTTTTTAAATGGAAAAGAGTGGAATGCCTGGACTTAACGCTTACAAGAAACCTCTGGAGAAGAATCCCCTGTTTGACGTGGTTATTTTTGTCATTGCCTCTAGTCATTTTTTAAATGGGAATGGAAAAGTACAAGGCAACCATCCAGTCTTTAAAAATCTGACTGTGGTGGGATCTCTAATAAAACCACATTTGAATCGGAGCCCTGGTGCAGGTTGGACTTGCATCTTTCAAGGGAGAATGCAGATCTCTGATTTCTATGCCCAACTTGTCACCTGGGTTCTGAGCTGCCTGCAAAGCTAAGCAGGCCTCGAGTGGTGGCTTTCCTCTTCAGTCTATGTAGTGCTCAACCAGGTTACCCATGAGTTAAATAAATTCAAGAAGCTGTTTTGAAGCAGAGCTTCAAACTGAGTGTCTGCTGGGTATACTTGACAGGTGGCAGGAGTACAGTTATCTAAATACTGACCTGGAACAGGCTGGTTTTCAGTTTATGTTGTTAAAAGCACATACCCATAGTCTGAAATGGACAAGTTATTTGCTATCTTCATCTTTTCAGTCCTGTGGGAAATCTTAGCTTTAGCCAACCTTTTCAGTTCATTAGGAGGAAAATCTAGTCCCGATCTTGCATTCTGTATTGGTTTGGCTTCATCGCTTGCTGGCTGGATGATGTTGGGCAAATTTCTGTCTCAGGATCCTTAGCAAAGTCAAACTAAAATGAGCCACTCGGTGTGCTGAGTCAAACTGGTATCTGTAGCTTGAATGTGGTCCATAGTGACAGGCACTGGGTGCTGCTTCTCTCCTGATGGTGGATGCAGGCAGCTACCAGCTCCTTGAAATGCTACCCAGCACACAACCCAAATGGTGTCCTCTCCAAAGCCTCCTGGCTTTACACTTGATCAAAAGGGGAAGATGATCATCCTGTCTTACGACAGGTTTTAAAGAGTAGAATTTTCTTTTTGTTAAAAGAAATGCTTATAGATAGCAGTATTTAGTATTCATTAAAACATTTATTGTGTCTAACAGATGTCAGGCATTTGACCAGAACACAGGAGGGTACAATAGAAACTAGAATGTGTTTCTTGTCTTCAGGATCCCATGGACACAAGTCTATAAAATGGAAATGCAGGGCAGTGAGTGCCGTGGTAGATAAGTCGGGTCTTTCAGAGCTTTCAAGAAGGTGCGTCTCAGAGTAAGCTGGGAGGAGAGAGAGCCACAGTCATGTGGAGGACATTTGAAGGGCATGTATGATTTTACCAAGAAAGGAGGATGTCCAGGCAGAGAGCGCAGCTTGGGTGTGAAAGGATAGATTGTAGAACGAAAGTTTGTTTCTTATGTGTCTGAGTATTTTGCCTGCCTGCATGTATGTATGTATGTATATGTATGTGTGTATGTGCATTGTATTTTGCTGGTACCCTGGAGGTCAGAAGGCATCTCAGCCATCATGTGGGTGCCGGAAATGGAACCCTAGCCCTCTGCAAGAGCGCAAGTGCTCTTAACCACTGAGCCATGTCTCCAGCTCCCAGATTGTAGAATTTTAAAATGGGGAAATACATGAGATGTGAAGTTGGGGTACCCCTAAATAGCTTGCAATTTACTCATAGATAATGGAGACAAACTAAAAAACATTGGAGAGGTTTTTTTGTTTTTTAATTCCATTAGCGGTCAGTTCTCTCTGATGAGTGACAGCTGGCAGGTCCTGTGCTCCCGTATTCTGTGAGAGCACATCTGTCAGTAAGTGCACACTGTATCTGAGGTCTAGCAGCGGGAAAGTGTTAATGAGATTGAAGAGACTGTCAGAGCTAAAGCTGCTTCATTCCTGCAGCTGCCATAAACAGTGCATTGTTCCCCAGGCTCTGTAATCCAGCTTGCATCTCTGTAGCAGAATCAGTTTTTAAGAAGTGATTTCAAGGGCTGATACAGCTGATACTGATTCCTTGACACTCTCAATGATAGGGACCTCTACTTAGCTTGAGACACAGGGAGTGGGATGGGGGCAGGACAGGTTCTCCTAGCTTCGCTCCTTTAAGAAGATGGTGCTTGTCATACAGGGAGCAGAAGAGACGAGCCTTATAAGGAAATGAATTGTTTCTTGAGGACAGGGTAGAACTGGCGTCTAATAACGGATCTGCCAGAAACACACTCAGTGTCAAGACTCGTTTTAGTAAACTTGTCTCTCCTTTCATTGGTTCTGGGATCTCAGAATGCTGTACAATGCAGCTTTTACCACCATGAAACCTTCAGGGCTGCCTCGTTTTGTTGGGAGAAGAGAGCATCGCTCTCTGAGTTATTACCCAGCAGCTCTGTAAATTAGCCCATGCTGTCACTGTGCCCTCTCTGAAGGGCACACTGTACCCAAATAACTGCACTTAGGATCGGCTCTTGCCACTCCCTGCTGCATGACACTTCTCCCCTCTTGTGTTTCTGTCCAGTTTCGTGTGTGTGTTCTTAAGTGTGGGCCACCCACAGATGACCACACAGGCTCCTTAGCGAGAGGGCTTCTGGTCTAATTTTCCATTGGATCAGAACCCACCGTAACTCCAGAATTGCCCTTCCATTTCAAGCCTAAGTTACCACACTCCCCTTCTGTATTTTTCTCCCTCCTTGCCAGGCTCCTCATTCCTTGAGGCCTCCCCTTGGCTCTCACCACCTTCTTTTTTAAGGCTCAGAGGCCTCTGTGGCTAGCCCTTCTTGAGCTTTTCCTTCGGTCTCTTGGGCTTTCTCAAGATTCTTCTTCCATGTGGCTTGCCTTTTCCTGGACTGCGCTTGAAGGATGGAAAAACCACCTTGTCTAATGTCTGCTTTGGATCTTGCAAATGCAAAACCTCGGGCTATTGGACGATCATCACCTTGGTCCCAGACAAGAGACTCTGGCCTTTGTAAGAACCTGTAAGTTACCGTTTTGGAGACAAGTCACATACACACTAACTGATTTATAATAATGTTCAACAATGACACTGCTTGGATGAGCGTTAGGAAACCATTGTGTGGGTTCTCAGCTGTTGGGACCTCATTCACCATTTATATTCTGTGGTCCTTGTAAGAAAAGTTTGAGTGGGGGTCTTTCACACAGTTCCTGTCCACTCAGACTGGAGAGTTGCTGACAAGTTTGAGAAGATAACTAGGATTTTTTTGAATCAGTTTGTACAGTGGTTCTCTGTAGGTTCAGCTTGATTATCTAGAGTCCCAGCAGCTTTGGGACATTGGATAGCAGTGTCCTCTGATGGAATTGTAAGCTGGAAGCAGAAGGGCCTCTGTTCAGCTTTGACCATAGGCCAGGTTCTGCTCTTTGACTTAAGCTTCATTTAAAATGCACAGCCACCTACCTTGCTGCAGACCATTAGTAAAGATAATGTGTGGGCAGTACCTTATAGTTTGACACATCAAACTGGAGAAGAGAGCTCATTTTGGACACCTACTATGTGCCAAGCACTGTTGCATGCATTGTATATATTAACTTATTTATTTATTTATTTATTTATTTTGGTTTTTCGAGACAGGGTTTCTCTGTATAGCCCTGGCTGTCCTGGAACTCTGTAAACCAGGCTGGCCTTGAACTCAGAAATCCTCCTGCCTCTGCCTTCCAAGAGCTGGGATTAAAGGCGTGCACCACCACTGCCCAGCTATTAACTGACTCTTTTTCCTAGCAACCCAGAGATGAGTACTTTTGAGACACCATCTCCTGTACCCCAGGTTGGCCTCAAACTCACTGCAGCCAACGATGACCTTAAACTCCTGATCCACTCTACCTCCTGAGTGATGGGACTATGGGTGTAGATCATCACACCCAGTTTGTGTGGTACTGGGATGGGATCCAGGGCTTTGTACATACTAGGCATACACTCTACTGAACTATGTCTCTAGGCCACTGGCACTTTTAGTCCCGTTTTGCATGAGAAAACAGGCAGTTTGCTCAAGATCGAAGAATTGGGAAGTAGCAAAGGCATCTCATATATCATGTCAGTTGAACTCCATTGCTCAGTCTTACCCCTCCATGTGCTATCACATATTATCACATATTGGCTACATGTTTATCATTCCACACTGTCCAATGATGACTGATGCTCTTTTTTTTTTTTTTTGGTATGTGTTTGTATGGCTGTTTTGCTTGCATGTATATCTGTACCATGTGTGTGTCTGATGTCTGTAGAGGTCAGAAGAGGGCATCAGATCCCCTGAGCTGGAGTTACAGGTGATTGTGTAGGGGTTGGGAATTGAACCTGGTCTGAAAGAGCAGACTTAATTGCTGAGCCAACTTGCCAGCTCAAGTGGAGATGCTCATTTTTATAAGGGCAAGCCAGGCTGGCTTGTTCAGATCCCATAGGTTCTAATTTGAAGCCTGTCTCGATGTTTATCAGCCGCTCATCTTAGTCCTCTCTGCAGCTTCCCCACCAAGTGCTCTTGAGGTTATAAACAGCCCATTATGTCTTGTATACCATACTTACTAGCTTACAAAGTTAGATAAGCAGACTAATAAATGTTAGGAAGAATTTTAAAAAGAATTTAGAAGAAGTTTAGACAAAAATAAAGTTTTCCAGCTATTTTAGGTCACCAGGAAACGCTGTAAATTAAGTTCTGGGAGGAGTCCATCTATTTGGTTTCTGTTGAAATCAAGATGACTGTTTGCCTTGAGAGGTTCATCCAGTTCTTAGCCTTGCTGTTGACATGACCTTTGTAAGAATAACAAAGGGCATCGGGCATTTTTGCCTAAATAAGCCATGCTGCAGGCTCACAGGTAGAAAGTGGCCCAGGGACAGTTGTTGCCCATTTTTGCAAATAGGTGAGGCCATAGTGATAGTCTCCATTTAGAGAATCAGAACCTCTGGGCTGGTGCTCAGTGGACAGAACATTTGTCACACAAGTGTGAGGACAGTTCAGATTCCCAACTTCCAAGTAAAAGCCTTGTGGCCGTATTGGCTTGCCTGTAATCCCAGCATTCTTGGGAGATGGAGACAGTATTCCCTGGGACTAGACTAGCTAGCTGGACTATCAGAGAGACCCACCTCAGTAAAGTAGAAGATAATGGAAGATGACACTGACCTTTGACCTCAGGTGCTGACCTCATGCTTCCACATGCACAGGCACATACATGCATTTCTACATACATGCAAAACAACAAAACCCTTGAACAAAACCCTTCCTACAGCTTGAAAGGTGTATGAAGATGGTACAAACAGCACGACACCAACTGCTTTCTGGTCTGTCTGGATGGGATGCTCAGAAAGCAAACTGTCAGACCAGAATGCCTGATTGTGATGTTTCCCTTGTCCATCTTAGGTAGGGTCCACACTCACCCATGTGTTACCTAACAGCAGAGTTCAGATACCAGTCAATCTGGGTTCAGTGGAGAGGAAGACACCTGGATTCTTAGGGCCTCCACATGTGTGCTCCACATGTTTATTTGCACCTGCATACACACAAACATGCCTACACATGCCCACACAACACACACTGAGTTTAAAGAGATTGCAAGAAAGTAGAAAAAGTAAGACATTTATTTTTAATAGTAAAATTTTAAATGTGCTTAGCAGACCTGACTCCACATAAGAATCAAAACAAAGTATACCTTTAAAATTGTTGATCGTGGATGAGGCTTAGGATCCTGAGCCTTGTGTCCACAATGGCCCAGATCTATCTCCCTACCTGGAAAACTGCACCAGTCAGCTGGAGAAGGAGGCCTTTTCTTTGGCTGATGTTCTGGCTAGCCTGGAAGAATGACCAAAAGTGGACCCTGGACTTTCTGACTTGAAGCCTGAGGGATTAAGGGAAGATAAATGCAGGAGGAAGCACTAAAGTTGACATCTTGAGTGGACTGTAGTTTGCCAGGTGGGAAAGGGAAAAGCACATCGCAGGAGGAAGAGGAGCACGGACATGAAAGAGCACAGTACTTCTGTTATCAGTAGCTTAGTGGATTATGATGCTAAGTAATCAGGGTCTTTGCTGAATAGTTTAGACTTTGCACTATGCAAAGAATTTTAATATGTCAGATTTGTACATAAGAAAAATCATCCTTAATGGCCTGAAGAGAGCTATGAGCTACAGTATGGAGCCAGAGCCAAGCTGCAACTGAATCTTGAGAGGACAAGCAAAGGAAAAGAATTTGAAGTTGGATCTTGTTCCATTCTTAACAGATGACTGCCTTGATCCTGCTGGAAATCCAGGACAGGAGAACGTTAGAAGTGACTTCAGTGTGGGGTGATTAGTCTTTGTTGGGTCACCTCCTGTTTGGAAATCCTTTGGCTCTTGCTTGAGCCATGGTCCTGGTTAAAGCATGGGGATAGGATTGGTTCCACAGCCCCTCTCAGGACTCATGCAGTCCCTTCTCTGACGCACATGCACACCCTCTGATTTAGACCTGGGATGACAGCAGCTCTCTGGAATCCTTTGGGCCGAAGTGACGCATACTCTCAGACTGGTCAACTAAGCCCAGCCCAAGTCATATTTACCGTGTACCTACTGGATGACCAGGTGTTTCTGTATACTTGATATCAGTTTTCCAAAGTGTGGTCAGCTCAATTTTATGAATTAAGAAATCCAGAGGCTGCCCAGCTAAGCATCCACTGAAGTCATTGGATTTGGAACATATGATATAATGTTTCTCAAGCAGTAAGGGCTGTCTTTGCCACGAACCCCAAAGTTCACTACCTAAAACTGGCTATAATCCCCATATCCTAACTTGGCAGGTAGCCAAGTTTATAGTATGAATTATGTGGGTTTCCAGCCTCCACACTTTAAAAGCCCCAGAGCACTTAGAGATGGACACTGTACTGTTTTATAAAACATACTTGGCCTTCAGAGTTGTGTTGATTGGATGGAGCTCAGTGCCTGTTTACCACCGATGTGAATTGCTTTGAAATCCCAGACAACTCATTAAGTAGTCAAGAGTGACCTTGAACTTAGAACCTCCTGCTTCTACCTCCCACGGGCTATGCATGTGCCTGCCACTGTCGATTTATGTGGTGCTGGGGACTGAACTCAGGCCTTCGTGCATGCTACGTAAGTACCCTACCAGAGCCACATTCCCAACCCACTGTGACCTCAGAGACAGTTTCTCTTTTTTTCCCTCTTTTACTATTTAACTAAAAAAAGAAAAAAAAACCTAACTTATTCAGTTCATATCCTACTCACTGCCCCCACTCCCAGGCACCCCCACCCACAATCTCTTCCTCTTCTGCTCTGAGAGGGTGGGGGCCCCTGGGTATCCCTCCCATCAAGTCTCTGTGGGCTTGGTGCATCCTCTCCCACTGCGGCCAGACAAGGCAGTCCAGCTGGAAGAACAGATCCCACAGACAGGCAACAGCTTTCGGGATAGACCCCTTCCCAGTTGTTCGGGACCCACGTGAAGACCAAGCTGCGCGTCTGCTACATATGTTCCGGGAGGCCTAGATCCAGCCAGTGTATCTAGGCTGGTTGTATCTTTGTAGCCAGTGTATCTTTGGTTGGTCGTCCAGTCTCTGAGAGCCAGGTTAGTTTCTAAGTCTTGAGTGTTCACCTACTTTGCTAAGCGAATAGCTCCCTAGAAGTTACGGTGAGGACTGGAGATAATAAATGTTCCCAGTGGTTGGTCCACAAGTGCTATTATTATGTCTAGAGCAATGCTTTGACCATTAATCTTACCACTGTGAGAAAAACGAATTGTCATACTTCATTAATTTTTTTCCAATTCAGTTTTATTCAAGTGTCCACTTTATGTTACAGAATAACACATCAGCCTCAAAACTGACGTCATAACAAAATAAGGAAAGAGTGCTGGTGGGCCAGTGTTTGAGGAGGCATCCTTGAGATAGTGCCCGGGTGTTGATCCACTGGTTTCCTCTGATCCACCAGCCCCCCTGCCTTCTAGGTCAGCCATGTGCCATTCTGTGTGCAAATAGAAAACCCTTGCTTCGGCCACAGCCCTGCCTGGACAGTACAGAGGAAAGCCAGAAGTCTCAGTACACATTCTGTTTTCCTAAGTGTGACATCAGAGGATGCCATGATTGACAAAGAAATAAACAGACCCCCAGTGGTAGTAAGGCCTCCCCAGCGATGCCTAGGGTACTCAGGTGGTGGTCACGCCTGCAGCCAAGTCCATCTGTTTTCTCTGGTGGCTCCTGAGTACTGTCCCCTTGTGGTCTGTGTTATTCTCCGGCCCAGCCAACTCCAGCGCTCCTCGGTCCGCTGATTCGACAGCCATCTTACTCCAATACACTCCTCTCTTTGGGCACCAGATGTGAAGTTTCAAAGCAACAGAAGCCAGTCTGGCCAGCGCCTGGGCACCTGCTTCAGCGGGCAAGCCAGTCAGCTGCTGCCTCTGATGGTATTGGCCCTCTTTCAGGACAGCATGGGGTGTAAACTCCACCAAGTGCACACACAGGCAGCTGAAGGAGTCTCGTAAATTAGGGCTTTGTTTACTTCATGCAGACGCAGTGGTGTAATGAGAAGAGCCTGGCCCTCAGAAGCCAAAAGCAAGGGTTTGAAGGCTGTCTGGTTAGTTTTTCTTTTCTTTTTGGGGGGGGGTGAGGTAGGGATCTATGACACGGAGTCTTCATAGTGATTATCACTATTGTCTGTTGAGGTATTGGCTTATCAGTCTCCACCACCATACAACTTTTATGGGGGACTTCTCTGTCCATCATTCTATCACTGAAGCTGGGACAGTGCTTGGAGCTTAGAAAGGAATGAATGAATGAATGAATGAGTCCCAAATCTGCTTCTTTGATTCATTGGCTCATGATTCTAGGAAAGTCATTTATCTTCTTTGGGTTCAGTTTTTTCAACAACTCTTTGAGTCTCTTAAGATTTCAAGAGTTTACTCAAAAGGAGCTGGCAATGTGGCTCATTTGGTAGAGTACTTGTCTAGTATACATGAAGCCCCAGGTTCAGTCCCCAGCCCCAAATAAAATGGCATTTTGGAACATTCCTATAATTCCAGGACCTGTAAGGTGGATCAGAAGTTCAAAGTCATCCTCAGCTACATAGCAAGTTCAAGACCAGCCTGGGCAACATGAGACCCTATCTCAAAGAAAAGGAATATCAAGACATTGATTGCCCTGTGTCTCTGTGCTGAGCATTCTGGCAAGCCTTGAAAACAGTTAACGACAAAGCCAGAAACAGGACTTGCCTAAATGAAGTTTTGAGAGAAGCAACCAAATAAGTACATTCATAAAGAAATATTAATTGAGGAGGTGGCTCAGTTATTACACTGCTCACTACACAAGTATGAGGGCTCAAGTTTGCTTCTTTTTTCCATTCTTCAGGTGGCTGAATACTGGGCCTACGAGCCTTCTACTAGGAAACTGAATGTCTCCTAAGCAAATCTGGTCAGCAGAGTCTTCCTTAGCGCAGTGCTCATGTTTTGAGAAGCCACAAACAAATCCTGGAAGCATTCTGGATCATTCTTAGAACAGATTCTTAGACCTACTTGCCAGTCCTGGAACTCACTCTGTAGACCAGGCTGGCCTCGAACTCAGAATGACCTCCTGAGTGTACCACGTATGTGCCTGGTGCCCACAGAGGCCACCAGAGGGCCTCAAATCCCCTGAGACTGGACTTATAGACAGTTGTGAGCCACTGTGTGGGTACTGGCAATCGAACGTAGAGGTAAAGATTCTCAATTCTGTTGGCCAAGTGTTGAGCACTTGGGAGGCAGAGGCAGGCAGATTTCTGAGTTCGAGGCCAGCCTGGTCTACAGAGTGAGTTCCAGGACAGCCAGGGCTACACAGAGAAACCCTGTCTCAAAAAAAAAAACAAAAAAGCAAAAAAAAAAAAAAAAAAAACAAATCTCAATTCTTCTTTGAAGGAGAATGGGGAAGCTGTCAGGAGCAGACATGTCTCATTGTTAAATGATTCTTAAATGTTATATTTTGTGGATTTCTGATGTTTTAAAGGATTATCTGTCTATGTAAAGAATATTTGAACTGTTATACCTTAGCTACTCTTAGTCATTTCTATTTGAGTAAATTGAAAGCATTTTATCATATTAGAATCTAACATAACCATGAGTTTACTATCTGGCCCTTAACTTGTGTTACTTAATCATCTTAAACAGTTTGTAATAGCAGCTATTAGAAGGACTGGGTCAAAGCTTTGTGTTCCTAATTGAATTGTACAGGCACAATGCCTATCTAAGAGTAACAATATTCCAAATTTTGTATTAACATACAAATTAATACCAATGAAAACCTTGATTATCAATATATAAATTCTGTACCAATGTAAGAAATTATAACTTCAATTGTATATCAATTACAATGATTTCTATCAATGTAAGATTGTGCTACACAATGTTTTGTTCAAGAATAAATTTAGTAATCCATCCCATCTATTTCCTTCATGTTCAAAATTATGACTATTTCCAAATTATCCCTTAAATTAACAACTTATCTGTAATTTGTAAAATAATCATAACCAGACACCCAAACCCAAGGAATCAGGCTGACGACTCTCCATGGTTTCTTCCTGCTGTATAGCGGTGAGAAGAAATCCTTTAAAGGGGTGTGGAGGGGGTAGGAAAATTAGAAAAAATTGGTTAGACTTACAAAAGCTAGCTGTAGCATCTGTTATGCAGTCTCAGTATGCTTAGAAGGCTCAGGGCTTGACTGAAGTTCTGACTGGATCTGTCTGAAAGGTTGGATGAGGTGAGATCATCTGGAACCAGTAGCAATCCTGAAGCTGTTCTGGGAGCAAGCCTCTGGACAGCATCAGGAAGCAGAGGCTGGAACAGCAGGTCAGTTCAGCATCTCTGAGGATGACTCTTGTCGAAGCTGTACATTCTGTAATTTATGAATCTCACAACGAAAATTTTGGTACCATTAAGATATTCATATAGATTGTGCAGGGTGCACAGATCAGTTAAGGATGAAAACTTGTTCTTTGTTTGAGTCGGTGAAAGACAATTGTCTTTTTATGAGTTAATTTTATCAATAACTAATTGTGGTAATTTTTATGTATGCCATATGAAGAAGGGCATGAAGAATCTTAAGGATTCTATAACCAACAAGATTTATTATCTGATTTTAGCTGAAGTATTGGCTAGAGACATTTTTATGTCTAAATCAGTTATTGGGCTATTCCCATATTGAGGATCAGCAGATTAAGTTACCTGTCATGTTTGATTTTCTTGAAATTTTCCAGATCTTTAGGGATATCTGATCCATATCACTCTGGAAGGGGTCCAAAGCCTTTTCTCCTTTCTTATCAACACAGATATAGAACCTCTCTCCCAAAATAGTATGTCCTTGGTCCAGTAACCAGAAATCATTAAAGGTATAGCTTGCTCTCTCTTCCAGAGGAATTTTAATATAACCACCAAACTCATAACCATACACATTTTGAAAATTAAAGCAATTCAAGGCAATGAAAACAATCGAAACAAATATCAACCATTGAGACAGTGCTTCTTTACCACTTCTTGCTTTTCAACCTATAATTTAAGGATCAAAATCCTCAATATTTGTACATCTCTGTATTTAATTAAATTCACTTTTGTTTACTTTACAAGCCTATTTATAGGCTCTAATTTTGTTGTACCAGGCTAGGCAATCCCAGAAGTCCCATGTGGACCCATTTGAGAATTTGCCCTGGCAAGACTTTTAAATTTCTTTAAAGAATTTTGTTTTTACTTACTCTCCCTACCTTTTCTCTTTCGTGGAGCTTAATATCTCTGTATACTTAAGAACACTTAAACAATTACCATTATACTCTCTTCTATTCTTTAAAACAATTCAATCAAATTTTAAAAAATCTCTATCTTTTGATTATTTGCTTATACGAAGTTGACTGTATCTACCATCTGTCCCTCTGTCTCTTATTGTCTTTCTTTTAGCAGCTGGCCTGATTCTTTATACAGTAGGGGCTCTCAGCATCTTAGCTAAGTCTCTCTGAGGAGGCTAGAATCCTTTTAAAAGGGCCTGGGGTAAATCTCTGTGATGGCTGTGTTCTTTTGTTCCAGCTTTTCAGCTTGTGCGGGAACCACGTGACTCGTGACTTGGTTCTCTGAGAAACCAATTCTCCCTCCTCTTAAACTGTATCATTGTGTGTATGTGTGTATTCCATCCGAGAATTTTAAAAATATTTTAAAAAGTGGGTTCTTGCCACACATTGGGCGCCAACTGTAGTATAGAGATTGGCTATGCTGCTTTGTGTTCCGGCGGCTCACATGCTTCCAGCCTCCTACCCAGGAACTCTTTGGATTCACAAATGGAACACACACACACACACACACACACACACACACACACACACACCAGTTAATTTTAAAATGCCTTGGCTCCCTCAAAGGTTGGGCACTCCTAAACCTTCCCCTGCTACCCTAGGCCCAATCAGGAAAGTGGCCAGTGGCTACTCCGAGTTTTCACAAGGCTGGTTGGCTTTCTCTCCTATAGCTCCTGCATCTGATCCTTCTTGCCCTAGTCATGGTGATTCTCCTTCCCACTGTGTCCTAACCCACTCAGCATCTCTGAGGGTCCCACCTTGTCTCCCTTTGTCCAGCCATTGGCCATTGGCATCTTTATTGATTGATCAAAAACCAATTGGGGACAAGGACCTTTATCACTTGGACACACAGATTCCCAATTGAATCAAAGCATCAGAACCAATCTCCAACACATAGAATGGTTTTCCTTGCTGCCTCAAATTACAGAGACCAAATCTAACACAAGTACCAGGTGGGACCCAGCTCCTAACCAGACTGATTTTGTTCACTTGCAGAAGGCTGACCTTTGGGGACAATGCTCAAAAGGAGCAGGAGGCATGTGGAGAGAGAGGAGAAAGTGGAAAGGCTCAGGCCTCTTGGGGTGGGGTGGGGTGCGGTGTCTGACAATCTTGTATGTGCCACTGCTGCCACTTAGAAAGTGGTGTGCTTCCTGGAGCTTGTGAGTCTAAAGCTGACAGAAACCTTGAAAGTGCCCAAAAAGGGGCTGGGAAGAGCGCTTGTTCAGCAAACCTGGGAATCCAAGTTCAAACCCTTAGCACCAGTATAAAGGTCTGGGTGTGGCTGCTGGCACCTGTGACCCCAGCGCTGGATGGGGGAAACAGGCACATTTAACCAGCTCACTGACCAGATAACTTGACTGCAATGTCAAGCTATTGGTTTAGTGAGTGAGAGGCCCTGTCTCAGTATGGTAGGACAAACATCAATAAAGGGAGACACTTGATGTCCTGTTCTAGCCTTCACATGTATGTACATGCATGTTTGTATACCACATGTACACACACACACACACACACACACACACACACACACACACACAGGCATGCTCTGAGGATCCAAGAATTGAGAAGATTAAGCAGTTGAGTTGGGAAGTAGTACATTAGCACAACCAGAGCCGAGGCCTGAGGTTGTTGCCACGTCTTGGCCTGGTCTCTAGGAATGATGTGACTTTGCTTTTTGATCTTCCACAATGCCTTCTCTAACATTCTGGGTGCTCGGTGTATGCTTCAGAACCAAGCCATGACTGCAATTTATTGTTACTCAGACAGTTATTTCATGTGCCAGGCTGTGGAAGTTGAGGATTCAGTAGGGTTCATGTCCCCAGATTTTATAATCTAGTGAGGGTCTCCTACAGGTAAGTGATGTAAACTCAGGGCTGAGAGAGGGGAAACATGGGACACGTGAAACCATTTGCAAGGGCTCCTGTCCAGGCTTGGTGAGTATGCACGGCTAAAGCATGAATGCCCACAAGGGCAGGAACTGCATATGTGAATTCACTGGTAATTCTGAGGCCTCAGCACATGGTGGCTTCTCCGGAGCACTGGATCAATGGCTGAACAAAAGAATGAATAAATAAAGTGATGTATGGAAGAGTAGACCAAGTTGGAGCTATGAAGAATGTTCCAAATGAGATTACAACAGCAGAAAGTCTTGACTAGATTAAGAATCTCGCTGAGTGGGGCTGAAGCAAAATCACTGAGATTCAATGAGACTAGTGCAAGGCTGCAGAGGCAGAGGGTCGTGGTCAGTCTTACAAACCATATTGAGAAGTTTGAGTTTGTGTTGTGGGAAATAAGAAATCTGAGGGACATATTAAGTAAGTAATAGAGTCGGATGACAAAGCCACAGCCGTTGACCATGAGCTGTAGACCAAGATTTCATTTATGTGGTTTATGAGTGCACATGCCTGTGTGCACCTGGTCTTATGTGTACAGACGCCAGAGGTCAATACTGGGTGGCAACTTCTATTGCTCACCACTTAATTTTTGAGATACGGCCTCTCACTGAATCTTAGCTAGACCAGCTTCCAGCAAATCCCCCAAATCCTCCTGTCTCTGCCTCTCAGTACTGAGATTCAAGTGCACACTGCTCCTTCAGGCTTTTTATATGGATGCTAGAGACTTGGGTCCTCCAGCGGGCACTTTACCCAGTGGGCCCTTCCCCTCCGTATCAAGATTTTTTATATATAGTCTCTTAATTCAGAACAACCCCACAAGGCATATGCTATCCCCTGGTTTACAGACAAGACTATGTGTTTGACCTAAGGTCAAATAATGAAGCTGGTATTGGACACTAGGCCCTTTAAGATGCCAAAGCCCAGAGAACTTAGAGCTAAGCAACTACCACTATGTACAAAGATCTAAGACATATTTGAACTAGAAGTAGCCAGAAAGGTGAGCTCTCTTTGAGTTCTCCAGAGCATACTGAACAGCTGTCAGGAAGGCCAGGCCTTGGGGGTAGAGTGATGTGAAGTGAGTACACAGGCCATCCTAGGCCCTCCTTAACAAAACTTCAAAACCAGCCTTAAGTGGGTGAAGCTCACCTGCAAGTAAGCCGAAGCAAACCTCAACAGTCCGTCAAGAAAAACAGCAAACCCAGACACCCAAAATGCAGCATCCTAATATCCAGCATATGATGACATACTAGCAGCCATTCGACGATGCTGGAAACGTTGCCTGTGATCAGGAGACAAACTGTTCAATAGGAGCAGACCCTCAGGGGGCATTCATGATCGGTGGAGGAGATACTGGGCTTGATATAGTTATAAACACACCCCGTCGGTAATTTCCGTTTGTTTAGTTTTGGGTGAATTGACACAGATGTGGAGGGCAGAGGACACTCATGGGAGTGGTTCTTTTTCTTCTGTACCATGTGGGTCAAACTCAAATCTGCAGGGTTGGTAACAAGTACCTTTACGTGCTGAGCTATGTCTGGCCCCAATAAACGTACTCTATTTTAGGGAAAATGATAAACAAAATAAGAGGGGAAGGTTTCAGTGATGAAATTAAAATGATAAAAATAAGTTGAAAGCATGTTATGTTTAAAACCCATTCCTTGATCAATAGATTCAACGCAATCCAAATCAGAGTCCTAGAAACTGTGGGTGCCACTCAGTGGCAGAGTACTTGCCTAGTGTGTATAAGAGTCTGGGCTCCACTAACTCAATGACTATTCTGTGCTCTCTCTCTCTCTCTCTCTCTCTCTCTCTCTCTCTCTCTGTCTCACACACACACACACACACACACACACACACACACACACACACCTACCACCACCTACCATCCCTCACACACACACACCAGAAATGGCTCAGTGGGTAAAGACACTCGCCAAGTAATGTTGATGACCTGAGCTTGATATCTGGAACTCATGGAAAAGTAGAACAAATTCCACAAGTTGTCCCCTGGTCTGTACATGTGCACTCGTGCCACATAGATGTGTGCACACACATTGCATACAGCCACAATAATAGTAACAATTTTATAGACATAATTGACTTCAAAGTTTACATGGAGAGTCAAAAGATTCCAAATACCCAATACAAAGCTGAAAATCAAGAGTAAAGTTGAAGAACTAACATTGTCCAGACTTAAGGCTTACTCTATGCCCAGGCACAGTATGCTTTATTACAATCCCAACCCAGCACTCAAGAAGCTAAGACAGGAGGGTCATTTGTTCTAGACCAGCCAGGACAATGTAGCAAGACCATGTCTCAAAAGGGAGAAAAGGGTAATTTTTAATATAAAGGTGTAACAACCAAGGTTATGTAAGCCAGGCATGGTCATACATGTCTGTAACCTCAGTACTAGAGAGGTGGAGGCAAGAGAATCAGGAGTTCAAGGCCAGCCTGAGCTACATAAGACCCTGTCTCAGAAACAGCAAAATACAGTGTGATTTGGGAAAAGAATGAACAGATAGATCAATGGAATGGAAAAGTCCAGAAACTAGATGTGTATCAATCAGCCAATGCCTGACAGAGGCATAGGCAGTCAGATAGAGGAAAGACCATGTTTTTAGCTATTGCTGCTGCAACAACTGGACATCCATGTATGTAGAAAAAGAGAAACTAAGATACAGATCTTATTATAACCATCACAGAAATGAACTCAGACCTAAATATAAGGCTCTAAGAAGCTAAAAGAGACCATGACCTTGGATTTGCTGATGACCTTTCAGCTGTAAAACACTCAAGGCAAGACTTGTGCAAGATCAATAAACTGGACTTCACTGAAATGAGAGCTATGTTCTGCAGGGGATGTGCTAAAGGAATGAGTAGACAAACCACGGAATGAGAAGAAATGTTTACAAAGACATCTGATAAAAGAGCTTTGTTCAAAATAGAGAATGTTTTTAATTCAATAAGGGAACAAACTGGGTTTTTTCATGTGTGCATTCATGTTCATGTGTGTGCAAATGCACACACATGTGGAGGCCAGAGGTCAGCCTCAGGCACCATCTACTTTTTAATCAATTTATTGCTTATTTAAAAGCAGGGTTTCTCAGTGTGTGGGAGCTTGCCAAGTAGGCCAGCCTGGCTGGCCAGGGAACCTAGGATCCAGTTACCACCTCCCAGCCCTGGGATTGCATGTGTCCTCCTGTGGGTTCTGGGGACCAAACTCACATCCCTGTGCCTACAAGGCAAACACTACAGGCTGAGCCGTCTCCACAGCCCCTTCTTTTTCAAATGTGCAAGACTTGAGCAGACCCTTGGGTGAGAAAGTATGCAGGTGACAAGTGAGGACATGCCTAGCATTCTTTGTGATTAGGAAATTGCACACAAACCATGGAAGCAAACCACACACCATCAGAACAGCCCAAATCCAGAAGACAAACTCCAGGCCTAGTAAGAATGTGGAGCCTTTCTTTAAAAGGTCTTTTATAAACCTTGTACTGGTTAAAATCACCTGCTGCTCTTGGAGAGGACATGAGGTCAGTTCTAGTACCCATGTGGGGTGGCTCACAAATAGTTTTTACTCCAGTTCCAGTGAATCCAACACCCTTTTCAAGCCTCTGCGGTCACCTGCATACATGTATATGTATGAACACACACAAATAAAAAGTCTTTTTTAAAAAAAGTTTATAGAATAAAATTAACAGCATATAAAACACTGTAGAAGAAAAGATTAGTGAATTGGAAAGCAAGGAAGTAGAAATGATTGAAACCAAATCACAGAGTTGGTAGTGATGCAACTCAGTAGTAGAACACTTTGCATGTGCAAGGTAGGTCCTAGATTTGAACTCCAACATGGAAATAAGACCAAAACTACAAACAAACAAGAACCCAAAACAACAACAACAATAACAACAACAGCAACAAGTTCTTAAGTTACAGAGAGGGGAAAAATAATAAAGCTTTAGTATATATTTAGAGAAATCACAACTGAAAAATACTCAAAGTTTATGGAAATTCAAACATATAGATCCAAGAAGTTTCCTGTGAAGGGTGAAATAAAGAAGCCCTCACTGAGGTAGCAGAGTGAAATCTCTGCAGAAGGGGTTGAGATGTAACTCAGTAACAGCATGCTCAAGGCCCTGGATTTGATACCCAGTACCAGGAAATAATTAATTTCTGCAAACAAATAAATGATAGAAAGCACCCATGGAATGAAAAATAATAATCTCTGTACAAACACTGACAATGCAAACTGGGACAGAATAACACAACATGGGGATGAAAGAGGAAAACCCGAAACTCTATATCCACATAAAATGGACTTCCAAAGGAAAGGCAGGGGCTGGAGGGACGTCCAGGAGCTAAAAGTACATACTGCTCTCCTAGAGGACCCGAGCCTCAGAACTCAGGTCGGGAGGTTCACTACCACCTATAATTCCAGCTCCATGGAATGTGATGCCCTCTCCTGGCTTTCACACGCACCTGCACGTATGTGTCCACACACACAATTGAAAAGAAAAACAAACAAAAGCTGAGAGGACTTGTCACCCGTGAGCTGAGCTGTAGGAAATGCTCAAGGAAGTTTCCCAGGCTGGGGGACATCACACGAGGTGGGGGGGACGTCATAGTAGGTGGGGGGACATCACACGAGGTGGAGGGACATCACAGTAGGTGGAGGGACATCACAATAGGTGGGGGGACATCACACAAGGTAGAGGGACATCTCATGAGGTGGAGAGACATCAGAGTAGGTAGGGGGACATCACAGTAGGTGGGGGGACGTCATAGTAGGTGGGGGGACATCATACGAGGTGGAGGGACATCACAGTAGGTGGGGAGACATCACATGAGGTGGAGGGACAT
>JADRCH010000315.1:1849508-2042823 GCA_019843965.1 Rhynchomys soricoides | reverse complement strand
GGTGGAGAGACATCACAGTAGGTAGGGGGACATCACAGTAGGTGGGGAGACATGACATGAGGTGGGGACCCAGTTTACATGCACCAATGAAGATCCCGGGAATGTCCCATATGTGGAAGTGTGGAAGCATTATAGATGTTTTCCTGTTATTCACCTTTTCAAAAGATAATTAAAATCAAAGCATGAAGATGTTTCTGGAAGAAACATTATGATGGCTGCCCAAGAGGAATCTCAAATTCAGTTGTAAGTTGCATGGTTGGTGACAGACGCTACAGAAAAACTGATTTCGGGAAGTGTTTTCTGATGGATCTGAGAGTTATGCAGCTGCTTTAGGTGCTGAGCCCAGCAGCAAAAGATAGTGCCTGGACCATAGAAGAGGGTGCAGTGGGCACATTATCTGGCTGATCGGTGGCTAGCAGCTCTCTATGTGCGGTGTGCTGTTATGATGCTGTGTGTGACATCAAGAACTACACAGTATGGACTTGGGTGACAGTCAGTTAAATTCTTGCCATGCAGATAAGGACCTGAGCTCAGTCCCCAGAACCTACATTACAAAAGAAAAACAAAAAACCTAGGCTTGGTGGCATGCATTTGTAATCCCAAGCACTTGGGATGTAGAAACAGGCAGGTCCCTTGGGGTGTGTTTGGTAGACTAGCCTACTTGGCAAGCTCCAAGCCAAAGAGAGACCCTGTCTGTGTTTAAACAAACAAAGTGCCTGAGGAACAACACCCAAGGCTGGCTCTCTGGCCTCAACATGCATGTATACATATGTGTACCCCCACATCATGCACACACAAAGGATGACTTCAAGTTCATGTCTGTACAAGTACATGAAGGAAGGCCCACCCTGTTGCTATACAGAAAAAAAATGCATGCGAAAGACATAGTGAGACCCTGATTTTAAAAAGGAGAAAGGGGCATGCGCTGCCCTTTTAAAGGACTTAAATTTAGTTCCCAGAACTAACACCAGGCAGCTGGCAAACACCTGTAACTCCAGCTCCAGGAATTTGAGCATTCACACACATGTATACATGTACATGCATGCATACACGTGGACATACATATACACAGAAGCAAAAACATCTAAAGGAATTTGCAGACTTAAATATAATTATGTTAGCATAAAATAAAAATGGGCTGAACATTCCAATTAAATGACATAATCCTCAGAACAGGTTGGGGAAAAAAGAGCTAGAGCCAATCATGCTCTAACAAGGCAGCATATGAAACAAAGATGCAGATAGCTTATAATTCCTGGAATAGAACACGATAACCCATGAAAAATAAATACTGGAAAACCTGCAATGGATACAGTAACATCAGACAAAGTAGACCTCAGAACAAGGTGTGTGTGTGTGTGTGTGTGTGTGTGTGTGTGTGTGTGTGCCACATGAGTGCAGTGCCTGTAGAGGTCACAAGAGAGCATCAGATCCCCCAGAGCTGGAGTTGCAGGTGGTTGTGAACCTCTCCATGTGGGTGCTGAAATTCAACTCTGGTCGTTTGGGAGAGCACCATGCACCCTTACCAGCCAAGCCACTCCTCCACCCCCCAGGGCTATTTCTTAGTAAGAAAATCAATTCATCAAGACAAATTTGTACACACTTTGTGTCACAGAGGAGGAAGCCTACAGCTTAGAAAGCTACAGAATGACGTGATCAGACGACTTCTGGAAATATGTACTTGCTTGAAGACTCTTCTTCTAAAACAAAATAAACAGGCCCAAATGGTAAAACAGGTAAAAAACAAAGAAATGCCCAACAGCCTACAACAAATTAAGAAACATTCATTCATGAAAGACTCCCAAACCTGGGGTAAGAACTGTGGGATTCTGTGTGGTTTTAGCCTGGGTCTCCAACACTACCCCACTGCTGTGACTACTTCCCTCCACTCAGCCCACCCCCCAACCTCAGTTAACATGGCCAGCATTCTCCCTGGAGGGGCAACTTTTGAAAGCTCAAAGCTTTGTTGTGAGGAGGGACTCACTTAACTTTGAGCCTAGCTTGAAGCACACACATCAAGAGTCTTCCACGGATCAGGGATGGAGCATGGGGAAGACCACAAGTCAGCTGGCCTGGGGCTGAATCCTAGTTGAAGTAAGCTGGAGACCAGGGGATACGGGCAGGGAGGTCATTGTAGTTGGGCCTTGATGTCCCTTACACATCCTGGCAGCATACACGAGCAGAAAGGAGCAAACTGTGACCTAGCTGCCCACCTGCCCTTGGTAGAACTTCAGGTAGACAGGTGGAGAAAGCCTTAGCGGGCCCAACAGCAAGTGAGAGCTGGGCAGACCTGCAAACTGCGGAGCTTTTCATTTATCCTTCAATTCATAAGGTTCTGTTACAGAATGTGGAAGTCTTAGTCAGGTAGGATGTTTGAGTGAAGCCTCTGACATCATTGGCAGAGTACTAGACAATGTGGACATGTATAAGATCCCTGGAAAGTGAGGTTGCAAAAGACAAGATGGCTGGAGAGATGGCTTGGGGACAGAGGGCTTTGCAGTGCAAGTCCGAGGACCAGGGTTTGGATTCCTAGCACTCAGGTAAATGCCAGGTGGGTGGCAGCTGCCTGTAAACCCAGCACCCGGAAAAGGAGACATGCTCCCAGGAGCCCGCTGACTTCCTACACTAGTTGTGTGTGAGCTCTAGGTTTGACTGAGAGATCATGACTCAACAAAGAAGGTGGAAAATGATAGAGGAAGACTTCCTGTGACATCCTCAGACCTCCACACTGATGTGCACGAACATTCATCCACACAGTCACAGGCATGCATTCAAACATACTTAACTCATGTAAGGAAGGAAGGAAGAAGGAGAAGAAAGAAGAAAGAGAAAATAAAAACTTGAGACATCATTTGTCCCACACTGCAGACTTCACAAATTTAGTTCAGTCAAGACACCAAGAAACAACTGAAAGACGGGCAGAAGAGAAGTCCATTTCATAGGTGCTGGGATGAGCTATCTAAAGTATCCAGGTTTTAATAAGAGAGGTGAGCTAAGAACAGGTGAAATGGGGGCAGGGAGTCAATCCAATGGTACATTAAGACTTAAGAGACTCATCTGCCTTGATCTGAGCAGCACTGTAGACAGAGGCTTGCTCTCAATGACCACAGGAAACCCATTCCACTGCACATGAAAGATAATCTGTACGTTTGTAAGACTTAACACCTATACTGGAGAAAAAAAGGAAAAACTTTCTAAAAACTAAGAACAGGAGAATACACACTCAGTCTGTTGACTGGAGTCTCTGAAAATCTGGACCTCAGGCTGGAGAGATGGCTCAATGGTTAAGAGCACTGGCTGCTCTTCCAGAGAACATGGCAGCCCACAGCTGTCTGAAACTCCAGTTCCAGGGGATCTGACCCTTCTTACTTTACCTTTACTATTTGTTTATGTGAAAAGCACCAATACACATAAAATAAAAAATTAAGGAAAACCATGGATCTCATATAGCATGAGTTCTGGTGAAATACTGAGCACCTTTCTGCAGCACTTGGGAACAAGGCCATGACATTACCACTGTCAGTTCACTTGACATTGCTTGATGTTGATTGATTTGAATTGATTGAATTGATTCCAATTCACATCATTGGAGCTTGTCAGCATTTGATACGACAAAGTCACGAGGGCAGTCAGACTGGGTTGAAAGAAGTAAAACTGCATTTTCAAAGAACACTGTCATGTACACAGACAACTTTACTAACCTTCAGCTGTCTATACACTAGCTGGAAAAGGAAAAATGACATTTACAACAGCTTAAACATATAAAATATTTAGAGATAAAATGTTAGGACATTTACACTAAAAATTACAAACTAGTGATGAAAACAGCTGAAGTACGTAAGTTGATGGAGTGTCCCACTATGTTCAAGGATCCAGAGAATGCTGTTATTCACATGGCACTTCTCATTACATGTATGGATAGATTTCCAGTCAATTCCCAACAGGCATTCCTTTTTGTAGAAACTGACAGCTGGGGACTGACAAGATGGCTCGGTGGTTCAAGCACTTGCAATAGAAGCTGAGGACTTGATTGCAAATCCCCAGAACCCTTGTGCATGCCAAGTGAGTATGGTGGCCCTCCAGATATGGAGGTATGGTAGAAGGCAGAGACAAGAATCTCCAGAGCTAGCTCGCTAGCTAGACTGGCCATATTGGTAAGCTCTGGGGTTGATTGAGTCACCCTGCCTCACTAGATAGGGCAGAAGAGTGATAGTGGGTGGTTCCAGACATCGATCTCAAACCTCCACATCCACATCCGCACGTGCATACTCACCCCTACATAGATACACATGCAAACATGCATTCACACGAACACCACACACAAACACACAAGAAAGAAAAGCAAGCAAGCAAGCAAGCTATTGTCTCGAAAACTACATGGGAATATAAATGGTCTAGAATAAATTTTGTAAACTAGAACACTGAAAACTACTATTACTCACTCTCTTAACTTGCAACAGTGACACAGAAATCAAGGGCATAGACTACTGGCATTTTTCTGGGAAAATTAGATTGACAGGCCTGACTTGTTAGTCTAGAAATACAAAGCAGCCAGTTGATTTCCATCCAAAGGCCAGAGCAGTTCAGTGTAGACAGAGACGCCCACTCAGCAAACAAGGCTGGAAAAAGTTACGGGAGCATTTTCTAGAAAGAATCAATGCCTTCCTCACCAGTGGTTCTCAACCTGTGGGTCATGACCCTTTGCAGGGTCAAATGACCCCCTTAGGGGTCGCCTAAGACCATCAGAAAACACAGATAATTAACACTATGATTCATAACAGCAGCAAAATTACAGTTATGAAGTAGCCACAAAAATAATTTTATGGTTAAGGTCACCACAACATGAGGAACTGCCCAGCAGAGACACCATTAAGACCATGAGTTAGAGGGAACCAAGGGTGCTATGCACACACTTCTGTGTCTCTCTGTTTGACACGGAAGTTTGTGTGCATGGTGCTGGCACGTGAACTGAAGGTTTTGTGCATGCCATGCAACAGCTCTACCACCAGGCTACAGCCAGGGGCCTTTGTAATCTTCTGCAAATGTTGAGACAAGGTCTTTCTGAGCTGTCTTCCCAGCCTGGAACCTGCTGTCACCCAAGCAGTACCTGAAGTCCAAGGGTCCTCCTGCCTCAGCCTCCCAAGTGCTGGCTCTGCCAGACCTAGTTTGAGAAAGATTTGTATCTAGAACCTAACAGCCTCTAATGGCTCAGCATTAGGAAAACTCAAACTAAAATCTACTCTAAAAACTGGATAAAAGATATGAATAGGCACTACAGAAACACACATGAGTGGTCAATAGTTCCATGAAACTAATATGATCAGCAAATGTAATGGGAATTGATGAAGGGGTATCACACACATATAGTGGGCAGATTGGCTTGAACAGATTGATGAGCAATTGATGTTTGACAAGAGGAACCAGACAATGAAAGGGAGAGATAACAGTCCTTTTAGCAATGGACTTCAGACCATTAGATACCCACACGCAAAGGAGAGAGACTGAGCCCCTTCTTACATTATGTGAGAACTGAGCAGGGCAGGGCTAGAGTTTTTTAATGGAGTTTCAGTTTGGCAAGATGGAAAGTTCTAGACAGTGAGTGTAACCAGGAAGTTCTCAAGACTACTAATCTGTCCCTTTAAAATAGTTAAGATAGGGATGGAGAGATGGCTCCATGGTTAAGAGCACCGACTGCTCTTGCAGAGGATCTGAGTTCAGTTCCCAGCACCCACATGGCGGCTCACAACCATCGGTGACTCCAGCTACAGGGGATCTGGTGCCCTCTGCTGGCCTCCTTGAGTACCTACCTACCCTCCCCCCATAAGTAAACAATAAAACAAATCTTTAAAATTTTTAATAAAATGTATTAAAAATTAAACTAATAATGGGTCCTAACATCCAAATGCAAGAGCTAAAACTTAAGCTTAAAAGAAAATGGGCCAATTTTCATGACCTTGAGATAGGCAAAGCCTTTTTAAACACATTGAAAGTAAATGAGCTAAAGAAAAGGTAAATTAGCCAGGTGTGGTGGCGCACACCTTCAGTCCCAGCACTAGGGAGGCAGAGGCAGGTGGATCTCTGTGAATTCGAAGCCAGTGTGGTCTACGTCGTAAGTTCTAAGACAACCCGGGCTGTTACACAGAGAAACCCTGTCTCACCCCCCCCCCCCAAAAAAAAAGGTAAATTGAAGTTTCAAGAAACATCTTCACAAAAAACAGGAGAGATATCATGGGAAGTAACTGTAAATCACTCTTAGACAAGGGAATTGTATCTAGAATATATAAATAACTCCATAATCCAGAGGTGAATGATAGAAGGCAGGGAATACACACAGGTAGTTCTCCCAAAGAACATGCAAATTCCCAGTGGACATCTAAAAAACCGTTCAGTGTCATTAGTCAGCAGGGAAATGTAAACTAAGACCGCATACGCTACTCTATCCACTACGATGGCTATAAAAGGAGACACCAACTTCAGGGAGGATTACACCACTGGACCCTACAGATGCTTTGGGAAATTGCCAGTTCCTTACAGCTTTGAACACATTTAGTCCAGAAATTCTACACCTAAGTATATAACTCTCTCTCACCCAAGACACCCACCCAAAACCTCATGCATAGCCAAAAATGTCCATCAAAACAGTGAGTGAATAAGTAAAATGTGGTATAATGATGGAATCGTATTCATCCCTGAAAAGCAAAGAAGGTGTGTTACAGGGCAGACACAGTTCTCACTGCATCAAGTGAAGAAAATTGGGGACATAGGCCATTTACTATACAGCAGTGGGATGCCAAGTGGACCGGAGAGGCAGAGCACGCAGTTATCAGAAGAGTTAGATAAAATGTCTAGAAATGACGGACTGGGTTTAAAGGAAGCATAAGTTAGTGATTTCAAGACTGTTGGGGGTTCTTAGCTGATGGGTAAGAGGCGGGTGGGGTATGAAAAAGCTCTGAAAATTTAAGGAGAACAGTGTCTGAAGGCATTGCAGGGGCGAATGAGAGGGGTTGGAAGGCGTTGGGTGAGTGAGGTGGACAGGAATGCTTGCAGGGGTGAGTGAGAGGAGTCAAGCAACATTGCAGGGGTGAGTGAGAGCTATATGGATATTTGTTTTTCTGGGATTTTTCTGATGCTGGACAGTTGGCCCCATTCACTAAGCACCTGGCTCACAGAGTGGAAATATTCAGCTGTTAGTGTGGGGGAGGGGAAGGGCCTGCAGACCTCAGGCCTCAGAGGGAAGCCTGGGTCTGCCATTCCCCAGCTAAGGGGCCATGCTTTTAGGTGAAGTAATGGATAAGCTCGCCAAGGGGAAAACAGAGATGCAGAGCCCAGGGTGGGCAGCTGATGCTCCCGCCCTTTCTGGTGTTGTTTTGTTTTGTTTTTTGAGACTGTGTCTCTCACTTTCTGTTGTTATGATAAAACACGGATAAGAGACCAACTCAGGAGGCTGTGTTTGGCTTACAGTTCCTGATCACAAAGCATCATTGAAGAAAGATAAACTCAGACCAAAAGCAATCTGAGAAGGAAAGAGTTCACCCGGCTTACAGGTTAGTTTCTCATCAAGGGAAACTGAGGCAGGAACTGGAGAGACCCTGTGGAACTCTGCTTGCAGGCCTGCTTGCCCTGGCTCACTCAGTTTGCTTTCTTATACAACCTGAGATCACTTGCCCAGGGTTGGCTCCACCCACAGAGGGCTGGGCCCTCTCCTGTCAACCAGCCAGCCTCACACTACCTATGTCTCTGAAGATAACTCTCCTTCCTCAGCCTCCCCAATGTGCTAGGATTTCATGTTACATGACACTATGCCAGACTCGCTCTACCCTTCTTGTTTTGGGGAGACCCTGACCCTGAGCATTCAGGGGACCATAGAGGTGTGGTGTGTAGGGGACTGACTCAGAGGACCCAGGTTCCTTGTTCTAGTCCCACACTGCTGCTCAGCCTTGGACAGCCAAACTTAACATCTGTGCCTCGGTTTCCTCATCTGCAAGCAGAGACAACCTGGTCAGCCCTGTACCTCCCTAAATTGTTGTGGGACTGAGAAGGAGAATGCATGAGAAGTGCTGTGAACAGGAAGGCCTCTCCTGCGTGAGGGATTACTGTTGGGGTGGGGGATAAAGAAGACCATGAACAGATGGTTCTGTAAGCACGGGCATTACTGTTTCCTTAGAATAAAACAAATAAATAGATAAATAAGAGGGAAAGACAGATGGATGGATGAACAAACAGACAGACAGATGGAAAGAAAGAAAGAAAAAAAGAAAGAGAAAGAAAAAGAAATACAGAAAGACAGCCCAGCATCAGCAGTAAGTACTGCCAGGTGCACAGTGTAGTTTTCCCAACTTTGAGAAGCAAATAATAGAGAGGGGCCAACTGGCTCACCCAGGAAGCCTGTCCTCACCAATTGAATCTGAAGTCACGGCCCAGGGAATGGCTGTGGGCACTGGCCCAGGGCAGCTGGCCTTGTCCTAGTCCGGCAGGACTTGAGAAGGAAAAGGCCAACAGAAATTGTCCACGTGGCCGGAGACCTGGTCCCCAGGCCATACCTAGTCCCAGATGGTCAATGAAGGGTGCTGCCCACCCACCAAAACAGGTTCAGGAGTGTCACCACAGTTAAGGCAGAGAGTTTCATGACTTTATCCCAAAATAGACAGGCCAGGTTTCTAAATGGCTCCCCAGGTGGCTAGTCTCATTAGTGCTGAGGGTCTCATTGGGCCTGCCAGACGGTGGGCCACTGTCCAGTTGCAAGAAACTTAGTTCTTTCCAGGCCCACAGATATATCTCCCTAAATCCCTGGCTGGCTCTGAGCCCCTGAAATCTGTGTGTAACCTGGGCACAGTTCTTGAAATACAACTGTAAGATAGCCACACTCCAAAATCTTCGCAACCAGGGCCAGAGGGGACCTTAGCGAACATCTGGTCCAGTCTCTTCATTTCCATATCGAGGAACAAGAGGCTCCAGAAGTTGCTAATGGTCAGAGGGCAGAAGCTAGGAGCTTCTTAATGGGATCAGGAGCAGCAGAAGGCCAGCCTCTGCCCTCCCTGTTGCCCTCTCTTCTTTATTGGTGATTTCTAGCCTATCCCCTTGGGACTAACTTCCTCTCACCTCTCTAGAATTTTCTGTCCAGCCCTGCCAGCCCCCACTCTACCTGCTTTTGCTGGGCATCTTCAGAGGTGGGGACAGGAGTGGAAGCTGTGGAACCAGCCCAGCTCATAGTGAACGGCACAAGAGAGCATCAAATGTCTTTCTGGGACTGGGGAGATGGCTCAGTGTTTTGAAAGCATTTGCCGGGCAAGCCTAATGATTTCAGATTGCTGGAACCCATACTCAGTGGCACACATCTATAGCATGATGGGAGATGGAGATAGGAGAATCTACTGGAAGCTCAGGAGCCAGCTAGCTGGAGGACTCCACGAAGAGAGCCCTCGCCTCAAAACAAAGTGGAACTCCCCCAGAAGTTGTCCTCTGACTTTCACAAGTGTGCTGTGGTGTGCTAATCAATTAATTATTCCTTAATTTAGGGCCAGCAAGATGGCTCAGCAGGTAAAGGTGCTTGCTGGCAAGCCTGACAAACTGAGTCACTCCACAGGCAGTAAGGGAAAACTGACTCCCACAATTCTCTCTAACTTGTGCATGTTTGTGCATCCCCAAACCCCCAGTAAATAAATGAAAAAAAATTAAAATGGCTGGAAATAAGCTTTTCTCTGGAGCCCGTCGTGAGCTGCCCTTGTCCCCTTGATTTGCCCTCGGTTGCACATCCCTCATCCGGCACAACCCTGTGAGGCTTTTTGGGGCCCCTAGGACACAGAAACCACTCATTAGCTCAGCTTCATCTTCAGAAAAAGAGACATGGGTCGGGCATTGGATCCATCACCAGTGGGCCCGGCACTGTCTGTGACACAGGGAAGCATAGGGGATATTGGGGGTGTAGACAATGCCCCTCGGTTCCCATGAGCCAGAGACTTTCATAGTTCAAATGACTGTTTGGTTTTTTTAAATAAAATTTTAAATAAATAATATAATTTTTTTTAAAAAAAATTACACGCACACACACACACTCCAAATAAGGAGATATTTCCTAGGCAGATGGATAGAAACACATCCCAGGAAGCATGTGCTGAGCTGAGAGGTTAAAGTGACGGTGGCCTGCAGGACCAGGATTAGCTCTGGTGTGGCTGAAACCACAGCGGTGCAGGGCTGAGGGCATGGCAGAGGCTTCCTGTGAAGGATCCTCCGCTGTGTTAGTTACTGTTGGGACTCCACCCTGACGGTGGGAAAGTCATTGAAGTTTTGAGTAGATGGGATCAAGTGAATATTCTAGAAACACCCTTCCAACTTATAAAGACCAGAGGTCAGGTGTCTAGAGCAAAGGGTTTATTGTTGTTGTTGTTGTTGTTGTTTTTGGTTGGGTTTTTTTTTTTTTTTTTTGGTTTTTCAAGACAGGATTTCTCTGTGTAGCCTTGGCTGTCCTGGAACTCACTCTGTACACCAGGCAGGCCTCGAACTCAGAAATCCGCTTGCCTCTGCCTCCTGAGTGCTGGGATTAAAGGTGTGCGCCACCACTGCCCGGCTTTAGAACAAAGGTATTAGGAGCAATCTGCCTTTTCCATCATGTCCCAGACTTTCTAGAGATGGCCCCAGGCAGGCCAGCATGAGCATAATGTTTGTTGAGTCCTAGCATCAGGACTCTGTCTGACTCCAGGCCTGGCCGGAGGCTTCCCATGCAGCAGGAAGGAAATGAGCCACAATCCTTACCCAGGAGATGGGTCAAAACCAACCCTAGAACCCCTACATGGCACATGCCTGGGTACCACCCTCAGCTTATTAACGTGTGCGTTCACCTCACAGATACTTAAACGCAAACCACATGCCAGGCCTGGAGAAGCCCACGGAACCCGTGGAGCTTGCACTTCCAGTCAACATCTGTACCTGGAAGCCTTCTCCCTGTGATGCCAAAGCCCCATGTTATGGGCTGAATTACCAAAATTCAGTTTGAAGTTCTAGACCCTGACAACTCAGAATTTGATTATATCTTTGTGTAACCTTGGATGTCCTGAAACTCCCTCTATAACCCAGGCTGGCCTGGAGCTCCCAGAGATCTGCCTTCCTCCTAAGTGCTGAGACTAAAGGCATGTGCTACTACTGCCTGTGGAAGATACAGTCTTTAAAGAGGAACTAAGGGGCTGGAGAGATGGCTCAGTGGGGTGAGCACTTGTGCAAACATGTAGACCTGCATTCAGACTCCCAAATCAACATGGGAAACTGGGCATGACTATGTCAGTGCCTGTAAGCCCAGCACTGTGGGGGATGGAGACAGGAGGATGGACGGAGTTTGCTGATGCTAGCCTAGCTCCAGGGACATAGAGAGGCTCTTTCCCAAAGGAATAAGGCAGAGGGTAATAATGAAGAACACTGGATGCTCCCCTCTGGCACTAACACGCACCAATGCACACACATATGCATACACCACACTCACACACACTGTTTTTTTTTCTGAGACAGGGTCTCACTATGCACCCCCTGGATGGCCTGGAATTTGCTTGTCTTTGCTTGTCTTGAGCTCACAGAGATTAACCTACCTCTGCTCCCTGAGTGCTTGGATTAAAGGATTGTACTACCACATTCAACTCACACACTAAAAGCAAAGAAGAAATTAAGAATAATGAAGCCATGATGATGGCCCTGTGACGGTTAGAATGGGGGTGTCCTCTCGGGCCAGGTGTTTGAAGATGTGGTCTCCTGAGGGTGATACTGTTGGGGGAGGTTGTGACCTTGTAGGAGGAAGTGCTTTGCTGGAGGTGGGCTGTGAGGGTTCATAACCTCACCTCGCTTTCTGTTCTCTCCTTCTACTTCCTGTATATGGATGAAAATGTCCAGCCAGCTCTCTGCTCCTGCCACCATGCCATGCCTTCCCCATCATGATGAGAACCATAAGCCATAGTCAACCCTTTCTTTCTTAAGTTCCTTTTGGTCTTAGTATTTTTTATCACAGCAATAGAGAAGTAACTATATGGGCCTGATTAGGATTTGGAGAAGTCCAGGAGAAGGTGGCCATTTGTAAGTCAAGGAAAGAGGCCTGAGAAGAAACCGTTCCTGCCCACCCCAGGACATCAGATGCTTGGCCTTTTTTTCTGTGTATAAGACTCCAGTCTGCAGTGGTTTGGTCTAGAAGGCCTATAAAGGTGTCGTACCTGTGTGCTGCTATCTATGTATGAGCCAGCTGAGGAGGCCACAGGCAGATACAGAGCAGGGCTGGTGTGGGCAAGGGTTAAGATGCCCAAGTTTAGAGGTAGCTGCAGATTGCCCCGATGGGAGCCAGTTCACCTCATATGGGTCTCAGATTGTGACCATCCAAGATGTACAGGTACTTCAAGGCATGTTACCACTAAAGTTCTACTTACAACCCTGGCATCCATGGCAGTGGGTCCCTGTAACCCACAATGAGCCATAGCTGTAGAAATGAACAGAAACTTTCCTGTCTTCCACAAGGAGACTCCTATAGGGATAGCACCAAGACCTGGTGAGACAGACCTAGCACCAGCAAATACCTGGCCTGAGATCCAACAGTGTGACAAGTGGCATCCAAGCTTCAGTCTAACTCCCTGCTGGTCCCAGCTGCTTCCTTCTCCCTCTTGGCATCTCCCACCACCCACACTGCTTCCCCACCCTCTTCTCCCCGATGCCCTGGTTCTAAGTCCAAGAACATGACCCTAGAATGATGAAAGCCAGCTCCCAAGGTCACTCTGGCCTCTATTCAGTAGCTGTAATTTGGCATAGCTCCATCCCACTACCAGGAGACCAAGGCAGCTGCCAGGCCTTTTACACATGTCTGGGGGAACACAATGAGACACCAGAAGGGCTCATTTCTGTTACAGACTGTCTCCTGGCCCAGCCCTGGTCTGGAGGACACATAGGCTCACACTGACATTGATGCTCACGTCCTGCTTCCCCCGATCATCCCACACCTACCAATGAATGCCATCCAACTGCCTGTGCCTCTGTTCTCACTCATCTCCGGGGAATCACTCGTGTTTTCTTGGCTTGGCTTGCTCTGCCTTTTTCTCAGCCCCTTGTTTGCCTCGGCTACTCATCCTTCAATACCCAGCTTTGACGTCACCTTGCCCAACAAAACTTACTGCATCCCCAGTAAATGGACCAGATATGTCTCTCTATTCATACCCATAATTATCTTTATGCTCATCATATGCATGTGAAGTACTGCTTACATGTCTTTGTGGTTCTCCATCCAGAATGGGTGCTTAAGAGCAAAGATGGCTTGGAACTGGGGCTGACTCATCTATAGCTTACCTGCCAATACAAAGCTCTGCACTGACTGAGTTAACAAGCATTTACTGAGAGTTGGAAGTCTCCCAACAGCGACCCCACACACACACACTCACACATGCACACATAACTCACTCACACGTGCACACACGCACACACTAGATGAGGCTCACACAAAGTCATGTAATTGCTACTTCACTAAAATACTGAGGTCCAAGAGAAGGTGTCTGAGCTGCTCCAAGTCCAGGTCAATATCAGGATAGAAACTAGAACTGTTCAGGACAGTTTTACAGATCACTAGCCAGAGGGAGCCTCTGAATGCAGCCGCACTGTATTAGTTTCTAATTGCTACTAAAATAAATTGCCACAAACAAAAGTGGCTTGAAAACAAGACACTGGGGCTGGGGAGATGGCTCAGTGGTGTAAAAGGACTTGCTGCCGATCCTGACGACCGAGTTTAATCCCAGAGAACTGACTCCTCTAAAGTGTCTTCTGACCAAGCACGCACGTGTGTGCACACACACAGTGTAAAAAATCACTTACTATGTCCCAGGTACTGTTGATGCTAAACATCTTATATCTATTTCATGTGTTTCTTCACTGTCTTATAAATAGGACAATGGGTTCATGTGAGTGGGGTGCCCAGCCAGTTTCTTCACTGTCTTATAAGTAGGACAATGGGTTCATGTGAGTGGGGTGCCCAGCCAGAGGGGGTGTGTGTGCATCCATTTCCAAGCAGATGCTCCCTTTCCTCTGTCCACAGAGCATCGCTGGGCTAAGGTGATGGGAGGATGCACTACAGAAAAAGGAGGGCTGGGGGATTAGCTGGGGCTGGGTGGGTGGGCAGGTCAGCCCAGCCTGTGAGTCTGAGGCAGTGTGAGAATTCAGCCACTCCACCAGCTGTGGCTGGTTTTCCATGAAAATTCAAATTATGATCACACCAGAAAGGGTTTATTTATTCTAATAAGTTAGTTATGTTTTCCCATGCCCGTTCAATGTTGAACATTTAGACAATTCCAAAGATAAAAGGGAAATAATAAAATGCATGCAAATTTCTTTACATGTATATGTGTGTGTATATGTGTGTGTGTACACACATGTGTGTGCATGCATGCATATAGAGGTGTGTAGGTCAGGGGTTGATTTCAGGTGACCTCAGGTGTCATTTCTCAGGAAGTATCCGACCTGGGATGACAAGCGTGCACCCTCATCCTGGCTTTTTGTGGGAGTGTCTGGACTGAACTCAGGTTCTCATGTTTGCATGGCAAGCACTCCAGTGACTGAACTGTTTCCCAGGCCCTTTACGGGTGCTTTGTAACACACGGTATTTCAACATGAGACAACCTACGAGGTACTATGACAAATACTCGTTTATCCCCCAGCTTATGAAACAAGATGTTATGTGTGAACAGTTGGTGTTTTCAACTTTAAGGTGGTGGTGGGGAAGTGATTCAGTCCGTATAAACCGTAGAGCTTTGGATTCTGGTCTTTCCCCAGCCTCACAGAGTGAGGCTCCTTTAGTTCTGGCAGCAGCAAGCTACCGTTTCCAATCAACCATGCTCTCAGAAGAGAAAACCACTTACACCCTACTGTAGGCATCACAGTGTTGCCAGCAGTATTTAGATATTGTGTCTTGTGTTTCCCATCTCATTGTGTGTTCAAAATGCCCCATCTATGTCTGTATAGAGGCAGCCAACGCTTAATATAAAATGGGCCTTGTGTTGGATGATGCTGTCTGTCTGGGCTGCCGTTCAGGCTCTGAGTACATTGATGGTGGAAGTGCATTTTGCACACGTTCCGTTTCTGATACTTTAAACTTGGATGGGTTTATTGGGGCAGCACTCCATGTCAAACCAAGGAGCATCTGTGTCATACTCTGGTGTGCCTATTGCCCAGGAAATGCCCTGTCTGCCTACCGAGAGGTCCCTCAGGACTTCCTCTGTGCCCACAGCTTCAGATAAGTTGCTATCACTTTGACTTTACAAGTTTGTGCCATACGAGTTCAGAGGGGATGTCAGAGGGTCTCCAACCACCACACAGGTAGGTGCTTCCAAATGTATTCCTTAAGAAAAGAACTCATGAGCTGCAGAGATGATTCAGCAGTTAAGAGCACTGGGTGCTCTTGCAGAGGACCCAGGTTTGGCTCCCAACACCCACATGGTTGCTCACAGCCATCCATAACTCCAGTTCCAGGGGAATGCTATGCTCTCTTATGACTTCCGCTGGTATCAGGTATACATGTGGTACACATCCATATCTTGAGGCAGAGCACTGTTACACATAAAATAAACTAAATATTTAAAAGTCAATTTTTTAAAAAAGAAAAGAATTTGTCTTTTACACATGAGGTTTTCAGTGGTCCAGAGGTGCCGCTCCATCCTCGAGGGTTTTTGCCCTAGGTGTACAGCTGTGACCTAGCTTGGCACTACCCCTTCCTACCCATCTGACCTCTGTGCTCTCTGCCCACTGCTGTTCTTGACTGTTCTCTTTTCTCCCATCCCAATCTCAATACCTCATCTCGCCCCCTCAGTCTCTCTCCTGTCTCTGCCCCAGGCCCTCATCTGCTGCTGCCCAGCTAGGCAATTCTGCTTCCTTCCAAAGACCTCTTCCAGGGGTTACAGTGCTCTCCCTCCTTCACCCCCATGCATGAAATTCCTCCATTTTTGCTCTCTGTAAACTCTCCCAAGTTTCAAGAATAGAAGTCTGTTTAGACCCAGGCTACCCTTCATCATTCCCTTCTCCCAGAAGATCAAAGCCAGGGCTGAGGAATCCCTCCCACCTACTGTCCCAGAGCTCTGGGCATCATTATCATCCAGAGAACACCTGCCAGGGTCAGACCCCAAGTCTGCTGCAGGAGACTCTCTGACACTCCCTCTCTCTCTCTCTCTCTCTCTCTCTCTCTCTCTCTGTATGTACATGTTGAGGTGGGTCATGTCACTGCTACCTTCTGGCTGCAGTTGGGGTATGTCCTGGGGACAGGAGAAAGACTCGTAACTGCCTTATTTGTAGGAAATGTTGGGGCTGGGGAAGTTCTATAGATCATCTGAAATCCAGAGATACACAGTCAAGGGATGAGCCTTGCCCCCCAGACCTGAGGAGGTTCTGGACTGTCTTTCTGTGCTCACAAGTCCCTTTCTTTTGGTTTTGGAGGCACCTGGTTATCTTTCCCACATATCTCATCCTTCCTATGCTGCCTTCATTAGGACTGGGAAGGACTGGAACAAAGGTATCTGGGCAGAAGGGGCTGGTCCAATTCAGTACATAGGACTCCAGTCAGGTCAAAGGTTTCAGGTTCTTCTTGCTAAGCCTCTGTCTTCATTAGGGCTACTATTGCTGTGTTGAAATACCATGACCAAAATAAACTTGAGGTTTATATGTCCTGGATCACAGTACGTTGGGGGAAGCCATGACAGGAACTGAAGCCAAGACCATGAAAGAGCGTTGCTTATTAGCTTGCTCCTGGGCTCACCTTCAACTACCTTTCTTATACTGCCCAGGCCCACTTGCCCTGAGATGGTGCTACCCACTGTGGGCTGGGACCTCCTACATCAGTTGGCCATCAAGAAAAATGCCCCACAGACATGCTCACAGGCCAATCTGATGGAGGCTCCTCAATTGAGGGTCTCTCTTCCCATGTATGTCAAGTTGACAACAAAGATTAGCCACCATACCTGGGCAAGTTATTAAATCTCTCTTAGCTCCAGCATCTTCTCTTCCTTTGTAGAACTGGATAACAGTGGCATCTAATATGCAGATGAAGTAGGATACCGTGGGAGGAGCATCTAGCCTCACAATCTATCATACATATTTAGCCACAACAAATAGCAGTCATGTGATTCCTACAGATGTTATGGGCTTCCCCCCGGGTTCTGTGTCTGAGACGCTGAGTGACACCAGATTTCTTAGACCTCATTGAACCTCCAGCCATGCTTGAAGTCATAGACGGTCAAAGGTTGGGGGAAGTAAATTTAAGTTGTCCAGAGTAGTGCTCATAGTCTGGGAAGGTGGCTGGATGTACACAGAGCTGAGCAGCAGTCAGTGGCACCAGTATCAGGAGCACAGCAGCAGTCAGTGGCACCAGTATCAGGAGCACAGGACGGGGCATCGAGGCCACTGTGACCACACCACAGGTCCTTCTGAGGCTACAGCTCAGTGCTTGGCTCTTCTTGGTACCTAACATGGACCATCCTAGGCTGGATTTTAAAAGAGGCAGCTGGCACAGCTACACCCGTTCGTTGGTGTCCTTCGGCAAGGATCAGGCTTGGTTGGACTCAGACCATGCTGGTTCCCTACCACCGAATGGGCTGTTGGCTCAGCCTCCCTGAGGTTTTCTTGAGACTCATTCTGCTCCCCTGTAGTCTGAGGACTAAGGACAGTCCCCTAGCACTGAGGGGGCTGTGAAACCAATCACGTATCAGGCTGTTTACTCAAAATTGAAACATTCTGTTAAGACCCCTACTGTACAGGAACTTACAAGACACAGAGTCAGCTTGAAACTTACAAAGTCACAAGGCTGGTCCTGAAGGTCATACAAGCAGTGACCAATCACTACTGGAGAAAAGAGACTCTCAGAACATCAGAGCTGTCTGCAGCTGCCTTTGAGTCACCTACAGTCTATAAACTCACAGCTAGCCTTGATTGGAATCATTTCTTTGGTTTGTCTTTGGTGCCCTATCTGGGGTGAGTAGACATTTGTTCATGTCTCCCCAGGAAACGTCACACAACATGGGCACGCCGACCAAGAATGGCATCGTGAAGGTAACCCAGAAAGTAATGGTGACCATGTGAGCCTGCTCTTCCCAAGACAGTGAGCTCCTAGAGGCTTGTGTTGGGGTCTTACACTCTTGACTACCCCAAATGGAGTTGGATACTCAAGAGGGGCTTTACTGTGTCCAGAGGCCAAACAACTGGATCCTCTTCCAAGCCTGAAGGAGGGCAGGAGTTGCCGTTTGGTGTTTCCACATGGGTGAGCTCACCCGGAGTGAGTCACTTGTAACTGGATGCCCGGTCTCTGTGCACTGTCCAACTTGTGATCTCACTTTACTCTCCCAGCCCCCACCCCCTTGCCAATTTCACGTCCTGTGGGAAGACATGGAGAAATGAGGATTGGTCTCCCCAGTCTCTAGGTGGGAGAGCTGAATTTGGGAGAGAGTACGTGATTTATCTAGGATACCCTAAAGTTCACAGTGGTTGGGACGCCTTCCTTTCAGCTCAGTCCAATGGTTCAGAAGAAGAAAGCCACACAGATATCTTGGAGACGGGGGAGTAGTCAGGGGAGGCAGAAGGACTCCACAGATGGATGCTAGGGCCAAGAGTCAGCTAACAGTGGGACAACTGGTTCCCTCAGGGTGTTCTGTCAGAGCACTGGTTGCCCATGACATGTGATAGAGGGATAGACTTGCTTTTTGTAAAGGTTGCTTTACAGAGTTCTGGGAAGTTGTAGGCCGAACATGGGAGGTACTCACGTGCTGATATGCCTCATGAGCATGGAGAATGGTCAGCAGCTAAGCAAGAGGCCACCTGGAATGAACGCCCTGAGGTGAATTCAACTTGATGTGAAAAGAGAGTGAATAGTACCCAAGTCATGACCCTGGTCTTTATCTGAGTCAGTGACTAATGAGGCCAGAGTTGCTGAGAATGACTCCCCATAGCTAGAGATCCTTAAGGAAGGTCACATGTCTTTATATCTACTGGCATACTCAAGAATATTTAACAGGCAGAAAGATTACAGCCGGCTTTACTCTCCATGCTAGGGGAGGGCATACGTGTCTGGTTTGATGAATTACTGGGGCTAGCTGGACTGATACTATCTAAAGGAGAACTATCAGAGGACCTAACTACCTACACATCCAGGGAACAATCTCTATCCAGAGCAAGGTTTATAGGGGGTCTGACTATTCTGATCACAGGGCTCCAGAGATCTTGTAGCTCTAATCCATGAGGGTGTCCAGAGTAGGAGACACCCAGAAGCAAGTGACTACTCTCCACCAACAAGGGAGATAAAGACCTACAGAGATGATGGGGGACGCCCCAGTTCCAACTTTGCTGGGTGGCCTTGGGCAAGTTATTAGCTTCCTAGATCCCTGTTGCCCTCCCCAGTAACCTAGATACATTTGTTGCTTTTCTTATCTCTTTGACATAAGGAAGGAGGCGGTTAATTTAGCTCACAGTTTGAGGTAAGGAAGTCATGGGATGAGCAGCAGTGTGAGGTGGCTGTGTCTATAGCCAGGAAGCAGGTACAGGCAAATGCTTGGAGTTCAGCTCACTTTCTTCTTTCCAGTCAGTCAAGGACCCCAGTGCATGGGATGATGCCACCCACATTCAGGGTGGGGTCTTCCCATCTAAACCTTTCAGGAATGCTCTTACAGACACGCTCAGAGATCTGTTTCTTTAATGATTCTAAATCCAAACTGGTTGACCACGAAGCATAAGTACCATGGGAAACCTAGTACTGGGTCTGGTTCTCTAAGAGCCCCAGAACTCACAGGGGCTTGTGCTCATCTGAGTCATTCTTGCCACTAGGCTGTAATGGAACTTACTGGAAAGCAGGAGCCTGCCTGTCTAGTTCACTTCCATGAGCCCAGTGTCTGGCACACAGTAGGTGCTCGGAAAATAGATGATGGAGAAGGAGCATTTTGAGACTTGTTATTAATGATGGTCATTCCATCAGCTAGCAGAGAGGGTAGCCAATGGGGCCTGCTGGAAACCACATCAGGCTAGCAGACCTGGGTTCTATGTCATCTCAGCCACTGGCTTGGGGGATCTGGCAAGTTACACCAGCAGCTTAGGCCTTAATTTCCTTAGTGTTCAGTTAAAGAGTTGGACAAGGCAAGCTTTCTGGTTCCTCTATGGCTCTGAAGTTAGGGGTGGGGCCAGAGGGACGGTGCATCCATCCACACCTGATCCATATGATAATGGATCAGCCTCCTAGCCCTGCCCTCCTTTCCTGGGTGTTTTCTACTTAGATTGGACCAGGTTCCTTTGTAAAGTCTGAAGGGCCTATGGCTAGCTCAGATGTGGCGAGCATGGCTCTGGCAGGCCTTACCCTTCCCCCCATTCCCTCTGCCTTGCTAAAAACCATTAGATTGCATCCATAAAGCTACCACCAAAGTCTAGTCCCTTATTTGGTCACTTCCTCTACCTGACACTGACCACCAAGGTCCAGCTATCAAAGTATTGAAGTCCAGCAATCAAAAACCCTCTTTGGCTTCCTGAACTAACATGCCCAATTAAAATTAAACACCTCATCCTAACACAAGGTTTCCCCTTGCACTTTTATAAACTGCCATTTTTCTATGTGCTACATCTGTCTGCTCTCTATCCAGAGACAGTCCTTTGTCCCCCTCCAGGACAAATACCCCTTCTCCCTCTCCCTCTGCCTCCTGTCTTTGCCCCTCATCCCTGCCTTCCTTCTATCCCTTTGGGGCAACAAAACAAAACAAACAAACAACCCTCCTTCATGCTGATAACTTGGTCTTGGGGGTCCTTTTCCTGTAAATGCTGGGATGAGCCTTTTCAGACTCCCCACCCGATCTTCAGCACTCCGCATAGGCAGCAGATGAGTTGATCACGCCCTCTGTCCACACATCTTCCCCCTCCTCCTTAGCAGTTTGGGACAAGTCTCATGGTCCCACCTCCAGAGCTCAGTGCCCCCTTAACCACAGGTTGGGGAGGGCAGAGTGACATGTTTGCTGACAGACTGGTGGCCATCATTCAGAGGGGAGCAGGCCAGCAGCCGCAAAGGTGCAGCCTGTGCCAGGTGGGCCTTGCCAGCCTGAGCTATTTTTAGAAGCCATGTTTGCAAATTTTGTGTTAATAGTGTCTCTGTCCAAGCGCTGGCTCCCAGGGCTTAGGGAGGGAGAGAGCCTTGAGAAGTCCTCCCTCTGGCTGCCTCCTCCTCCTCCTCCTCTTCTTGTCCTCCTCCTCACAGGTGGCTGGGATCAGAGCCCTCCCCAGGCTTCCATCTGCAGACATTGGGCCAGTGGGGGGAGGGGTGGGGTGAAGAGAGGGGAGTGCAAAGGCTCAGTGCTCAAGTGAGAGGTGGTAGAGACAAGGTACAGACATCTCTGTTGTTGCCCAGCTCACTGATGGGACTGCCATTTACTTTATCCCTGGTTTCCTCAGTGAGCCTGAGCCATCTAGCAGTCTCCTGTCTTCTCTGAAGACTCCCAACTTATCCCAAAGTTCCTTGCCAGGCCTTGACTGAGCCTGTGGCAGCGTAGGCTAAGCCCTGGCCCAAGGCAGAGTGGATCTTTCTGCACCAGCATATGCAGGAGAATATGCATGGGGAGGGTGGGCTGGCAAACCATTACAGTCCAACCTTGAGGCTTCTTGTCTGCCATGAAGGACAGACATTGAGCCTGTCAATACTCTACAATGGCTATTCCAAAGCGGGGTCACGCTGGGAAATCATAGCCTGTTCTGAGCTGAGAGCTGACCAGTAAGTCGAAGCCAGGTCAAAGTGGGTACTAGAGTCCCACAGGGCAAGCTGGAAGGCTGAGGATAGGAGGAGACCCCAGACTCTCTACCTCAGGGAATGACCACTGCAGCCAGGGCATCCCTCCAACCACCGTGGTTCCCTTCTTTTCCTGGTTTCCACACATCCACACAAACCTGCACCACGAAGGAGCACCCACATTCCCCCTCACCCAACCTAACAGTTGAGTGCCTTCCCACCAGAACAGCTGCCACTGGTGTGCAGCCAGGAGCCCCAAAGACTGGGCAGGAAGGAGTCTGACATCTCCAGGGAATTGTCTAGTCCTCTGCTGGAACATCCACCCTGGGGAGCTCACTCGGATGGACAGCTTGATGGGAGCAGAAACGCATCCTTGCTGAAACCCACCTTCCTGCTGTCAGCTGGCCCTTCCTAGCTCTCCCTCTTTGGAGAGGCAGCTTCCGGTGGCTTTGAGAGTGTGGGTTCCAGCCCTGGCTCTTTCACTTAGAACCCTGTGACCTTGGGTGAGGTGCTCACTCTCTTTGGACTTCATCAGTAGAGAGAGAGAAGAGCTTTAGGTCCGGGCCTGGAACTCAGTAAACTTCAAAGTTAACACTGCCATGTTTTCATCAGTGGAGGGGGAAACTAAGGCTGGGAGCGCACTAGCTCCTGCTCCGGGCTAGGGCTTGCCGGGAGCAGGCAGGGAGGACGGCCATGGCCTTAGGGGCCCTCGCCAGGCTCCGCTGGGCCGCTGCGCTTTACGAGCAAAAACAAACACGTCCCACAAGCCTGGCCTGTGCCGCCAGGTCAAAGCCGGCTTTGTGCCCGCCCTGCCGCCCCCGCGGCCCAGGCGATTTTAATTAGCGTCTGGGTCCACGCCGGAGTCACGAATCAAAGCCTGCGTTCTTCTGTGCCCGCGCCCCGACCCCCGCCCCCTGTCCCGAGCTCTGAGCACCCTGCTGGCAGCAGCGGACAGTGGATGTGTTAGGAGTTCGAGTCTTGCCTCTAGAGCAAGTGATCCATGCGCAGAGCCTCGGTTTTCCCCGTTACTCATAGCACTCACTACAACCAGCCAGTCCTGAAGTGTGACTTGTGTAGAAGATAGATGACTGACAGGTGAGCTAGTCTAAGCACTGAAGACCCTTAGGGCAGAGGCTGCTTTTTGGGAGAATAAGAAGGTGCTGGGTCAAGCAGTTAGTCAGTGGGAAAAATAAAACAGTCAGTGCCTGGCCACCAGGTGGTGAGGTGCATGGGCAGCCATGACCTGGAGCAAGCAAGTCAGATTTGAGCTTTGAGGAGTCCCTCTACTATGCCCGTTATGGGAGTCTGGAGGGTTGCCAGTGAGTTTTGAAAAGCTCTTAGAAGAGCCAGGGCAGTCACCACAGGAAGAAAACAAACTGTTAGGATGGATCACCGGTAGCGTTCTCCACTGAGGTTCAGATCTTGTGCTCTTAGGGGCTTCTTTGGATCTGTCTACTTGGGGTGCTTGTTTAAAATACCAGTTCAGGAACTGGGGATAAAGACTGGAGGTCTTACCTCAGACTCAGCGTAAAAACTTGCATAACATCTGCAACCCCAGCTGAAATGGCACTGCCCCTTGGCCAGCCAATCTGATCAAACTGGTGAGCTCCAGGCTCAGTGAATGACCTTGTGTCTAGTTAGGAGTTCTATTGCTGTGATAAAGACCATGACCAAAAGCAACTCAGAGAGGAGAGACTTTATTTGGCTTACAAGTATAGATCACAGTCCATTATGGAGGGAAGCCAAGGTAGGAACTCAAGCAGGGAAGGAACCTAGAGGCAGGAACTGAAGCAGAGACCATGGAGGTGTGCTGCTTACTGGTGTAATGCCCATGGCTGACTCAGTTTGCTTGATATATATATATATATATATATATCACCTGCCCAGAGTTTAGGCACAACCTACAGTAGGCTGGGCCCTCCCACATCAGTCATTAATCATTAATCAAGAAAATGCCTATAGGCCAACCTGATGGAGGCATTTTCTCAATGAAGGTTTTTCTCCAGATGAACGTAGCTTGTGTAAAGTTGACAAAAATAAGACAAAAACAGAACAGTTAAACCTCTCTGGAGATGTCCTCACAGACACACCCCAAAGATGTGCTGGGTTAACACCCTGGATCCATTGATCTTTTTTTTTCTCCTAAGACAGGGTTTTTTTGTATAGCCCTGGCTGTCCTGGAACTCACTCTGTAGACCAGGCTGGCCTCAAACTCAGAAATCTGCCTGTCTCTGCCTTCCGAGTGCTGGGATTAAAGGCGTGTGCCACCACTTCCCAGTCTATTTATCTTTCTTTCAACATTTATGTAGTGTAGAGTGCGTGCGCACGCACATTCATCTCGGTGTGTGCCCAGAGGTCAGAAAACAACTTTCAGGAGCCCATCTTCTTCTTCTTCTTCTTCTTCTTCTTCTTCTTCTTCTTCTTCTTCTTCTATCATATTTGTAACCCAGGGATCAAACTCTGGAGGTCAGCCTTGGCAGGAAGCTCCTTTACCTGCTCAGCCATCTGGCCAACCCCCTTTGGTGTTTCTTAATTTAAGCAAATTACCATCAGAACTAACACTGGACCTGGGTCTGTTGGAGGCTGCTGGCTAGAAGGACAGAATACCTGGCATGTGGTAACGGCCTTTTGCTGGGATCCTTAGACTTGGAGGTTGAGCTGAGGCCTCAGGTGAAAGTAAAGCATTAGATGTTTCCAAGATGAAGTAGCAATCACGTAGAGTGGAGGAGAGGTGAGACGGGGAGAGAAAGATGTGGATCATTCAAGCCAAGTCCCACAAAGGAGAGCTGGGCTCAGTCTTGCAGAGAAGCTCTGGAGAAGGTGCTACTGGGCTGCTGACACCAGCGTGAAGGAGCTGGAATGTTGGCACCATACACTCTCGACCACTGGCTAAGGGTCATCAGTGTGTGTGTGTGTGTGTGTGTGTGTGTGTGTGTGTGTTCTCTAGTTTTCTAACCTGGGAAATCACCCTGATGACAATGATGAGGGATGGGAGGTGTCACACGTGGGGACTGACTGGCTACAACACATCTACAGTGGTAGGAACCATAAGGCCATCTGTTTTCTTACCAGTTGAGGGAGGGGGTGGTTGCCATGTCTGTTTGGCATGGCTTTTGTTGACACTACTATTTAGATAGCGTTCTTAAATCCATCCATGTCTATCTCTGTGGCCATGCTCTGACCTAGAAAGTTAACCTATCAGTCACTGAGAGCTGAAGTCACTAAGCTGTTATCTATTGTTAACTCCTGCCACAGAAGTAGCACCTCCCCTGCCCCAACCCGCACCGCACCCGTACTGACCTTTTCTCAGTTGTTCTCCAGAATCAGGAGCCTCTGGAGCTCCTGGAAAGGAGTGGCACCCTCCCCCTCCCCCGATCAAAGATTACACTCTCCCAAGTCCCTCCCTCCTTCTACCTCCCGTGATTATTTTGTTCCCCCTTCTAAGTAGGACTGAAGCATCCACACTTTGGTTTTGATTCTTCTTGAGCTTCATGTGGTCTGTGAGTTGTATCTCGGGTATTCCAAGACTTTTTCCTAATAACCACTTAACAGTGAGTACATACCATGTTCATTCTTTTGTGACTGAATTACCTCACTCAGGATATTTTCAAGTTTCATCCATTTGCCTGTGAATTTTATGAAGTCATTGTTTTTAATAGCTGAGTAGTACTCCATTGTGTAAATGTACCACATCTTCTGTATCCATTCTTCCATTGAGGGACATCTGGGTTGTTTCCAACTTCTGACTATTATAAATATGGCTCCTATGAACATAGTGGAGCATGTGTCTTTATTACATATTGAAGCATCTTCTGGGTATATGCCCAGGAGTGGAATAGCTGGGTCCTCAGGTAGTATTATGTTCATTTTGCTGAGGGTCCACCAGACTGATTTCCAGAGTGGTTATACCAGCTTGCAATCCCACCAGCAATGGAGGAGTGTTCCTCTTTCTCCACATTCTCACCAGCATCTGCTGTCACCTGAGTTTTTGATCTTAGCCATTCTGACTGGTGTGAGGTGGAATCTCAGGGTCATTTTGATTTGCATTTCCCTGATGACTAAGGATGTTGAACATCTCTTTAGGTGCTTCTCGCCATTCCTCAGTTGAGAATTCTTTGTTTAGCTCTGTTCCCCATTTTTTAAATAAGGTTATTTGGTTCTCTAGAGTCTAACTTCTTGAGTTCTTTGTATATATTGGATATTAGTCCTCTATCGGATGTAGGATTGGTAAAGATCTTTTCCCAATCTGTAGGTTGCCTAATTTCTGCTTCATTCTGTTGGTAAAGATGATTTCTCCCAGGTTTAAAGGAGAAGGTAAGGGCTGCGTGACCTGATGTGGATGCAGGTATCTATGAATATGTTCTAAAGCTGTCAAAGGCAGTAAGCTGGGGTGGTCCCACCTGTGAGCAGAGCTAGAACATGAAGAAAAAGGGATCTAGGCATGGTGATTCACAGATGTAATTTCAGCATCTGGGGAAAGGGAGGAGGATTATGAGTTCAAAGTCAGTCTGGGTATCACCCTCTCCAAAGGAAGAAAATAAAGAAACAAAGCAGAAGGGAAGTCAAGGAACAAGGCTTGGTTCTTTCCTGTACTACCAAGGAATTCATAGACACCAGAAAATGTTGTATTTAAAGTTGGTCTTCAAAAGATATATTGTTAATGACAGAAGATAAGACATGTGGAGTTGTTGCTTAGTTTGACTCTCAAGTTTTAAATATTTGAGAAATATAGACTCTGTTTTCACTACTGCCTGGACCCTATGAGTGTGGGGTCTTAGTAGCTAATGTGGCAGCCATGGTGAGTGTGGTGGCATTGGTGCTGAGTAACAACAAGGACTCAACAGACATTTACTGAGCACCTATATGTCTCTTCGAGTCCCTCCCAGAGAGAGAGAGAGAGAGAGAGAGAGAGAGAGAGAGAGAGAGAGAAGCAATCGAGCTAGACATGGGCTTTTGAAACTTCAAAGCTCACTCCCAGTGACACATCTCTTCAAACAAGGCCACACCTCCCAATCCTTCCCAAACAGTTCTACTAACTGGGAACCAAGCACTCAAGTCTATGAGCCTATGGGGGCCATTCTCTTTCAAACCACCACATTCCATTCCCTGGTCCTCACAGACTTCTAGCCTGGGCTGCTTCTGGGAGAACAAGCTAGGGGATTGTGTTGAAGGCATAGCAGGAGGCATCAAGAAGGGTCAGAAGGGTCAGAACACTGAGGGCTTTAGTGTTACCCAAGGGCGGGGTGGTGTAGGAAGTCCTGGAAAGACAGCTTTAATGGGGGAGAGCCTGAAGGAGTGATGGTTTGGAAAGACCACCTGGGCTGATAGGTACAACTTTCTAGGAGGATGAAGTGGGAAGGGAAAGGCTGGTAGCAGGGAGCTGTGAGCAGGTTGTAGCAACCCGAACCTTCTAGTCACAGCCTCTGAGTGGGTTCATTGCCCTTTGACCTTAGGTGTGTTGTGTGATTTGCACCAGACTGGGGGAAAGGAAGACCGAGAGTCAAACCAGATATCATGTGGTTATTACATCAGCCCAGAATGGAAGTCCAGATCCCCAGTTAATTCTAGAAAGCTTCCCTGTGCAGAGAAGCGCATACGTACAGAGACCCACACCAGCCCATTTACACAGAGACCCACACCAGCCCATTTACACAGAGACCCACACTGGCCCAGTCCCTGCCAGCATTAGCCACATGGGATAGCAGTTCCCACTCTTTTCCCATAAATGACTCTGAGGAGGAGGAAGTTAAGCAGGGGTGCCTTCCAGGGACTAGGGTGAGGAAAGGTGGGCTTCTAAGCCAGTTCTAGAGAGAGATGCCATTGTGCCCAGTGTAGCCCCAGGCCTTCTCTTATGCCTGAGGCAGCTCCAAACCACAGAGCATCTCTTGATTCTCAGAAACAGTGCCATTTCCCAGAGCCCAGCATCCCTGGAGGGATGGGATGAGGTGGTGTCACAGCTGCAGGAGGAAGAGAAGAGGAAGTATCCCCAAGAAACCTGGAGGCATCACAGTAAATGAGCCAGCTCTGGGCTAGAAGGCTGCCCGGATGGGCAAGTGGAATAGGCTCTAAGCTTTCAGGCCTGTGGAGGCGGGGTGGGAGGCAGCGCTGTGAGGTCCCTAAGACCACAGTTTAGCAGACCCAGGCTGGAATCCACATCCTCAGGTTACTCTCAGCTCATCCTCTCATTCCCTGGATTTTCATTGCTTCATCCATGTGGCACGAATAGAAATCTCCACCTCACCGGGGTCTTCCAGGAAACAGATGAGATGACAAATTTGAACATAGTAGAATGGTGGAGTGGGTACCACTGACCTCCAGGCAGCAGGCGACACCTAGGAGCCCCTGCCACTCTCCTGCATGTCTTCTTTATTGCCAAATGTATTAAAGCCTGTTTCCTCACTTCCCAGATACCACCTTACCCCCCCACCCCCCAGCCCAGTTTCTGCCTTTCTACTAACACTAATGGTCGCCATGGCCACAAGATTGTCCTTGTTCCCACAGAGGGCTCTTTCGGACCTCATTTTTTCAACTCTATGGTGGTGAGTATCTGGCCTTCCCTCTGCTTGTCCCAGCAAGATGCTCCAGCCTTCGTCCATCCGTCCATCCGTTCATCTGGATGTCCTTTTCTTTTCATTCTACAGTCTTTCCCAAGCCATGGTCTCTTCCCTCCTGGCTTTGGTCACCACCTATAAGCCAACAGCTCCTACCTTCTGTCTCAAGTCCAACCTTCTGGTAACCCATAATATATATCCAGAGTACTGTGGCCATCTGCTCGGGTGCCAGGGGTGTGTGTGTGTGTGTGTGTGTGTGTGTGTGTGTGTGTGTGTTCTAGAAGCCATCTGGTGACATTACTCCCTCTCCCTCAACTTTGCACCTAGTCAGTCCATCCTGTCTTCACCATGGTATCTCTAAACAGTGCCTCCCTGGCTTCTGCCTAGCTCTGCCAGGCCATTATTCTATTCAGGTAGAGGTAGCTCTCTGAGTCACAGATTGTCTCTTGGGGTAAAGCCAGAGTCTCTCAGCTGAGGGGCAGCTTCACCTCTATCTGCTCGCTGCCCAGCACTGTCCAGCACTGGTGAATGATGAAGCTTCTCATCATTTGCTTCTCTCATCTACCAGGTTTTCTGCTTCTCCGTCATTACCCACTCCCTCTCTCACTCCATTCATTATTGCTCTATCTCTTCTCTGTCCTCCAAGCCTGTGTAAGTGTCCTCCGTTGGGATCAGGGGCTGTGCCCCATGAAGTCCCACCTTCACCTCCTTCATCATTCAGATGTCACAATGCCACCACCTTATCCTTATTGATGTCCTCCTCCCCAGATTTGGGAGGCTCCTTATTCTGTTATTGGTCTAGTATAGCTTACCCCAGAGTGACTGAGAAAATGTGTGAAATCATGGAGCAGCTTGGCGTTGTACAAAATAAGTGTTTGCTCAAATAGATAGGGCTGGACTAAAGCCAGGAGGACTTGATGTACAAAATGTGCCCCCTTCCGGGAAGCAGGCTTCGGGCACACATCATAGGCTTCAGATATGCCTATTAAATAAGCCAGGAAGGCAGCTTGTCCTGCCACATCAAGACGAGTACACCAGGGACCCATTCCTGTCCTGAAACCCAGGACTGCTGTATGCTAAATGAGAAGAGAGATACTGGGAATGGGGTGGGGGCAAGAGACAAGGGGAGCATTGGGAACGCTTTGCTGAAGAGCCATTCCATATAGCTGGGAAGATGGTCAGAGTGCACCCTATGAATGGTTGGGTTTCTCAGGTCTCCCCAACCCAGCTTCTGCCTTTCAACTAACACTAATGGTTGTAATGGCCACAAGATTGTCCTTGTCCCCACAGAGGGCTCTTTCTGGCCTCACCTCTAGAGTTGCCAAGTTAAGTCTCTGTTGTGAGGAAGCTAGCCAAAATGATGACTCTCCATGAGAAGGGGCAGGTAGGAGCTATGAGATGACAGGGAGGCCACAGACATGTTTTTCTAACTGAACCGGTCCCCAACCCCTACAGCTGGCAAAGGGGGCTTCAGGACAGTGATTCCCAGTAAAGGTGGTACTGGTGGCTGCTTGATCCCTAGACTTCAGGGACAGTATAGTGGAAACCAAGGCTGTGGAGACAACAGGGTGGGCTCTCTAGGTAGCCCAGCCACACACTCTAGCCAGCAGGCCTCTGTCCACAATCTCTTCACTGCATCTTATCTGCCCTGGATTGAAAGAGTAGAGAGCTGGGGCTGCGAATGGCTGAGCCTGGCTATCCTGAGAGTTTTACCACAGTGGCACAGTACCCAAATTCAGGTCCTGCCTGGTTATTCATCACTGTGAGGCTCTGAGAAAAACCCATCTTACTGGAGCCTCAGAGGCCTCTCCAGAGTGGGGGTAAATCCTACATTGTTTGACGTAAGTGAAGTCACGGGCCATAAACCATATTGGACATTGCAAGCGCTTACACACGTGGGCAGGATAAATGGTGGATTTGTCTTTCACTGTAATGGTTAGGCCTTCTCAGACAACGGGCCAACTTGGCAATCTGACTACAGTCTTGGATCCCTTGGAGGTGAGGCTGTTCGTGTGGCAGCAAGAATGGGGGAAGGAGTGCTAGCCTGGAGCCAGAGCCTTGGCTTCCAGTCCTAGTCAGCCACTAACCCCCTCCATTCCTCCAGGCACATTAGGGCTCCAGCTCTTCCCTAAACTCAGATTCCCTGAAGTAGGGATGGCTGACTGTAGGAAGGCCCCAGGCCCTGGGGAAAGTGCATTGAAGTTGTGGTCACTACTACTTGGCAAACTAAGTTGGTTCCTCTTCTTAGTCTTAGCGCAAGGAAGCCACTGGAGGGGTGGGGTGCTACCCATAAAAGCATCCTATTTGGGGGCTTAGGGGATAAGTACTGGGAGACAAGGACCTGGGGAAGCTGCAAGAGCTATCCCTGGCTCTAATGAAAAGCAACTGTGAGGAGTCAGAGCCCTCTGTACCTCTTCTGAATCTACTTCCACCCATATAAGTTCAGGACAAAGGCATCTGCCCAGAAGGGTCCCTGGAAACAGGATGTGAAGTCAACAGGCAGGGCTGGGGGGGGGTGCACAATGCGACTTCTTTATTAATAATAATAACAAAACCAATACAACTCATATTTGCAACTGTTTAGGTCCTTGCTATAATGTCTTGGTCACCTTGTCTGGGCTGGCTGTAACTTTCAGCTCTGGAGTCTGGGCTAGGAAGACGGTCCAGTAACCTGCATGGAGGGAGGTAGAAGAGACAAGAAGTGAGTATGGCCGCATATTCCCAAGCATGTGTGCAACAGTGATGGTGACTGGGCCTTTTGATGCTTCAGTCAGGAGAGACTGTATGGGCCAGGGTTTGGGACCCACTGGTGGAGAGCTGCGGTCCCTGTCTTACAGTTGGCTGAGACTTAGCCTTCAGACACCCTGTATTTAGGGGTTGGGTTTCCTTCCTTCTGTAGCAGTGTTTCATCTGTCACCTGACCTGCCATCCCCACAAAAACATCCAGGTCCATCTTCATAGAGTCATGCGGAAGGAATTAGGGAATCTAGGAAAGTGGTTAGAGGGGTCTCCTGGGAACGGGCAGTCTAGAGCAGTGGGTTTCAACCTTCTTACTGCGTGGCCTTTTAACAGAGTCCCTCAAGTTCTGGGAACCCCAACCATAAACTTATTTCTTCAATACTTCATAACTGTAATTTTGCTACATATCTGATACAGGGCCCCTTTGGGGTCACGACCCACAGGTTGAGAACTGCTGGTCTAGAGGCATGGGAAGCACCAGCGCTTGAGACCCGACCCTTCTGGGCCAAGACAAAGCCAGCTGCTCAGTCTCACCTTCTCTCTCTCACTTAGGGATTGAGAAATCTCTGGCCCAGACACCCACTGGATTCCTGTGCTGGGAACTGACGTCTGCAGCTGACAGTCCCCCTCCCCTCCCCTTGACACCAGCAGCCTGGGAACTCCCCAAGAGGTCCTGATTTGTCTCTGCTCCCCTCCCTGGCCCTATTAGGAACCTAGCCCAAGGACCCACCTTCATGGGTGCCAGTGAGCAGCCGGAAGTTCTGAGCCTCTTTCTGGAAATCTTGCTTCCTGACTCTCTTGATCTGAACCAAGTGGTAGATTCCTGCAGGAAGACACAGCATGAGCTATTGAGGTAGAATGAGGTGACCATCACAACTCGCCCCGCCCTGCCACCCCCCTTCCTGCCCCCAATCTGAGGAGACACACAGTTAATGTGGGATAAATCTTCAGGGTTCCAGTTGGTTCTCCTACCCCAGTGCCCCTCCTCAATCAGTACAGCAAAGCCCTGGCCACTCTTAAACCAAAATCCTAATGGTGATCATTTGAAATGCTCTGGTTTCTCTGACCATCTGTAACCCCCACAGTAAGAAAACCTGTTCCTTTAGCCTTCTTCCTCTGCTGCTCCTGTCACCAGCAACATCCTCATATCTGCCCATGTGTGGGGAAGGAGGGAGGGAAGGAAGGAGGGAAGGAAGGAGAGAGGGAGGGAAGGAAGGAGGGAGGAGGGAGGGGAGGAAAGAGAGAGGGAAGGAGGGAGTAAAGGAAGGAGGAAGTGAAGGAGGGAGGGAAGGGGGAGGGAAGGAAGGAGGGAGTGAAAGAGGGAAGGAGGGAGGGAAGGAGGGAGGAGGGAGGGGAGGAGGGAGAGAGGGAAGGAGGGAATAAAGGAAGGAAGAAGTGAAGGAGGGAGGGAAGGAGGAGGGAAGGAAAGAGGGAGGGAAGAAGGTAGGGAGAGATAAAAGGGAAAATGAAGAAGAGAAGGCTGACCCATGTAGACCATTTAAGCTTTTCTCTAGCATACAGTGTACGATAAAAACCCAGAGCTGTGCTTACTCAGACATCATAACTATCGTGTCTTGAGTATGGCCCATCCCTAGCTAATACCTGAGGTCCCAGGAGGAAACCAAGCCTTCTGCTCTTGCTTTCTGTGGACAGCAAGTGAGTGGTCTGCCCACTGAGCCTTAGTGGGAAGGCTTCCTGACCCAGCCTGAAGGCAACCACTGCCTGCTCTCCACAGGACCAATCACACTAGGTTCTGTTTATCATTTTACCCTTCTTCTTTTTAAATGTGTGTGTGTGTGTGTGTGTGTGTGTGTGTGTGTGTGTGTGAATATGGAAGACAGAGGACAGACAGACAACCTTAGGTACTGTCCTCACTAAGGTTGCCCTTTTCCTTTGGGGCAGGGTCTTTCACTGGCCTGGAGCTCCCAGGCAGGCTAGTCTGCTGGGATGCTCCTGCCTCCTCTTCCCTAGTCCTGTGGTTGCAAGCATGTGTCACAGCACCCGGGCTTTTTACACCTTCTGGGGGCTGAACTCAGGTTCAGGCTCTGAGGCAAGCGCTTTACCAACTGAGCTGTCTTCCTAGACCAGTCGCACCCATTCTTATGGTGTTGTCATCATGACTTTGCCTAATTCTCTCTCAGACTTGGAACTCTGAGATCTTAACTCCTTGAGTTCTGAGCATGAAACATGTATGATAAATGATTCCCTGGGTAGAAGAATTGGTGGGTAGATACATGCTTGCATGTATGCATGCATGTATATATATATGCATGTGTGTATATGTGTGTGTATTAATGGGTGGATGGATGGTTAGATGGACAAATGGGTGTGGGGTGGGTGGATATTTGGGTGTGCTGATGAATTGATAGGTAGATAGTTGGATGGGTGGAAATGGGTGATGGATAAGTTTAGGGTTTCGTGGGTAGATGAGCAGATAAATGTATATGCAGCTACTCTAGTGAGGCCCCTAGATTCATTGGTTGAATCCTCTTTTATTCTCACTTTGTAAGAAGCTACCCTTAGCACCACACATGGCACCGAGGCCCTAAGCACATGCTCTGTGAGGTGGCACTAGCTGATACCCACTGCAGCCTCTGGTCAGAGAGAACAGATGCAGCCAGCAAGGCCTCAGCTAGGCCAGCCCCGCCTTGGGGAACACCAAGAGCCAGACCTGTATCCAGGGATCAGGGTGAGGTCCCATGAAGGGGAACAGAAAACACGGTGCCAGGACTGAGTTTCAGGAATTGGGAAATAGTCAGTCCTGTCCTTAAAGCCCCAGCTTAGATGCCAAGAATTGGCATATAACTCCAAAGACCCAGGAGCCACATCAGAGTAGCAAGAAATAACTTCTAGGAGATAGGGACAGGTCATCCTGCACAGGCCTGTCACTGCATGCTCCCACTCCCTGGTACGTGGGAGGAGGGGTGACAGTTGGGAGGAAGTCACACACACCCCAGAGGGTCTATAACGCATAATGAAGAAGAAGGATGATTTTTGGCCTGGGGGTCTTGAATGTGACTCTTGTCCTTTTGAAAGGCTGTGTTAAGTCTGAGCACAGCTGGGTCCTGTGACCCCCCTAGGCAGAGTTGGCACTGGTGAGTGAGTTACAGGCAAGAGGCCAGTCAAGCTCACAGAGAAGCCAAACTTCTCTGGATCAGGTTGTTCTGGGCTGAGAGGGAGGCACCTGCATGGGACTAGGGCAGGGGCCAGGGACCATCAGGAGACAGAGAGAAACTCCAGAATCTCACAGGCCCTTAAGGCTGAGCCCATCATGCTCAGATGCTGCTAGTGCTCTGGGCTGGTCCTAGATGGAGTGGCCTTGCTAGAGCAGGCTCGGTGGTCACCCCTGAGGGCCCAGGGAGTGTTAGTCTGGGGCAGGGAGGGAGTCACTCAACATTTAGGTGACTGGGTGGGGAAGAGCAGCATATGGGGAGCACCATATGGGGAGCACCATCAGGGACAGGCCAGTAGGAACTGTCATGGTAGAGGTGAAAGTCCCCCTCATTTCTTTTATGCTGGGTCCAGTGGTGATGAGATAGAAAAGTAAGTGCCTCCTTGTTCTCTGTGTGTCATCCTGGCCCTTCTTGGTCTTTTCCAGATGCCTCTCCTAAGCCTTCAGGCAAGTCATATTATCTCCTGCACTTCCTTCTGACAAGGTCTATGTAGCCCAAACTGGTCTCATATTCTCCAAGTATCTGAAATTGACCTTGAAAGTCTGATTTCACTTCTGGGACTACAGGTATGTACCACTGTGTCTGGTTTATCCTGTGCTGGGGGTTGAACTCGGGCCTCCTGTATGCAAAGCATACACTCTAGCTACTTAGCCTCTCAGACTCAGTTTTATCTACAAAAATGGGGCCCAAGTACATACCATGAAGTTTCTTGGGAGGATTAAATGGGGCACTTTGCACATGGTACCTTCTGTGGACAGATCACAGAGCACAGGGCTGCTTCTGTTCTGCCCAAAAAACCCCCGTGCCTTCTTCAAGGCCCGACCTCCGGCTTCCCTCACTTGCAGAGGTCCACTCTCTAGGCAGCCTTCTCTGATCAGATCAGTTCCCCACAAGCATCAGCAAGCCATGTGTTCCCAAAGACGGGGGCTTACTGCTGTCCCAGCACCTGCTAGGGTGTAGAGTGTGGGTGGTCTGAGAGCTGTAGCCTGCACCAGTCTGGGGAAACTATGATCTAAAGGTTCAGAACAATGACAAGAGTTCTTAGCTTCTGCCTCTCCTGCTCTGCAGCTCTGCACCTCCCTCTGAGGTTGAGCAAGTCCCTGCTCTTACTAAAGAGAAGCCCACCTCTCTGCCGTTCTAACCAGCTGGTGTGGTAGGAGGACACAGATAGTTTTGCCACATTCCATAGGTCAGGGATTATCCCAGAGCACCTTTGCCCAATCCACAGAAGGGAACACTGAGGTCCAGAGAGGCTAAGTAATTGCCCAAAGTCACACAGCTAAGAATGAAAAGAGCCAAGATTTGAAGTAGCAGAGGTGTGTTTGAACCCAGGTGGGCTTGGTTCCATAGCCTTTGCTTGTGGTCTGGCCTCTGCTGTCACTCAGAGTACAACTGTTCCCTCAGACAGGGCATCCCACCAGGGTCAGAAGCCAGCAGTCTCCATGAGCTGAATCTTTTCTTCAAGCTTCAGTCTTACCAGTAGAGTCTATGATTTTAAGGTCGGCTCCTCAAAGGGTGCAGTAACCCTCCATGACCAGGAGAGGGAGCATTCGGGGGGCCTTGGCGAGCTTATCAGAGCTATCACACGTCATAGAGGAATGGGAATGAATGGGAATGGAATCAGGGGTTCTTACTCCTGGAAGGAGGCTGAGGCATCTGACCAGCAAAGTCTCCTTAAGGCCCCTATGGGTGCTGAGGACAGGAAGGGACCAGAGAAATATGAGGCTGGGAGCAGAAGCTGACTACTTACCTTTCACTAGCTTCCAGATGTACATCTCTACCTGGTCAGAGGCTTCATGCTCCAGGACAAAGCGGTGTAGGCTGTCTGGGCTTGGAGATACCAATGTGTATACATGGAATTGGCCTGGTACCTTGGGACACCGGGTGGAAATGACCTCACTGTGGTCATCATCTGTCTCATCCTCTAAAAGAAGAGAGAGAAAATGTTTGTGATGTGTTCAATCGCCATTGGCTAGTCTCAAAAGGTCCAGGGTTCTAATGTTTCATGGCTGCATAGAATGCAAAAACATCATTTGATTTTATGTCTCTAAGAGCCTCTGGGGCTACCACGGTCATGCTAGGTGGTCCATGTAGTCTAGTATTTTCTATGCATGTGCTCCTGTAAACCCCACATCCTATGGCTAAGTGTAATCACTCCAGGTCCCAGAACCCCCCAGTGCCTATGGACAGTGTTCTCCCTGCCCTCAGCATCTCTCCTACCTGAGCAGATCTTGCAGCACTTCCCAGCCACTTTCTTGGGTTGACTGCATGGATATTGGGTGGGGCAGGTCACACGGTGGCAGTCCTGGTAGCCATCCATACATGTGCACAGGATGCAGGGCATGGGGCCAAAGGAGAGCACAGTAGGGTGCCACACCTCTCCATGGGAGTATGTCTTCCCATTGTGTGTGCAAGCTGGAACATGGAGAGCAGGGAAGAGGGAGGGTGAGTCAATGCCTCGGGTCTGGCCAGAGTCTCAAAATGTAGAGTAGGTCCCCAGTGCACACCAGCTACACTGCCTGCAAAGTACAGGCCAAGGGATAAGACCTGCACCAACTCTGACATTCCTCCCAGTACCTAAGCTTTGCTGAAGATGGGAAGCCCTCCTCTGGCCTAAGAAATTCTTCTGATGGAGCAAGGCAGCCAAACCTGGCTTTTCCAAAGGCAACTGTTAGCACTGGCGATGTGAACTCTAGTAGGTCCTCTCCCCCCTCCCTGCCTTCCTACAGTCCAGGATTTGAGGTTCTGTAGCCCATGGCCCTTCCTTCTCTGCCAGTCTGGGAGTCCTGCTGTGAACCCTGCTCTCCCCTTCCACAGCCATCCCCACTGTCACCCTACAGAGCAGCTTTGCTTTCATTTGACAGTCTTATCCTCATCCCTGTCTCATGATAACTTATTCACAGGTCTCCCCAACTAATCTACGAGCCCTTTGGGACAGAGACTGGGGAAGACTATTCTGTCTCCCCCTCTTCTCAATAAAGACATAATAGATGCTCAATAAAATATCACTTGGGAGACAGAAGCGGGAGGATATGAAGTTCAAGGACAGCCTGAGCTACATAGTGAGACATACCCACCCTCACCCTTACAAGACAGGACTGGTTCTTTCCCTGACTCAGTCCTGTGCCCCTCAGTGTCCTCCTCTGTCACATGGGAGTTAGAGTGCATGACGGTCAGGTGCACTCGATTTTGTTTGTTTTGAGTTTAAGTTCATGGACAGATTGAGATTGGTGAATCAGAGTAGGAGGTTCAGGAGCTAGGGGCTCTCACCCAATCAGCATGTAGGAGGAGCGTCCTGTCCCCACCTTTTTTATGTTTCTCCTTCAAGATGATCTTGATAGTAGTGCTGCCCATTCCTATTGACTGGAAGTGTCGAGGGATGAAGCCCAGAGGGGAGCTGAGGCTGGTGGGGGCTGGTGTGCTGGGGCCTCTCCTCTTTCCATCATCCAAGCATGGACCCTGGGACTGTCTCTGCAAACAGCAAGCAGAATGTGGGACTGTCTGAGTGGGAGAGGCCACAGCTGGGGCCACAAACCAGGCTGCACTGAAGCCTGCTAGTGGAGACTAGAGGATGGGGGGCAGGGGTCCACCCAGAACCTTCCGGGTGAGGTCTAAGATATTTGCAGACTAATCAGTGAAAATACTGACAAGGATTTGGCAAGCCAGCCTCCGCCAGGGCTTTCTCATACCTTGGGACTGCTGTGGGTAGGCAGAGCAATATGGGATCAGGCATAGAGAAAACTTGTTGCATAGGAAAAGTTAGGTGGTGAGACAACAGAATGGGCCTCTGAAGATCCTAGAAAGTTCCAGAATTCCACAGTGCAGGAAAACAAAAAAACTCTAGGGTTCACTTAGAGACATGGAGTTTTTAAAAGAGTCCCCCTTTCCATGATTGCTGGAATGCACGGTCCTTGCTCCCAGGTCTTATTCTCCACCCCCTGCATCTCCAGACTAGATCTAAGAGGGTGGAGACAGTGACGTGTGGGTGGGGATAGCAGCCTATGGGGCAGGAGCTCTGCAGCTCAGTTTGGGGACTGGGCAGGTCCAGGCCACAGAAGGGCAATGACAGGGCTGGGGACAAGAAGAAGAGCCTGCCTATCCTTTCCCTAGATGTTCAGGAGCCGCTTACACCCTTCCTTCTACAGGTTCCCCACTCCACACAGGCTCTGAGGTAACTCTTTCATGGCCCAGAGATAGAACCTGCAGAATAGAAACTCCCCAAGCCCCAGCACAGGCTTGGGAACACAGGAAGTACCTGTGAAGCACTGGTCAAGTGGAGTTGGGGCAAGAAGGACTTGAAGGACAGAGGTAACACCCAACTGGTACATGCCCAAGTTATTCAGTTAGTCAGGACGGAGCTGTTCGGGGTCTGTCACTAGCCTGTGGCCACACGCCGCCTACTAGGAACAGGTAGGAAGGAGAGATCAAACAGCTCAGGTTTATGGGCCTTCCTGAGAAGTCAGCCTGGCAGAGGCAAATGCCCTGGCTGAGGAGGAGAGGTCTGGAGTCCAGCTTTGAGGGTCCCAGACTCCTGGATCCCAGGATAAAAGGACAGAAGGAATTTTCACATTGAAACGTGACACTGAGGAGATATAGGGCAGTTGAGTCAGGATGTGATTCATTCTCCCATCTCTTCCCGTAGGCTACAGAGAGCTGGGAAGGCTAGGTCCTCTGAATTCTAGACAAGATTCACAGGAGCCAAGATGAAGTGGGGAAGCAGAAAGGCAGATCCCTGGCAAAAAACCTGCACCCCAGAAATAAGGCACAGAAGCATGGGCCAACCCAGGGATGTAGTCTGATTACATACACAGTTTCTGGAAAAAACAGTGTCAGGGATTCCCAGAAGGGAAATGAAAGCTTTTGGGCCTGCACCGCCCATGTGGCAACCTTTTCCCTTCTGGCCTATCAGCCATAGTAGAAACCACGATGACAGGTAGGGAAGGAGGCTGGAATTATGGAGGTACCAATGCAGCTGACCTAGAGTCTTGGAGATAGCATAGGCAGAGAGATGTGAGATCAGGAATAGATAACATGTAAAGCCTAAGAAAAGTGAGTGCTGGAGAGTCATGCAGACTTCGGGCCTTGGGGAGCAGCCTCTCTCCCCACCAGGCCTACAGAGCTGTGTGCACACTCACCTCTCCGTGCTGCAGCTGTGCCAAGCTTTCTTCAGTGGAGCTCTCTGTTGTCCTTTCTGAAAACTCAAATGGAAACCGGGTCAGCCTTGCAGCCATGGCCCTGAAGCCTCTGTCTGTACTTCTGTCCCTTCTAAAAGCCTAATAGCACATCTGGAGCTCCAGCTTACACTTCTCTATACAACCAGTCTTTGTCTTTATTGGGTTATCAAAATCTCCACTACTGGGATGCTTCTTCATCTCCCCAACACTGACTTTCTGGTCACTCCCAGGACTGAACTGCTCAGTTAGATCTGAGCATCTTATTTAGTCTATTTATGTCACCCCTCTGAGATACTGGTCATCCCTTTGCAGATCCCCCCAAGATCCCAGAATCCCATGCCTGCAACCAGCTTTTCCACTACACACTCCCAGAGTGGTCAGCTGCATTGGCTCCTCCTTAATTCCAGCATCCCTCCTCCCCTACCTGTCATCATGGTTTCTACTATGGCTGATAGGCCAGAAGGGAGCCGGTTGCCACACGGGCGGTGTCGGCCTCAAATGCCCTCATTTTCCTTCTGGGAGTCCCTGACATTGCTCTTTCCAGAGCGTGTGTGTGTGATCAGACTACTGTTCAGTCCTCTACCTCCAGGGGAATCTTGAGACCTCCTCTAGCTGCTTTTCCCAGGGAACCAGCGGGGGGGGGGGGGGGGGGGGGGGGGTGCAGTTTCTTGAAGCTCAGCATCATTCTGTTTCCCAAGCCCTTGCTTCACTATACCATCCGGCTTGTCTTGAATGCTCCTGTTCCAGAGACCCAGGAGAGTAGGACTGGGCACCTGTTAGAGCCTTGATACCAACCTCTGTTTACTCCCCAGCTGATGTCTAGAGGAGCAATGAGGACTAAACAGAAGTACACCTTCCCAAACCCCAACATCTGAGGCTCCCCAAGAAGCTCTCGTTGGCTTCCCCAGTCCAATTGTATACCTCTGCTCAAGCCCAGCCTGCTCTTCAGCAGCATGTGTGCTAGCCTCAGTTTACCCAGAGAATCTATCCTAGGAGTCCAATCCTGTGCCCTATGCTGCCATGAGGAAGACAGGAGACACCAGGTCTCAGCCCTTGCTCATCCCCTCCCGGGTGCTACTTTGTCTTTTAGCCTTATTGGATTGTGGGGACAGCACCCGGTCACTACAGGCTCTGTAGCAGCACCCCTTCTGCTCCCAGCACCCTCAGCTTGTTCCCTGACAGGTCCCTTCCCTAACTGCCTGCTGCTCCCAGAGCTGCTTGTCACCCACACTGCAGGAGTAACCAGCATTAATGAGAGTGATTGATGGGAGTCTTGGCCAATGGGAATGGACAGGTTGGAGACTAAGCTTTTCCCTCTTCTTCTCTTACCCCCAGATCTTTACTTTGCCTCACATGTGCCTCCTGGTATTGCAGTGGCAGAAATGGCCCAGCACAGCATCAGTCATGGGTCCTGCTTTCTGGGACAACCATGCCAAGCTACCACCTTCCTGTGGGAAGGAAGTGTCTACTACATGCTAGCTGTCCCTAGGCTCTTCCTGGCAGTCCATAAAGGGGATACTATGGGACTCTGACAGCCTTTGGGAAGACTCAGAGTTGCAATCACATTCCATTGCTGTGAGAAAACACCCTCACTAAAAACAATTTAGGGAAGGAAAGGATTTATTTCAGCTTACAAGTTATAGTCCGTCATCGAGGGAAGTCAATATAGGAACTCAACTGGGAACTTGAAGTAGAAACCATGGAAGAATACTGCTTGCTGGGTTGCTTGATTTAGGTAGACCAGGACCACTGCCTAGGGAATGGTGCTGCCCAAAGTGGGCTGGCCATTCTTATATCAATTAACAATCAAAACAATTTCCCATAGATAAGCCCACAAGCCAGTCTGATCTAAGCAATTCCTCAGTTAAGGCTTTCCTCTCAAATGATACTAGGCTGTGTCAAGTTGACAAAGTTCACTACGACACTCACCTTTGCAGGTCTGACAGCAGGTATCAGGCAGAGGGAGTATGGTGGGGCAGCTGGGTTCAGGGCAGGTCATGAGACCGCAGTAAGTGTGGCCCTCCTGAAAGACAGAACCCACCAGATTGGAAATGAGCTCTGTTGAAGATCAGCCTTGGGGGTCTAGGAGAGCCTCTTTCCCTGGGAACAAATAGCCTTAAGGTCTCCCCTAACTTGAAAGATAGAGGGAATAGCATGTGGTTCCTGCACAGGGCAAGTCAGCTGGGGGAAGGGGTCCCTTGAACGCCTAGTCCACTCCAAGAGCTGAAGTGAACTTCACCTCCAATATTCCCTTGACTTCCACAGCAACCTGTAAGATGGGCTTCGAGATAAGGGGAGTCCTGGGGATGAGGAGGGAACTGTGTCATCCAGTCATGAGACAGGGTAGAAGGGACCAGAGCTCAGGCCTCAGACTTTTTTCTACAGAAATAACTATCTTTCTCCTGGGCCTGCATCTGGGACCCAGAATGAGCAGGGACTACATGGGTGACTCCTAGGCTTATATTGGTTTTACTAGAAGCCGTTGGCTGCCAACTTCAAGGCCCCCTCTGAAAGGTGAGGCTATAAGATGCAGGGCCCTCCCGGAAGCAGGAGATTGACATCTTTGGAGAGGATTTCTCTCCTGAGTTTCACCTGCTGTGAAAGGCAGGAAGCACAGTCACCTCTGAGTGTGGCCGTGAAACTTGGCTGTAAGGGCCCGGCAGTTCCAAGTCCTCTCTTTGTTTCTCCTCATGAGTCTGAGATGTAAGGATCCTACTTCCAGAGAGGAGGTCAGAACTCAAGCCAGGGCCATAAACTGGGATGAAATGGGTGGTGGTGGGGAGGGGGAGGGAGAGCCGGAAATCCAGGCTAGTGAGCAGCTGCTTGGTGGAGACCCTGCCTTTGTCATCTAGGACGTTGCTCTGCTAGATCCGTGTTCATAGAGCTGGTTTGGTCAATGGCCTTAGGGGGAAGACCTCACCCTGTTCAGATAAGCAAATGGAACTCAGAGCAGTTAAGTAGCTTGCCATGGCTACAGAGCCAAAATCCCAACCCAGACCTCCATGACTCCCGAAGTCTGTGTTCTTTTCCCAGTAGAGTGCTGCCTTCCATGAAGGGGGACACTTGCTTTAGGACAAGGCTGTGGGAAGATGCAGAGATGACAGTGGTGGACAGAGAGGATATTCTAATGGTTCTTTTACCCATCCTTTCTGGATTTCCGGCTCTCCTTTCTATCTTCTCATCCAGAGAGGTTTGGCAACAGGGAGTAAAGAGATGGGAAAGCTAAGGCCGAAGGTAAGAGGAACCACTGAGAGACTGTGACAGGAGGAGAGCTACAGGGAGACTCTCCCAAGCAAGAAGAGGAAGACTTCCTAAGTCATGCCTGTTTGGCTTTGCTCTGTCCCTCAGTTCAGGTCTGTTAAACAAGCTGTCCCTAAGTCTTACTCTGACCACGGGCACATGGAGTCTAAGTACTTCAGACTAAACTCTATCGGCTACTGTCAGGCCCTTCCTGTCTGTGTCCCAGGACTGGTGACGGATATTCGTTCATTCATTCTGAAACAACCACTGGCATCCTCTGCATGCCAGGCCCTGAGCATGAACAGAGAAGACACAGAAACAACATGGGCACATCTCCTCCCCTCAACAGAGTACAGTGTCCACCGGGGAAAGTAGAGATGAGCTACTCTTACTATTTGGGGACCAAATGTGAAAACCTGGAGAAAGGTCACTTCACCAAGCTAGGGGCGGGACATTGTGGATTCTGGGTGTTCGTTTCCCTCCAACCTCTCTTACCCTTAGTTAGTGGCCCACCCCCATCCCTCTTTGTAAGACAGACACTGGCTTGGGCCACAGAGACTGTAGAGGGTCTTACAATACAGCTACACAGGACACACTGGTTGGACAGGCGGGCAGGGAACAGCTCCTGGGCACTGAAGATCTCTCCGTGTTGGTATGTGGTCTCATTGAGCTGGCAGGACTTTAGGGGAACCCGGAGGCCGGAGGGGACACGAGGGTCTGCAGGTGGGAGAGTGGGATGAAGAGGAAAATGAAATTCCCATGGATTTAAGCTTTTTGCCAGAAGTAGGAAGGTCACTTTTCACTTTTCTGAAGATTTTGCACTCTCTCTGCCTCTGCCTCTGCCTCTGCCTCTGCCTCTGCCTCTGCCTCTGCCTCTGCCTCTGTCTTTGTCTCCATGCCTGTCTCTCTCCTTAACATTTAAACTAAGGTCTGATTTTGGCCTTCCTCGACATTTCCTATATAAACTAGCCAAGAGGTCTCACTGATACCTACATGCCTCTTCCCACTGCAGCCCGGCCACCCCTCAGTGTCTGAGGCCCATGAGTATTCATGGGGTACTCTCTGTTTCAGGTTTGGCCTTGCCACCAACAGGATCACAACCTAGGAGGTAAAGAAATGAGCCACAGCAAAGATATCATGCACTCATACAGGGGCCAGCCAGCCCGGAGTCATTTGCCTTTGCTTTCTCCTGGTTCTGGATAGCCAGAGGGACTGGGTCCCAGATGTGTGGTCAGCAGGCCAAGCCAGTTCCCACCTCCTTCAGCCAGTTTCTCTGTGTTCTTTCTTTCCTTCTTTCTTTCTTTCTTTCTTTCTTCCTTTCAACTTTAAATTTTTGTGTTACATGGGGGTGGAGGAGTGCAAGCTGTGGTATGTGGGTGAAGGCCAGAGGACAGTCCCCTGGGTCAGTGTTTTCCTCATACCCTATGAGTCCCAGGGATTGTTATCCTGATGAAAAGTTCCCCTACCTGCTGAGACATCTTGCCCACCCAATTTCTACTTGCCCTGCTTTTTTCTCCTGTTATGTGTATCAATTTTGGAGCCAGAACTACTACTACCTTAGCCTACTTAGGGGTCCAGAATATACCCACTGAACATCTGCTTGTTCCCACATATCTAATGGACAGGGATGCTCTTCTCCTTCTGGAGGCTTCTCCAGTAAGATGGTCAGCAGGGAGCTCCATGCCAGGGGAGGAAGAAAGCTACTTACCCACACACCTGGGACAGCACTGCTGTGGCTCCATCACAGGTTGTGAGCAGTGGAGGGGTGGGCATCGGAGGCGGTAACAATTCACATGGCCATTCTGAAAGAGATACAGGGTCAGGCCTCATTCCCAAGAACCACTGCATCCCATCTCCCTGGACCTTCACCCCAACTGCAGAATCCTACTTTGTCTTAAGCCTATGTATAATAGGGTTTAAAAAACAAACAAACAAACAAACAACCTTCAAGTGAGCCCATCCCTACCCTGCCCACTAAGCAGATCTCTCTTAGCCTACTCAGCGGCACCCTTCAGCCACGGTAAGACAGACCTGTTGTGGGTTTGCTCAGCTCTTGTGGCTCTTTTGTGGGTATGAGAAATGGAGGTAAAAGCTTTGAGCTATCTTGGCAATGATCTCGGTGCTCTGCCCAGGCTATTTTTAACGCTACGACTTTTTTCTTATAGTACTGACCCTGAACCTCTGGTTTGAAGGAGGGCTGTAATACAAGAGAACAGTGACCAGGACATGACTAAAAGTCTGATGTGGAAAAGACTTGGGGCTTTATCATCCTTTTCACCAAGTCTACAAGATTCTGTGGAGCCCTGGCTGGAGCCTCTGGAGTTGACACCAGAGAGAAGGGAGCTCGAGTTCTTTCACATCCTCAAGTCCAGCGGGTGAGAGAGAATCAGACAGAGAAACACTCATAGCAAGAGATGAATAGAGGCAGAGGAGGGGGCTCCTAGCTCCTTCCAGAGGTTTCCTAGAGCACCAGGACATCTCTCAGCCCTTCCTCAACCTCCCTACACCTTGCCCTTGCCCCTGTGCCAGACCCATTGTACTGTTCCTTTACATCCGTCTCCCCTATTCAAGCATGGACTCCAAAGCAATGGCTGGCACAGGGCCCTTGTCTCCAAGCAAGCAGCCACTAAAGTCTGAAGGTGTGAGGGTGGTGGGAGAAGAGAGACGGTCAGACATGGCGGCTCTCAAATGAACATAGCCAGCACTGTTTAAACCCTAACATTACTCAGGCTGGCTCCAGCCCTCATGCAGATAGTTCCTTTATTGCCCTCTGCCCAGCAGAGGTTGTAGACAAAATTTCTCCCAGAAGCAGCCTTTTGCATCAAGGAAGACCCTGGACTGTCCAAATCCCTCTGGAGTCCCTGCTTCCCAAGGTGGCCCAAGAGAGTGCTAAGGACTGGTCAGTGTGAAAGGGTGTGTTTAGGGCCACAGACATGGTTCGTGCCTCAACAGTGACCTCCTAGGGATCCCACACCCGTGGGGCTCAGTCAATCTTAAGAGGGTGAATGAAGGCCCTTGGAGAAGCAAGATGGACTTTGAGGGCTGTGTGGTCTAAAGATCTAGAAACTTTCTCTTGACTCTTGCTAAAGTAGATCAGAAGAAGGCAGCTTGGGCGTGACAGACATGTGGCAGGGCTCTTTGTGGCCAGAGGGAACTTCATTGTAAGTCAGATCCATCGTTTTTTAAAGTGGCTATGCAAATATAGATGACCTCACTTTCTGTCCCCAACACTAGCAGCCATACTAGGAGCAAAGACTGTCCCCGAGGCTGCCTGAGGTCACACAGCGGCTAAACACCATGACCAGGGGCCACGCCTTTGTGGGATGCTGGGGTAGTTTTGGTGCTTATACTGAGCACAGGCAGACATCCAGGAGTGACAGTCATTCGTTCTCAGGAGCCTGCATCCTAGTGGCTGGAGATGAACCATAGGGCAGTTAGAAGCTGGGGCAAGCTAACTTTAGGTGTTGTGTTTATGGCCATGACCAAACCAGGTGATGTGATTAGAAGACATATTGGGAAGCCCTCCCAAGGAGGTGACAGTCACATTGTGAACCAGGAAGGGAAAAGCTGTCATCCACGACATGAGAGACTATTTCAATGGAGAAATAGGAAAGAATGTTCCAAATGTTGAAGGTTCAGACCTCAGGCCAGTGTGGCTGCAGCAAGGGCATGGAGTCGGAAGATGGGGGAGGGAAGGTTGGAATTATGCAGAACTGCCAGTGAGCTGGGCTAGAAGAGTGCTTGCCTAGCACACATGAAGCTCTGGGTTGAATCCCTAGCACTGCAGAAAGACGGTCCTTTTGCACATGCCTCATTACCCCAGCACTGTTGAGGTATAGGCAGAAAGATCAGATGTGCAAGATTATCCTCAGATGCATTTGAGGTTAGCCTAGGCAACATGAGATCTTATCCAAAGGGGGAGGGGCTATTGAATGGTTTTAAGAGCTAAGAAACCCCATAGGTCTGTGTTTAGAGAAGATCATTCTAGCTGCTTTGTAGAGAATGGGTTTTGAGAGGGACAGCAGAGAGACATGTTGGGAGACCCGTGCAGCAGTCTCACTAGGTGAGAGACAAAGGTGGCTTAGATGGCCAAGACGGGCCATGGTGGAGAGAGATGAGGTGTTTAGGCTGCACTTTGGAGGTATGGGCAACCATCCTTCGGGCCTAGGAAGAGAATCTACATGTGTGAACTCTGGGGAAGCAGACATGAGTAAGTTCCAGTGGATCACAAAACTTGGCCCTTGTCAACTGGACCATGTGACATGTCTGGAATTTTCTGTTATGGTTTCCTTTCTGTTTTCTGGCTATATTTCATAAAGCTTTTTAAAAATGGCTTATTGGCTTCAGATGTGCTAAGGATTTTTTAAAAAGGCAGCTGGAGCCTCGGGTGGGGAATGGGGGCTGCGTCCCTGTTTCTGTCTGAGTTCTACCTAATGCTAACATTATAGGAACAATGGGGAGAGAGAGGGAAAGACCCAGGGAGGGGTGGGTCCAGTGGGGATGAGGGTTGTGTCACTTGCTCCCCACTCAAGTTTCCTCAGGTCTCTTCTCTGCCCTTGGAGGTTCTTGCTTAGCCATGAAGGCTCTCAGAGCTTCTGCCTCTTCCGTCTACTGGTCTGTGAGGAAAAGAAGGTACCAAGGGCCTGGGAGCCTGAAGCCCCCAGCATCACCCAGAAGAGGAGTTCAAGACCTCCCAACAGGGACCTGTTGTCTGGGTGTCCCCTCTAGCCTGCTCCTGTTCTCCATCCTCACACTTCCTTGGAGAATTCTGGGTTACATGGGTCTCCTTCATCCTACCTAACTGATTGTGCAAGACCCAGAGAACTGGGATGGTGATAGCTTGCATGTTGAACAACCCCGAAGGTGCACGTGTTAAAGATCCCAAGGTGAAGCTGTGGAGGCTCTGTGGCCTCTCAGGAGCTGGGGTTTTGTGGGCAGTCCATAGGCCACTGGTGTATCCCTGAAGAGGACGGTGGGACTTGGGTCCTTCCTCATTCTTTGGCTTCCTGGCCATGAAGTGAGCAATAAGGCCAATTGACCTCAGCTAGACTGTCTGAAACTGTGAGATGGAGCAAACCTTTCTTGTTTATATGTTTATATATTTATTTACTTTTTTATTGTGGTAAAGGGAAGCTGACTGATACAGTCAGGGCAGGAGGAGGTGGAGGTAAAAACAAAAGCATGGTCTCTGCCCCATTTGGTTCAGTCTTTGGCTAGATGTAAACCTTGTTCTTCAGGGCTCCATCTAGAAGGTACGCATAACTGTGAACAGTAATTAGGAGAAAGAGACACAGATGTCCATGCAGGAAGAGCTACTTCTAGGCAGATGTCATTTACTGCTGTAGGCAAAGCCTTGGAGAAGGAATATTTGGATCAGCTGAGTTGGAGGAATGTCTATTGAGGAAGAGTGAGGAGGAAGGCTGGAGGAAATTCCTGGGAAAGGAAGGAGTGTGAAGTCATAGAAGCTTGGCTGGGTGGAGACAGACAGCAAGGCTGGCACCAACACAAAACAGACTGGAGAGCAGATCCTCAACCCACCGCTGTCTCTGACAACATCATTATAGAATGATAGTTCTCAGGCCCATCTATCCTCTGTCTTCTAGACATACCTGACATAGGCAGCCCAGCGGCCAGAGCGACTTACCTCAGAGCAGGTACAGCGCACACAGTATATCGTGCCTTGCGGTTCCAAGTACGGGTGCCAGCTCTGGCCAGGGGTAAATATCTTTTCACCAAAAAGGCAGACTTTGCCTGGGCCTGGCAAGCCAATGAGGGATGTTAGTCTCAGGAGGTTCCAACTCAAAGCCCTGCCTCATCCCTGTTCCCAGAATATCTGAGTTTGCATCTCAGTTGGACCACATGCTTGCTCTTAGGCATGTTGCTGGCAGTTTACAGAGCTGTGAGGAGATCAAACAATGAAATGCTTTCAGATCAACATTCTATGCTACAAATGGTAGATCTTACCAATAGGTGGAGGTCCAGAAAGGACAATTTGCATGCTAAGGCCACACCGCAGTTAGCATACCAAGCAGGGAGAAAGCCTGGGTCTCCTCCCCTCGATGCCTCATACCCACACCTATTTTCTTTCCTTTGTCCCATTTGTTCCTCTCCTCTCACTCTGCCTCTTACCCCACCCCCACCCCCCAGAGCACCGGACTTTCATCTATCATTTCCGCCATGAAGTGACCTTCGTGGGCGGAGGAGATTGTTTAGTAGGCAGAGAGCTTGCTGCACAGATATGAGGACTGGTGTGTGGATCCTCAGCACCCACATGGAATATCCCAAAGGTGTGGTAGTCTTCCTGCAATTTGAGAGCTGGGGAGGTGAAGGCAGGCCATCCCTGGAGAAATCTGGCTGGCTGGACAAGCCAAGTCAGCCATTGCTGGGTTCAAGGGATGGACCCTGACTCATCAATATAAGGTGAGGAGCAGTTCAGAAAGACACCTGATGTCAACCTCTGGCCTCCACATCCATAAAGACATGTGCATGCACATCTGTACACATACGCATGCACACATGCAACATGAACATATCACATACAGAGAGAAAAAATCTGAGTTGTGATTGTCATCTTAACTGACTTTTTAGTTGTCTTTGTATCTGTTGCTAATAGGTACGTGGATGGATTATGTCTCAGAATGACTGACGCACGGGCTTGTGTTTGAACTGGGTTAGATGCCTTTCCTAGTCCCCTGCTCTCCTAAAGCCTCTATCCCCTTTCATTTCTAACCACTGTCCTCCTTGCTAGTCCAGGGTCAGGCTCCCCATTTCAACATGGCTACCTGGGTCCACTATGCCTCTTGCCCTGTCAATTGCTTGAGCTCTTCTTTTCAGAAGGGAAGGTGGTGGAGGGCACCCAGCCAGAGCTAAGTGCTTCTATATTGAGACAGGGACAAAGGAGCCTATTCTCTGTGCTGAGTGTTTGAGTCTTTTGTATACATTAATGAATGGGAGTTGTGGTGTAGCTCACTTGGTAGAGTGCTTGCTTAGTACACACAAAAGCTTGGGTTTGATCCTCGGCATCACCTAAATCAGGCAGCAGGTCACTCTAGTACTCTGAAGGTGGCGGAAGAAGATAGGAAGTTAAGGGTCATCCTCAACTACATATGGGTTTGGGGCCAACTTGGGGCACACAAGACCCTGTGTGACAAAAGAGTTAATGCTTTCCTAAACATCGTGTGAGAACTAATCGCTGCAATACTCAGCCACTACGGAGGCAGCTGACATTAGTTGAATGCTGGCTCCATGGTGATTACAGCACCATGCACAGAGCCCCTTCCTCTTGGACATGGCTAAATGCTGAGGAAAACACTCTGAAACATGGGCTAGGTAATTCATCCCGCAGTGCTTTGTGATGTCATAATTACAGGGAAACTCCATAAGAAAGCAAAGCCTTGCCCACAGTGCTCCAGCCAGTGATTTGAATCCAGAACCCTAGGGTTCAAAGAAGAGCCCATCACCTATACCACATTCTAACCCAAACTCTAGGCCTACGGTCTCTCCACTTCCTTCTCTCTCTGCTCCACCGGTCACGATTCTCTGCACTTGGCTTTTCCTCCTAGCTTGCTGCTGTTCAACAATGTAGGAGTTAGCTTTGGGGCCTCTCTCCTAACTTCTGGTGGAGCATCTTGGGAAAGGGGCTCAGAATCCTCTTAGGCTTTTGGGCTCACACTAAGGGCTATCCTCTAGCTAAGGAGAACTTGTATGGGAACTCTCATACAAAAACAGGGGTGGGCTGAAGAGGGCCCCCGACACACACCTCCATGCTGGTGGATTTCCTAGGCCGTTTCTATACCTTAAGAAGATGCTTTGAAAGAGGAACAATACTGGTCTTCCTCTGGCTTTGCACACAGCTCCTGCTCTGCCCTCTTAGTCTCTCAGGACAAAGCTTTGGGGTCAGTGTTATGGTGCCATAGTCTGGGCTTTAGTGGGCCATGGAGGACTTTAAGGATACACAGGTTAGCTTTCTCCCTACCTGCTTCTCACCAACCCACCGTGGACAGTGGTACCAAACAGCAGGTCCTATCCCCCAGCAGCCAGCAATGCCTGGCTGGCCTGGCTTATCCGTATCAAATGAGCTGTGTTTATCTCCCAGCCTCCCCTGGCAGAGGGTGGAACACAGGCCCAGCTGGGGTGCTGGCTAGAGCCAGTCCAACTCTCCAAGGAGTGAATAATGTCTTTCTTCCTCAGTCCCCTTCCCCCACCATGGAGGAGTGATTGCAACACCGTGACCACCTTAGGTCTCAGTCAGTTGCTGAAGAAGCCGTGCCCTACCTTTCTCGGGGCGGTCCTAAAGCCTTGGGCTTCTGTGCCAGTTGGCATGCCTTCCCTTCCCTGCCTGTTCAGAGTGTGAGGACAGGAGCCACTCAGTCAGGGCTCCTCCCTGCCACCAACATGCCTGGCAGAAGCTGGGTCTGTGGGGGGCCTGGCAGGAGGCCTTTGGTGGCCACATACTCCACCCTACCATGCCCTCTAAGGTGCCTGGAGTGCTCTCTTCCTTAGGGAGGTGTGTGCCCAAGGCCATGTGAAACCAGGAGGGGAGGAGACTGCCAAGCACAACCATCCCGGTTCCAGTGACCCTGGCAGGAGTATGAGCTCCCGTACCAGGCTGTTGGAAGGAGTGCTCATTCCTGAAGCCGCCAACACACAGGGTGATGTGCAGAAACATCTTAGCTTTCTCTGAGCCTCAGTTTGCCTATTTAGAAGATACTCAGGGGCAGGCTCTAGTCTCCAGAGGTTTTCTGCATAGTCTATGAATCCGTGACTTCAAGTTCTAAGGTTCTAGGTTTCTAAGATTCACTATGGGGAGTTTCATGTTTGTGAAAGGCTACATTTCATCACATCATGAAGCTTCTAATCGGCTTGTTTGATGCTGTGGTCATGAGGTGGATGGATTGTTTCACAATCCTTTGAGATTCTGATGGCTACATCTATCCCAGGGTCTCCAGCCCTCCAAAGTGCATTAGGATGAAATTCTGGGAGCCACTGGGGCCAATCCTGAGCACCACAGACAAGGAGGCAGGGTGCTCTTCCTCCTGAGTGCCTCAGACAAGGAGGCAGGGTGCTCTTCCTATCTCCCTCCCTTGGCTTCCATGGCCTTCTGCCTTCTCCCAGCCCTAGCCCAGCTTTCTCTCACCCATCACCATTTCTCTTCTCTCCCACCTGCGCCCAGCTCTAGATGTCTATGTATCTATGTATCTGTCTATGTATGTATTTATGTATGTTCGTATCTATGTATGTATGTATGTATGTATGTATTATGTATTTATGTATCTATCTGTCTGTCTATCTATGTATGTATTATGTATTTATGTATCTGTCTATCTATCTATCTATGTATTATGTATTTATGTATCTGTCTGTCTATCTGTCTATCTGTCTATCTATCTATGTATCTATGTATTATGTATTTATGTATCTGTCTGTCAATCTGTCTATCTATCTATCTATGTATTATGTATTTATGTATCTATCTGTCTATCTATCTATCTATCTATCTATCTGTCTATAAGCATGTCTTATTTTAGAACCTTCTGTAGTCCCGGTGGCCAGGGCTTAACTCACCGACTCACTTTTACCTGAAGCCCAGGTTGAGTAAAGCTACTTAAGCATCCCATGACCAACTCCACATCTGTTCAGTGGGACTTGTCATATACAGTGTCTTGGGGTTAATCTAGAATTAAGTCAGCTCCTATACACACCATGCTTAGTGTTTGACACAGATTACAATATATGTTCATTTAAGTAGAGCCTAAGACCAGACTGACAAAAACCAGAACTGGGTGCTGGCTCTATGCTTCCTCAACAGTCAGTCTCTCGTGGTATTTATTTCAGAGTTCTCAGGGCCTCCTCCAGCACCTCCTAGCCGTGAGTATCATCATCCCCCAGAGGTCATATCTCCAAAGTGCCCTCGTTCATGGAGCTCCTAGCTTCTAGCTTCCTCACAAGCCAGTCCTGTCTTCCTTAATATCACCAGCACCTATCTGGACCTCAGCTTGGGATGCAGAGTGGCAGATGAGCTGAGAGTGGCCCAGAAGGTTGGGCAGAGACGGGGAAGACAGGGGTAAGACTGGAGGAGCCCTGGTTGGGGAAGGAGGGACGGGAGCACACGACAACACCTTGTAGTCAAGAGGGCAAAGACCAGCTGTGAGGGGTTGAAGGCATGATCAAGCCTGCATTTTAGAAGTATCACTGTGGACCACAGGAGTCGAAAGCTGATTGGAGGGTCAGTGGGCAAGGGATCAGGGAAACACTATGGCTCTCATCCTGGTGAGTTAGTACTACAGCAAATCTAGGGCTGGGCCTAAAGGGAAGGAATATCAATAAGCAAAGGTACAGATTGAAGAAGCATGTTTATAGGTTTCATGCGCAGGCTATAAGGCAGACTGGTTGAGATATGGATGGAGAGCCCAGAGGAGCAACCAAGGAGAGGGTGGTGTCAGTTTGGGTGTATGTGATACAGGGGCAGCTCGAAACTACCTGCAAGCCAGAGTGCAAGCACAGCAGCCTGTGACGGTGGCAACATGGAAGTAAGCAGAGTGACAGAAAGTGACCACGGTGATTGCAGGGATCAGAAAATGACATATCAGTGACAGCAGGGCACTTGGCACCACATGCAGTGAGCATCATTATCATTAGTAATAGGGGAGAAACTTCCTGCCTTCAGTGATCTGTGGACACCAGGTAGGATCTTGGAAGTGTTAACAAGGAGCAGGAGGGGAGTGGCTTGACAGTCATATGGAGCCACCTGCAAAAGTACAGAGACAGGAGTGACTATGGCTAGGACAGAAAGGATCCTGAGAGGGGGTCAGAGGTCACAGGAAGCCCCCACATCCATAGACCATACCTGGGCTACTTACTTACTTTGACAGACTGGACATATTTGGAGTTAGCTCATCTGGTCTGAATTTAGTGTGGCAATATTTGCCAGACAGACCCCAGATGGTCCCTGGTCACCTCTACCCCCTCCCAGACTGTCCCTGAGCTGGCTCCCAGATACATTTTTCAACCACTACTGTTTGTGGTGACCCTATTTTCAGGCTCACCCCCTCTTGCTCAGACTCTCACTCATCACACTTCAAGGTCTTCTCACTGATGTCTCCTCCACCTGGAGCACATGGCCAGTGTTGGACCAGCCCCTCCCCCACTTTTCCAAAGACAGTTTACATGCCGCTGTTTCCACAAAGCTACCCCAACCCTGTAGGACCTTGGCTTCACCTTCAGGACTGAGTTAAGCTTGGTCACAACGCTGTCCGAATTCATAAGAATTAGAAACACTTGTTGAGTGGATTTGTCTTCTATATCAGACTGTGTGAGAAGAAACAGATGTTGAATCTTTGCCGGGTGCAGAGCCTGCATAGAGTTAGTGCATCATGAATGACCAGTGGATACATGGATGACGTTAGCAGAGAGAGAGAGAGAGAGAGAGAGAGAGAGAGAGAGAGAGAGAAGCTACAGCAGAGGAACCAATTATGGTCTTTAATCCTGGAAACCTCTCTCCTTAACAACAAACACAACGTTATTGCATGGGAGAACAAGGCCCTTTCAACAGGTATATCTGGCCCCACATGACACAAATTAACCTTTGACCTCCTCTTCCAGTTCTTGGCCACTGACTCCAAACCACCAGCCAAACCAAAGAACACAGTGTACACAGAGGTCAGGAGCCCAGGGCGGCTGAGGGCACAAATGATTCCCTGATCTTTATGAGGGGATCTCAAGTGTTCCCCCCACCCCCAGTGCATCCCAGTCTGACCCAGTGAGGGCAAGATCAAAGGTGGGGAAGATGCCTAAAGACTCTTCCAAGAGCAATCAGGAAAGACAACCAGAAAGCAGCTTCGGGGGAGGCTGGAGAAAGCCATACCAGGAAACATACCAGGAGGTTCAGGGAAAGGAACGTGAGGTCTGGAATCTTAGCAAGAGCTCAGAAAAGCTGAGTGAGCCAGACTGCCCAGGAATGTGGGCGTTCAGATCCTGCTTTTACCCTTACAGACGTACTTTATTTACACAGACAAATTCACTCCCCTCGAAGACATAAGCTTTTCCCTGGGTTCTGGCTTCCCTTGAGGGTCGCCTCTTAATGTTACAAGAAATGCCTCAGTGGCTAAGCTGTGTAAAAGGGATACACTTCTTTGAATATGTCTCTCTTCATTTGGACAGACACTGAGAAGTATAGACGGACTTCCAAGGTCAGAATCATTGAGCCAGGAAGGGCATCTCTATTACCTATCAAAGAGAGGTGTCTGCATTCGAATTTGTTTGACTATACACACTTAGATCCATAGAATCCTAGAAAGTTAGGAACTCAGACTATGTCCAGTCCCTTTACTCTAGAGAAAGTGAGCCTTAGTGAGGGAGGAGTCAGGACTTGCCAGCTCTGTCCCGCATAGGCTCCACAACCATTCTATAACTCTGGAGAGGATGCTTACAGAGGTGCCCGTCCAAGTGACAGGGCCAGAAGAAATGGCCTCGACTTGCAAGCAAACAAACTTGGCTGAGACACGATAAAGATCTCCTGAATGAGCAACAGGTTCGGGTCCTACCCAGAGTGGTGCCTGATCCTTGCGTCGCATCTCCTAGGGTCATCTCTCTCACATCAGTCCTTCTCTTTGGGAGTTTAAGATATTCTAGGTCCTTTCTCTGAGCCGGCGCCATGGCCGGCGGCTGAGGGAACTTGAGAGGCCAGTCCTGAACAGGTGCAACAGCTGGAGCAACTGCGCAGCTGTCTTGGGGCTTGCAGCTTGGAACCAGTGAGTGAGGCAGAGACCTCTACTGGTGGGAGCAGGGAGGTGCAGAACCTCGTGGCTCGAGACCTAGATACAGGGCTCTGCACAAGGCTGAACTTCAAGCCTTCCCCTACCTGCTCTCCACCTAGTTGAGCACGTTTGGACAGATGGATAGAAATGTGACTAAGCTGGACAGCAGAGAAGGATCTATATTGGTAAGCATCTCATGACACATATAATATCCCACACCAGCCCGCCCTCCCCCCCACCCCCGGAACTTTTTCATAGGTACTGTTCATCTATTCCTCCCCACAGGGCAGAATACTTACACTCTCCCAACACCCACTCCCAAAGTCAGGCAGATTGAAGGCAAGGGCATCTTGATCTTAGAGACAGTCAATGCTACCATGGTCCTCAAACATTACCTGTGTAAGGACAAGCATCTCACCTTATAGGTGGTAAACAGAAGCCTGGGGTTACGTTTGGAATCAGGGATAGAATAAGTGCTGGGACCCTGACATTCTGATAACGTGTTTGCCACATCACCTTATAGCCCTTCTTGTCCAGGCTGCTGCTGGGGTCTGAGATTCTACCGCCTGAGAACTGAAGCTCCAATTCCCCTAAGACACAAACCCTTGAGGGAAAGTAACATTAGATAAAAGAAGAGAAGAGCATCCTGAAGCATGTTAGACAGTTTGTGAGGACACAGTGCAGAGAGGAGCAAGTACTAGAGAAGGCCCCGGAGATGAATAGGGAATGGGGACACTTCTGGATCAAAGAGGGGATGCATGACCAGGGTTGAACCACACAGATGTGACTCCACCTGGAACTGGGATTGGCACCAGCTGGAAACGAAGCCAGAGCCTCCAGCCTCAGTTGGAATCGGGGGGGGGGGGGGGGGGTCAGTCAGTGGTGAGTGTTGGACAGTTAGGGCTCAGTATGACTTAACTGAGATGCAGTATGGATCTGCAGGTCGAAGTAGAGCCAAAGAGAGAATAAATAACCATTGCTGAGCAGCCTTGGACTTCAGCTAAGGAGTATGTCAAAACCCTTGCTCACTGGCCCTAGACATACTTGAGGGTGTGGCTGCCTTGGACCTGAGAACACCCATCTGTTGGCACCATGTGTAAAAGCACTTTGGATGTCACCAGACTGCTTACATACCACAACTTGAGATCTCTCCTACCCTAAGACAAGACTTTTCATGCAAGACCTTAAAATAGGATACCGGCAGGAGACTTGCAAAGTTCTCAGACCAACAGCATCAATCATCTTTAGACTCAGAGATACAGGATGTGTCCCAGTTCACACAGCCAACAAATGACAGATCTGGGGTTAGAATCTAGGTCTCTGTTCCTTTCTTTGTGGCCTTGTAGTAGACCTTCCTTCCGATTAACTGTGAAAGTAGGTAATCCGGAGGGAAGACACAGAAGAGAAAGCTCCTCCAGCCTTGACAACACCAGAATCTTAATGCTCCTCCCAGAATACCAGGTCACTTCACCTTAGTGACAGTCATTTTCTTGAGTGTCTGGAGCTCTGTATTTATAGGGGAGATAGCCTACTGCAGAGCCTGGTAACAAACAGACTAGAAGGCCCTTGGAGGCACAGAGGGAGGCAGGTCAGAAAAGGAGCAGGTTGCCAGGCAGAATTTTCTGGAAGAGGTGACTGAATCTCTGAAGGTCTAGTGGTCATGGGGGACAGAACCTCTGAACATTTGAGAACCTCTGAGCCATCCTCAGAGTGGGTCACCTAGGGCAATGATATTGGGAAGGAATCTACAGGGCCAGGGCCAAGGTTAGGGCAGTCACAGCAGCCACGGCAGCCCTCTGAAACTAAGTCTCTTTCGGTGGACAGCAGGTAGGCTAGGAGGAAACCCTCAGGGTGTAAGGAAGGAGAGGGAATATTTACTGAATATTTGACACCTTGCTAGGCATTTGAAAGCATCGCTTCCTTTAGTCCTTCCCCAAACCCTTAGACCTTGGTTAGTAGCTCTCTTTTGCTGATGAAGAAACTGAGGCTCACAGAAGTTTGAAATGTGACACAGGTGTAAGAGGCAGAGTCAGGACTTGACCCCAACTCTGAGCTCTCTCTGCTGTCGGGTTCGTGAGGATATCCATGAATCTCACCCTACTGGCAGGCTAGGGAACACCAGTCAGACGTGTAACATGCCCCTCCCCCGAAGAAATGGCAGAATCTAGCCTCACTAGCTCCACAAAGCCAGGAGCCAGGCAGAAGCAGAGCTGGCAGGTGGAGCCAAGCTGTGATAACGGAAGGTTACCAACTAGGAGGTGGGCACCTCGGGTCTTCAAGCTAGGCTGTGCAACTGTGGCCTGGAGCAAAGTATTGCCCTTGTTGGCCTCTGTTTCTTTATCAGGGGGATTCAGGAGGGGTCACCAGCTTAAGGGGGGCAGTTAGGAAGCAGAGGCTGTGGTCCTGCATAACCTACTGATTGAAGTGGAAACTCCAGGGCTTAGGCACTTTGTTGAAGCCACCTTGTAACAGCTCTATACAACTGCTCTGCCTGCCCCCATCATTTAATACTCATAACTGCTTTAAGAGGCTCATATTTTATAGATTAGAAAAGAGACGCCGAGGTGCCCTCCGTGTCTGACCCACCAGCTGGTATACAGTGGGGCTGGGAAGATGAAGAACCTCATCTATTTCACCATGCCCCATGCCTTCTAGTCTCACAGCCCCTCATCGGGGTGTCTTCCAGACTCTGTAAGGCAGGATTTAGAATTAGACTCTTGGCTTTGGATGGCTTACGAGCTTCCGGCAACTTTTTTCTCTTTGCCCTGCAGACTTTACTCATCTGTTAAACATAATGATGACGTCTCACTGGAGTGTTGTGAGCATCAAAAGCGATAATGGACCCTACTTTGTTCATCTTTCTGCCCAGGAACTCTTTCACACAACAGCCTTTCTGTCTTTCACACTCTTTCCTGTGTCGACACACCAGGCTGGGAACAAGGTCCTTTTCCACAACGCACACTGCCTTGCCCCAGCAGCCCCCTAGAATGGAATTTTGCCAATTCCTTTGTCCCCCAAGACTCACCAACCCACATTGGTCGTGGAGCAACATCTACCCCTGCTATGCAGGTGCTACCTGGACAAATGCACGCATTAAGGGGTCCCCAGGTCCTAACATCTTCCAGCAAAGTACATCCCACTTGTTCACATCCCTCCTGGTTTCTACTTACGTGCTCGTGCTTGCGAGTCCAACGTGAGCCAGAACATCACGAGTCCCAGCAAAGAGGGGATGATCCTCACTCCAGGAACCATCCTTCCTTGTCCCAAGGTCAGACAACCCCGGGATAAGCCGGGAGAAAGTGAGATAAGAAGGACACAAGTAAGTCCCCAGGACCAAGTAGGACCTCTGCCTGAGGAGTCGGAGAAGCAAAGATGAAGAGGAGCGAAGTCTAAGGTGGGGATGAGAGGACGGTAGGGAGGGGACGAGGAGAAAAAAGAGAGAGATGGAGATATGGGGAGATGGGAAATGAAGGTCCGGCAGAAAAGAAAAGCCGTGGCAGAAAGGGAGAAGGTGCTAGCTAGAGGACCAGGGTCTGCGGGGAGCGGTCACCGGGGCACAGTGTCCCGGTGGCGCTGGCTGGCGGCGGCGCGGCGGCTCGGGGTCCGGAGCGGCTCTGGGGCGCGGTGGGGCGACAGGACCCTCGGTGGCTGCGCGGGGGAGGCTGATCGCTGCCGCTGTGCACGCCTCGGGCGCCAGACGCCGCGCTCGGGCGCATTTGTACTTTGCCGCGGGAAGCCTGCAGCCCCGGCCCGGCCTAATGCTGGCGCCTCCTCTGAGGCACCGCGAGCTCGTGGATTGGCCACTCGAGAAACAAGCCCATTTCTCCCCCTCCCCTCTAGTGCAGGGCTGGGAACCTTCGCTCCAGGCGAGGCGCCGAGTGGAGAGAGGGGGCTGGGGAGGGGGAAGGGGCCACACGCGCCCTAGGTTTTAACCCCTGGCTCCCCGCGGTTCCCAGCCTGCAAGGGGACCCAACCCAGTTAGATTTCAGACGGAACTGAGTGGGGTAGGTGTTGGAGTGGGGAAGAACATATCACGGGTCTAGGAAACTTAAGATTGGGTATTTGGAGGGGGAGTGCAGAGACACTTGCCTTTTTGAACACAGTTTGTGGGCTTGGACACAGCGCCTAGGAGAGGTTTTCTCTCCAGCACTAAAATGGTGATTTCAGTTACTTTAAAGATCTTTAATATCGTCCTGCAAATGTTGGTAAGGATCAAATAAGACTAGGAACATCAAAGCACATCAACTTTGGAGGAAAGCCATTTCAGGTATCTAGAATCTCCCATTGGCAGGTAGTGGTCCCAGGTACCATCCCCAGGTTGAGAGCTAGCTTTGCTATGGATTCACTGCTGCTCACTTGCAGCCCAGGATGGAGTCTCTGTACAGGTGAGGTCCCACCACTCTGCATGTGCCAGTGACAGCCAGTGTCAGGGCCTTGTCTTTTCACCAGAAGACGAGCACACTGACCCAGAACCCCAGCAGCCTGGGCAGGTTGCTGTTCCAGACCTCATGTTGAATGAGCTTCTGAACTAGTAAGACCCTAAGAAAAGAACCGACTCTGTCCACCCCAGATCCCCCAAGCTCTGCAATGAAAGGTCAGACTCAAGGTGCTGGTTCCATCCATAGCTTGCCTGGCCACTGTGGGGAAATACATCTGTCCTGGCTTTGTACCTTGATTCCTGAGTTTCTCAGACCAGGACAGGAGTAAGAAAGAAGAGATGGCGGGCCACACCCCACTCTGATAGAGTCTGATCTCCAGGTTCTGTGACTGGCAGGGTTAAGGCTGTGCTCCTCGCCCCAAGTGAGCAGTGGGAGGAACCAGTGACCACGAAAACTCCTACTCAGGGCTCTCAGAACGAAGATAAACATGGACTTCTCTCAGTACTCCTCAGACTCAGCTTCTCCTCGTCAAAGCTCTCCTCCAGGCCTCCCTCCAGGATACAGAGTTTGTTAAGAAGTGATCTTCCCTTTCCTCTGTCTCTGCTAATGTGTGCTCTGTACCTGCTTTGATGTCTTAGGTTGCCAAAGGTGGGCTCCTTGGGTTCTCCTAAACCCTGCTCATTCTACTTCTCAGAAGAGTCTCCACCATCTCAGCTTTCCTCGGAGCTCTGGCATCTTCAGTCCTAACTCACAGTCCTTTCCCACGGCCTGTCCTCAGGTCTCCTTTCGCTGGTCTGGGTGTTCTGATGTATTTTCTTCGCATTCTCCACAAGAGTTGTGCTGATCATTTCAACAGCAAACTGAATGTCTTCTCTCCCTCCTTGAACCCATTCTGGCCATCTTGTAACGCCCAGGATTAAGATGTATAACGTTCAGCATTGACTTTAAGACTGTGCACGTTTGACTCCTGACTCCTTTCTGTCACTGTCGCCTACCCTACACCCCCTAGACACCCCTACATCCACCCTGCACCCACCTTACCCACCCTGTACCCCCTACACCTTTACCAACCACTTACCTCCCCAAAGTACCCATGCATTTTGTGCCTCTGTATTGTTGTGAACATTTTCCTTTCGCTAGAAGATCAGTTTCCTTCTGCTTCTAAATCTTGGGCCATGAACAAAGTAGGCCAGCATTTTCTGACTGAGTCTTATCTCTACTCCTGTCTTGCCAAGTTGCACCAACTGGCTTTAGTGACTTCCTTGTGACTAGGAAAATAGGTCTGTACCCTTGTGCTGGAACTTGTGACCTCAATCTGCTTGTTTATGTTTGCCGTGTGTCTTTTGTGTGTGCACACTTGTGCACTATATGCACACCTGTATTTGGGGCACATGCTCCTGCACTTGCATATTATGACCAGATGAGGGCAGTCGTTGTCTTGCTAGATCACTTTCCACCTTATTTGAGACTATCTCTACCTGAAAGAATCTAGTCCCAATAGCCAGCTAGCCAGCCCCAAGGATTCTCCTCTCACTTCCCACAACAGACAGCGCTGAAGTTACAGGCTTGAACAAACACACACAACTTTTTTTTTTATATGAGTGCAGGGGATTTGAACTCAGGTTCTTATGTTTGTCCAACAAGCGCTCTTACCCATAAAGCCATGACCCTAGCTCCCCATGATTTTAACTTACAGTCTTCCTACCTCTCCCTCTAAGTGCTGTGGTTGTAGGCATACACTGCCACACTCAGCTGAAGAGTGGACAGGGCCTCCTGCATGCCAGGTAAGCACATAACTTAGCTATATTTCCTCTGGGACTTCACTGAGTCTCCCAAGCAAAGATTTTTTATTTAAGGGTTGGGGATCAAACTTAGGGCTTGCTACATGTTAGTAAGAGCTCTAGTGAGTTCTATGTCTTTGTGGGGAGTGTAAATATTTATTTGTGTCTTCACCCTGCCCTGTGAGAAAGATGCCATTTTTACATCTCTATCTAATTTGAGTATTATGCAAACTTTTGATACACAATGACACTGAATAAACCTGGCTGGGTGTATGAGAAAGAACATGAATGAGTTCATAAGGCATTACCCTTTCATCTGAATGCATGAGGCACCCATTTCCCTCAGCCTTAATCACTAAGAAGCACAAGTGTCCAGTGGTAGAGTTTTTACCAAGCATGTGCAAGGTCTTGGGTTTGACCTCAGCATGCATTACTACAGTCTACTTTAAAAGGTCTCCCCAATCTCTAAAGATGCTAATGCCTTCACAGACTCCAATATCTTAACTGTAAGCTCCTATTAATACCAAAACCAAGTGACACATTTCCAACATATTATGGTACCAAGTAGACATTCATATTCCAAAGCAGAAAAAAACAAGGCCAAAGAAAATGAGCAACCATAGCAAAGTATAATCAAATAGATAAAACAACAAATCTTGAAACTCCAAGGACCACTATCTGGAATCTTCTGAGCTCTGTGGAGCAAAAAACATTTGAGGAATGCTTTGTTTTATAATGTCCTATGATTTTAATATGATAATATAGATTTACAATACTTAATCACTAATATCGTATTAACTGATATTACATGATAAAGAAGCAGAAGAAAGAAAACCACGAATATCAACTTATTGTGTTTACAAATTCTTAAAAACAGATAGAGGAAAACATTCCTGTCAATTACAGTTCTCATTCCTGTAACTAGCCATGTGGTGTTAGCAGGTATTTATAAGAACTGTTCCCTTCACAGTGTAAATGGTATGGTGTAGTCAACCTGCCACCAGGTTGCTGGCTGATAACCCCAGAGAACGGCACTGTATCAGGAGCTCGGTATTGGTCTCTACTGTTGGCAGATTTGACACTCAGAAACAGCCATCGTCAAATCAGCCTTAGTAAGTGGAACTTCACGTTGTTGAGCCCATGCATAACTCCATCTCTGCCACCATGGCTATTTGTTCACGGGCCCACTGGGCATTGACAGGAATGGCTAGAAAAGGAACCAGTGTCCACAGAATGAGCCATCCCATCCATTTGATTATTAAGCTCTTCCTCTTCTGAAGTCATCTTTTGAAAAGCATTTCCATGAAACACAATTATCTTCTCATTCTTCTACCATTTGAAGAGATCTATCTGTACACTCTTTCCCCAAATGTCTTTCTATTTTGTCAATTTTTCAAACATGTTTTTTGTAAGTCCCTGGTCATATTACCAATCCATTGGTTACAGCCCACAGATGAGTGAAAAAAAAAATCACATACACGTCCACTTCTCTTTCCAAGCAAGCATACAAATATGTTTGTTCACTGCCAAGTTCTGTCCACCATGAAGACTTTTCTCCAGTGTCCTTCGGGTTGTTCTGGAAAGGGTCTGTAATATGGAAGCTACCACTCTGGGTGACATTTACATGATATGCTGAACCACCAGTAACTAGGTGCAGTGGTGCTCATCTTTAATCCCAGCACTTGGGAAACAGAGGCAGGTGGGTCTCTGTGAGTTCAAGGTCAACTTGGTCTACATTGTGCATTCCAGCCAGAGTTACATAGTGAGACCCTGTCTGGGAAAGAAAAAAAAATCAATAAACCAGGTTCTAGTCTTTTCTTCTTCAGTCACCTGATCATAGGGCATACTTGACAGGGTCATAGGTGGATGCTTGGGAACAACAACAACAAAAAACGTTGTAACGGGAGTAGGAACCATAGTCATTTGGGAAATATCATGTAACTTTTTGTGCCCTCTGGAACCTCACCTGCCAGGACTTCACTTGTCTGTGTTGCTCTCTGCATTTTCTCACAAGCTCCCACCATAGCTGTGAGCATCAGTTATTTTTTCTTTTTCAGCCCAAAGCTCTAGGATCTTCCACAATCCTTCCCAAAGCAAAATGGTCAATTCCATCACAGCAATACTTCGTTTATGATATGTTGCTAAAATTACTTCCCTAGGATAGAGACTGTTTCATTCCCCTCCCCAAGGTCCAGATGACAACCAAGGTATGGTTCCACCGAAGTTCACCCAGGGAAACTGGTGGGTTAATTAGACCTACTTACAGAGCAACAGTGAGGGGTTATGGGAAGGAGCACAGATGACCTTAAAGTAGTCACAAATCAGTACGCATCAGGGATGATGGCTTCCTCGGGGCTGCAGAGATGGAAACCCTCTCCTCATCCTTCCCCATCTACAGCCTCTAGCTCTTTCCAAAAGATCACATGCAATTAGGGCAGAATTGCATAACACTGCTAGGGAGAGGGGACTGGATACTCAGGAGAGGTTCTCATGACCCTCCCTGGCCATGTCTATGAGGCTCAGATGTGATGATCTTTGGCAGAACCCCTGAAGATGGTAAAAGTTTGGCTCAGAGAATAGTCAGTCCTGTACAGTGCCTCAAGCCAGCTCCCCTCCTCCATCTCTTATTTTTTTTTCTGCCATCTTCTTACACATGGGTTCCTGTGCCTGGAAGGGAGTGACTTAACAGTTTCTAACTCTAGTGAGGTACCAAACCCTTGTGTCCTCTGTGGTGGTTTGAATGAAAATGGCCCCCATAGGCTCATGGGTGTGACTACTCAGTCCCCAGTTGGTGGAACTGTTTGGAAAGGACTAGGAGGTGTGGCCTTGTTGGAGGAGGTGTGTCACTGGGGCAAACTTTGAGGTTTCAAAAGATTTGTACCATTGCCAATGCTCCTTCTCTGCCTCCCATTTATGGGTCAAGATGTGAGCTGTCAGCTACTGTTCCAGATGCCTATCCACCATCACAGACTCTAACTCTTGAAACCGTAAGTCCAATGAAATGCTTTTTAAATACGTTACTTTGGTCGTAGTGTTTTGTCATATTAATAGAAAAGTAATTAAGACACTATTGTTATTCCTCCATCTCCAGAACATGGGTGGGGACATCTCCTATTACAAAATGCAAGTGAGAAAAAGGACAAGAGGGGGCATGGAAAAACAGGCAGGTGGCAGTAATAACTTGGCACACACAAGTGTGGGGGGTCACCTTGGCTAGTACATCCTTTAGCCATGCACTGGCAGATGCTTCTCCCAGGAGCCTATGACTTCCTGGGTACAGGTTTTGCTCTCCCCTGCTGTGCCTGTGACTTAGTGAGCTCCTGGGTCAGAAAGGCTCTGGGTTGGGGCTCTGGCTGTATCCCAGCTATTGTCTCTCCACCCACTACACCTGGCTGCCTGGGAGAGGCCCTGGCTGGACAAACTAGCTCCATCTGTAACATATCTTTCTGCAGGAGTGAAAGGTACCCTGCATAGTCTACAGGGATAATGGCCCACCATGGGACACACTTGATTGTCTTCACCTGTAATAGATACCTTCCGTGAACTGATCCTCAGGCCTTGATGCCTTCCAGAAGCTCATTAACACAGAATTTGGCTTTCTGTCAATTTTTTCCTTAGAAACTCAGATTCAATGCAAATCTTGCCTTCAAACAACCCAGGTAGACCCTTCCCTCTGTCTTGGCAGCTCTCTTCCAGCACGTAAGTTGCTCTATCACCTCATAGACACAGTTCACATGTTGGTCATGCAACTCCATCAAAGATTTTGCTATTTTGTAAAGATCCTGCCTCACCAAAGGGCTCCACAAACCACTGTAGGCCCATCCAGTCTTGAGGCCCTTATTGCATCCAGCCCTTCCTTAAACCATTGGTGAATGAAGTCCAGGAAGCTAGGCATCATACATTGATTTCCTCATTCCCTAGCTGCCTCCGTTGTGCCTGTCCCTCCTCTATGGTCCTCCAGCACCTGATATCCATGGCAACTTCCACTGCTGATGACCAAATATCCCCAGCGGCTTGAGTGAACCACTCCATCAGGGACAGACTCCCTGTGTACTGCTTCTGACTGCTTAGCTTGTGTCTCGAGTCAAGATGCATGTGTACCACTTAGTTTCTCTGTTTCAGTGCTCCGCATCCCACAGCCTCACAAGCCAGATTGTGAGAATCTTTCATCACTTGTTTAAAGGGTTTCCCTGTTTCCAGAAACCTCAGTACTGAATATTTCTTTATTACCGTGGTCTAGTCCACTGGACCATTGTTATGGCCTCAGATTGGGTTCTAGACCATGGATTTTCCCTTTCTGTGTCAAAGGGCAGACTCAATGGGTATCACTCTCCCTTTTTTGCTACTTGGCTTCTCCCATGGATCCCAGGTTTTGGAGTTCCAGAAGGGCTTTTGAATAAGATTGTATTCAGGTTTTCTTTGGCCTCCCAGCTGTAAGAAGCATGCTACTGCCCCCCACTCCCACATGCCTTATAGGGACAGATCACAGTGACAAAACTCTGGCCACAACCACCCTCAGACTTCAGCTGCCTGGCCCATCATTCTCAGCAGAAGCAACCCCACTGCTCTTCCCAAACTCACCCTTGGTTTGTTGTGTCCTGAAATCCCCTCCCAAGGGCAGACATTATTTAGATCTCATAGCCCCCACAAGGTCCCAGAGACCAACCAATGTATAATCCCACCAAGGTCACCTTGGGGAACTGATGACCGCACTGGTTTTACTTCTAGGGCAACAGTGTGTGGTTATGAACAAGAGCATAGGTGACCCTGGAACGCCTGCACCCAGCAGAGGTCATAGCTTCCCATAGCTACATAGATGGTGCCTCTCCCTCACCTAAGTCTCTAGATTGCCTGCTAAGACCACATGCAATCAAGGCAGAATTGTATACAAGAAGTTGGGAGGGGTGACTGGATACCTGGATACTAAGATGCAGATCCCTTGGCTCTCTCTGACTCCTACTGCTTTTTTTTTTTTTTTAATTAAAAAAAATTCTTTTGAGACAAATTCTCTCTGCATAACCCTGGCTATCCTGGAACTCACTCTGTAAAACAGGCTGGCCTTGAACTCACAGAAATCTGCCTGCCTCTGCCTCCTAAGTGTTGGGATTAAGGGTGTGAGCTGCTATGCCTGGCTAAATCTGTGAATTTACGAGTCACACAAGGTGGGCTTGTGAATGTCATTCCAGAAGAAGAAACAGTGGGAGAGTGCTGCTTGGGTTTCTCCATTTGGCATGAACTAGAGACACCTGGAAGAGGGAACCTCAACGGAGGGATTGCCTCCATTACACTGGCTTTGGGCAAGTCTGTGGGGACATTTTCTTGATTAATGATTACAACAGGAGAGAACACCCTGTGGGCGGTGCACTCCCAGACAGGTTGTTCTGAGCTGTATAAGATGGGCAGGCTGTGGGGAATGAGCCAGTGAAGAGCACTTCTCTGTGGTTCTGCTTCCCTTCCTGCCTCCAGAGTTTTCCCTGACTTTCCTTGATGATAGATTGTAAACTTCAATCAGAAGTCTTCAGAGTGAGTTCCAGGACAGCCAGAGCTAAATGATAGAGAGATGTGTCTCAAAAAATAAACAACAAACGAAAGATTACATATTTACCACAGTCAAAGTCACCAACCACTTCCATCTCACACTATTTACTGACTGCCTTACTAGATGCCAGCTCTGTGCAGGCAGTGTGCGAGGTGCTGGGGACACAGTGTACGAGGTGCTGGGGACACAGTGGAGAGCAAGATAGACACCGGTGCTTAGAGTCTGCGTCTCTCTGGAGCGTGTGGATGGTCTGAGTTAGCATCTTTCTCCTGTAGGCTTCCGTTTCCCACATGACATCATCTACCACACTGTTAGTCACGGGCTGTGCCACCTTCTTCACAGCAAGTTCCTTCAGGACACAAATCGTTGTCAACTCATTTCTTCCTGGGTGCTCAGTTCATAGTTTTACCACCTTTGCAACTGAACGTAGGTTTGCCGGGTAGATTCTCATTGCTTCAATCGGCCCGTTAGGACCCAGTTTCTGTATTTTGAGATGGAGTCTCACTAACTTGCCCAGGCTGGCCTCGAACTTGTACTCTTCCTCAGCTTCTCACGGACCTTAGGTCCAGGAAGAACTCATTATGTGGACAGGCTGACTGGAAGTCAGAGACCTGCTTGGTTTTGCCTCCTCAATGCTAGATATAATGACATTTGATTTTGAAATTATTGTTTTTAAACTAACTTGCTAACATGAGTTTCATTAAAAAAGAATTGTTGAATGAATTTAGGGTTAGGTCAGACTTTCCAATAACTGCCAAGAGGACCCTGACGCACCTCTGTGTTTATACTTACTTTTGCAAGAAATGCATCAGCCATTAGGAAATCAAAATATTGGCCAATTCTGAAAGACTTGGAAGAGGCTTCAGAGTTTATAAGTATCAAATATTCAGACAAGCTCTAATTGTTTATCTAAAACCAATTAAGCACATTCATCTCATTAGCATGCCGATGTCCTTTTGTGTCTAACAAAGGGTAAAGGTAACCATATTCCAAGCAATTATTTTTAAATGAGTTTAAGATTTATTATTAATAAAATCTTGTTACCTAGATAGCCTGTAACAGTAAAAACTTTTCAGGTGAATGCGAGTCTAGATGGACAAAGTTTAAGGGGGCCTTCCTTGTTCTGGTCATGTGTTATTTGTGGCCAGAAGGTCTCCTGGCCTAGAGATTGCTGACCAGTGTAGAACCCGCATTGTAACCTGGATCACAGGGATCAGGGGACCTCATCCACTCAATTCTGACATCGTGCTTCTAAAAGAACTCACCCCAAGGGAGTTGACAAGAGAGAGCTACATGACAGATAGACAGACAGACAGACACTGCACCATTCAGGTGAATGTGTAAGTTCTAGCTTTGGAGACTGGGGAATGGTTCTAGATTTTTTTTTTTTTTTCGAGACAGGGTTTCTCTGTGTAGCCCTGACTCTCCTGGAACTCACTCTGTAGACCAGGCTGGCCTTGAACTCAGAAATCCGCCTGCCTCTGCCTCCCAAATGCTGGGATGAAAGGCTTGCGCCACCACTGCCCGGCAGATTTTTTAAAAATCTATCTCCACTGTATTTTGCTCAAGGTGTGTCCCCCAAATAAGTTTAGATCTGTGATGTTTAGAAGAAAGAGACCTCAAAAACAGTGTGGCTGAGCACACAGCGGTCATGGAGGGGAGAGAATGACTGCAGCTGGCTCTCAGGGGCTGGAGACAACCAAAACAGAAACAGAAAAGAAGGTTGGAATCCACTGGTATTCTTTACTTTCCTCTCCTTCCTTCCCTTCACCATCATCTTCACCTTCTTCACCTTCATCAATGTTTTCCAATCCTCCTCCTTTAGTTTCTATATCACCATCACCATCATCACCACCACCATCATCATTACCATCACCATCAACACACACACACGCACACGCACACACACACACAATCATCCATATCAGGAATCAAGAGGTCTAGCCAATAATTGCCTTTTATGACCTCTCTTAATTTGTCTGCACCCACATAGAACAGCCAGTCAACCAGGTAAAGAAGTCCCATGGTTCCTTATGCTGCCTCCTCCCGCTGGCCTCATTCTCTGTGTGACTTGAGTGTTTTGTCCAATGTATTCCAGATTTCCATTTGTCTTCAGTGGCCTTTGAAGATGGCTCATAGCTCTCACCCAGATGAAATTCTTCAGAGAGAACCTTATTTTCAAAGTAAAGACTTTCATTAAGGTAAAACTCTACTCTGTAGCCTGATTTTATGTCTTCGAATTCTGTCACTTCAAGTCTGGTCAGATAATATGGCACCTCTCATATTCCTCCCCAAGCAGTGTAGACACTTGTGATTGACAAATGCTACCTCAAAATTCAGGATTTTTAGTGATAATTCTGACCTATTCTGAGGAGGAAAATGGTTGGTGGAGGGAGGGAGTCTCCTGTGGTCCAGGGCGACCTTGGACTTCTTACGAGGCTGAGGCTGACCTTGAACTTTTAACTCTGATTCTCCTTCTACTGCCTTCTTTGTGTGGCAGTGAAGATGGAACTCAGGGCACTGTGCAGGATGGGCATGCACTCTCTTAGCAAGTCACATCTCAGCCCGTGCTACCTCTGTTTTAAACATAATTAAAGTTCATGTAATTTAATTGTTAATAACTGTGTCTAATAACCAGCTTGCCAAATGTCTATTTTACTGTGTGTTTTCCCTGGCTGCCTCTAAGTGTAGTCTGCCCTCTGTACTATGGCTTAGCAGCCACAGATTTTTGAACCAGCTGAGGATCTAAATTATTAAAAATGACTTCACTGAGCACAGGCAGGCCTTGTGCTGTCTTTATTTCTATGTGGGATGGGACAACAATTATTTATAGGGTATTCACACTGTCGTGGGTGTGGGTAGTCCCGAGGTGATTTAACTGTGGAAACAGAAGGACACGTGGTAGCTGTTTTCAGATCCTACGTAAATGTATCTAAAGGACCTGAACAGATTCTGCAGGGGCCTGAACCCAATGGCCCTAGATAGGGAGGGGCAACCACTGCTGCCTTTTCTTGATTATTTCCCTAAGGGGGTGGAAAAGGAATTGACACTTTAAAGTCAGAACCAATTCACAAACCATGGAAGGCAAAAGCCTCCTCACGGGGGTCGTCAGCATTAATGGGTAAAGTGAACAATGCTTGCCTACCAACACCTCTCAGTTCAGTTACTCATCTACGAGACGAATATTTATTTAAACCCAGTCGAAGATCACTATTTATTGTTATTTTAAACGTATGGGTGCTTTGCCTGCCGACGTCACTACACTCATGCCTGGTGGCTGAGGAGACCAGAAGAGGGTGCTGGATCTATCAGAATGGAGCTGGGGTCACAGACAGCTGCGAGTGACAGTGGGTGCTGGGAACTGAACCTGGGTCCTCTTCAAGAGCTGCTGGTGCTTCTAACGGCTGAGCCATCTCTCCAGCCTCAAATTACCATCTTAACGAAGTCTGTAGTCTGGGGTACACAACCCCAGAGTCTCTCCCCCAGGATTAAAATGACGATTTGGAGTCTCTTAATATGTTTTATTGTCTTGTTACAACTGTCACAAGGATCAAAGGAGGTCTCAGTGGTCAAAGCAAAGAGACATGTCAGCTACAAACCAGAGACATGTCACCTACATGCCAGAGACATGTCACCTACATACCAGAGACCTGTATGTCAGAGACTTGTCAACTACAAACCAGAGACATGTCACCTACATGTCAGAGACATGTCACCTACATATCAGAGACATGTCAACTACATGCCAGTTGCAGTTTTTGTCTCACCCTCAATCAGTGTCTCCAGTGTCTCCTGGCCCCTTCCATGGATTGACAGCTTGTCCAGAGAGACTCTCTTATGGAGTCACTCCCACTTACCAAGCAACCCAGGATGGAGTCTCTGTACAGGTGAGGTCCCACCACTCTGCATGTGCCAGTGACAGCCAGTGTCAGGGCTTTGTCTTTTCACCAGAAGGTGAGCACACTGACCCAGAACCCCAGTAGCCTGGGCAGGCTTGTTGTTCCAGACCTCATGAGCTCCTGAACTAAAGACCCTAAGAAAAGAACTGGCTCTGTCCACCTCAGAGTACCCAGACTCTGCAATGAAAGGGCAGACTCACGATCCTGGCTCCATCCATAGCTTGCTGGGCCACTGTGGGGAAATACAGCTGTCCTGCCTTTGCACCTTGATTCCTGAGTTTCTCCTGCACAGCTACCAGAGTCTCAGACCAGGACAGGGTAAGAAAGGGGAAGAGATGGTGGGCTACACCCCACTCTGGTAGAGGGTCTGATTTCCATGTTCAGATAGTGACCAGCAAGGTTAAGGCTGCGCTTACGGTTCCCCTGTGCTGCCAACTCTACCCCAGTGAGCAGTGGGTGGAACTGGTGACTGAGAAGCAGAACTTCCCTGGGGCTCTCAGGAACAGGACAGCTGCAATCTGCCTACCCTTCAGGCTTAACGTCTCTCTTCCAGTTCTAAGGTACTGCTCGTTTGCCCCAAGCACACCGTATCTTAGTAATGGGAGATTTTTTTTTCCTTTCTTCCAGTTTTTGAAAAATGTGCTATGCCTGTATATGGATGTCTCCGGTGTAAGCTCATTGATCTCTCCTAAACCCTGCTTATTCTGCTTCCCAGAAAGGTCTCCGCCATCTCAGCTTTCCTTTCCATCCCTTATCCCTGGAGTTCAGGTATCTTCAGTCCCTACTCAGACTTTCCCACAGCCCGTCCCTCAGATGTATTTTCCTCACATTTCCTGAAAGAGCTGTGATCATTTCAATGACAAACTGGATGCCATCACCGCCTTTCTTGAACCTATCATGTCTGTCCCATCACCCATGGGATGTAACTCCCAAGGTAGAGCTGGATTCCAGAGCACACACTTTAACTCTTGTTATTGCCACCTGCCGCACACTCTTACGAAGCATGCTTCCCCACACTGTCTTGGCCCTTGAACATAGCAGGCCAGCACTTTCTGTCTGAGATTCAGCCCCATTCTTGTTTTGCCAAATTGTCCTAGCTGGCTTCAGTGAGCCTCCTGCCACAAACTCCTACCTAGGATTGTAGGTATGTCCGTCCATGCTGGGATTTACTATGGCCTAAGCTTCTGTCTTCTTTTTAGGGATCTCTCTCTCTCTCTCTCTCTCTGTGTGTGTGGGGTGTGTGTGTGTGTGTAGGGTGTGTGTGTGTAGGGTGTGTTTGCATGTGTGAGTGCTTTTTTATATTTGTACTGCTGTACATGGCCATTGACATGGTTGTCAGGTCAGAGGAATTCACTAGATGCACTGCTTTACCATTCTCCACTATATTATTATTATTGTTGTTGTTATTATTATTATTCAATCTGGAAGCCAGTTTTGCAGCTAGTGAGCCCAGGTGATGCTCTTCTCTCACCTGCCAGAGTACCAGTGGTTTTGCATGTGTGCAACCACATCCAGCTTTTTAAAACTTAAAAAGAAAACTTTATTTTATATGTATGGGTGTTTTGCTTGCATGTGCATCTGTACACACAGTGCTCTCAGGGCACTGGCTCCCCTGGAGCTGGAGTCACATACAGCCATGAGCCCACTGTGTGTGTGCTGGGAACCAAACCCATATTTGTTCTCTACAAGAACCTCAAGTGCTTTTAACCATTGAGACATCTCTCTAGGCCCCAGCTTTTAATGTAAGTGCTGGGGATTTGAACTCATATCTTTGGCTTGCACAGCAAGGGCTCTCACCCACAAAGCCATCTCTCCAGTTCATTACGATCTTAAACTTCCAACTCCTCAGTGCAAAGGTTGTAGTGATTCAAGCCTTTTGGGAAATGGACACAGGGCCTCCTGATGCTAGATGGTACACTAACCCCCATCCTTCTTCTTATTTACTTATTTAGGCCTTTCCTGAGTCTCCCAGGAAAAGCGTTGGGTTTTTTGGTTTTGTTTTCCTCTTTGTAATTGGTGGTGCTGTGGATCAAATCTTAGTCCTGACACATGCTAGGTTAGGACTTATTGGACTTCTGTACTGGCTGGTTTTGTGTCAACTTGACATAAGCTGGAGTTATCACAGAGAAAAGAGTTTCAGTTGAGAAAATACCTCTATGAGATCCAGCTGTAAGGCATTTTCTCAATTAGTGATCAAGGGAGGAGGGCCCCTTGTGGGTGGTATCATCTGTGGGCTGGTAGTCTTGGGCTCTATAAGAAAGCCAGCTGAACAAGCCAGGAGAAGCAAGTCAGTAAGGAACATCCCTTCATGGCCTCTGCATCAGCTCCTGATTCCTGAGTTGCTTGAGTTCCAGTCCTGACTTTCTTTGGTGATGAACAGCAATTAGAAGTGTAAGCTAAATAAACCCTTTCCTCTCCAACTTGCTTCTTGGTCATGATGTTTGTGCAAGAATAGAAACCCTGACTAAGACAAATTGGTACTAGGAGTGGGGTATTCCTGTGACAACCTGACCATGTTTTGGGGTGGATTGTGGAAGAACTTTGGAACTTTGAACTAGAAGAGCCATTGGGAGGTTAAAATCTCTGTGGGATGTTCTGTAAGAGCTTGGAAGAAAATGTTAAGAATAGGGCAGAAGATGGAGGCCTGGCTTGTGAAATTTCAGAGGGAAGATTAAAGACTCTTATCAGGGCCATTGTTAGTTTGACTGTGAAGATTCTGTGGTTTGGTTAGCTGGAGCTAAAGGATCAGCTGTGATTAACAAGATACCAGAACTACTAAAGTAAAACCATTGTATTCCTAGGACTATTGATGCTGGTTAGCTGGAGCTGGGAAATTGATGGTGATTGGGAAGAGACCAGCATCATTGAGGTGAAATCTTCTGAGAAGTGTTTTCGAGAGCACAGAGGCTGCATTCCAGAGATAGCCAGAGTTGTACCTTGTGTTGTGACTGGACATGGTAATGTGTAAGAGTCATCCAGGTGGTACTGGTTTTGAAGGCATGAAGGAGTCATGAAGAGCAGCTGAGGTCTGGGCACTGTGAGAGGCCAAGGAAGACCATTGGTGAAGGTGTAGCCTCAGTTGCAATTGATAGTCCAGGACTGAAGGGGTCATGCAAAGGAGGTGAGGCATTGACACCATGAAGAGAGCCTATGAGAGGCTGTTGGTAAAGCCTAGTTGCAGCGGAAGACAGCAGTGTTTTGGAGATGCCAGTACCATGAGAGACCACCAAGAACAGCAGCAGCAGTGGAGTACAGGCATCTGGAGCCTAGAAGACAAGGTGCATGCTACAAAGGGCAAAGGTGGAGAAGTGATTCAAGTCCTTGGAGGAATCCAGAAGATTGTGAGTGGATCCCAGACAGTGGACGGTTGGAGTTTATTTTGCTTTTGATTGTGACTCTGCCGTGATATATTTTCCCTCCTGAGGGAAGAAGGTATTTTAGTGGAGCCTACAGTTAAGAGACTTTTGATGGTAAAAAGACTTTGAATTTTAAGAGATTGGATATCTTTAAAGGGGTTGATATTTTAATAGTAAGAATTTGCAAAGACTGTGGGACTTTTAAAGTTATTTAGATATTGGGGATAAATAAAAAGTAAAGGTCGAGGCTTAATAGTGATGCATTTGTGTGTCTAGTTGACAAGGGGTCAATTGTACTGGCTAGTTTTGTGTGTCAACTTGATACAAGCTGAACTTATCACAGAGAAAGGAGTTTCAGTTGAGGAAATGCCTCCATGAGATTCAGCTGTAAGGCATTTTCTCAATTAGTGATCAAGGGGGGAGGGCCCCTTGTGGGTGTTACCATCCCTGGGCTGGTAGTCTTGGGCTCTATAAGAAAGCCAGGGGAAGCAAGCCAGTAAGGAACCTCCCTCCATGGCCTCTGCATCACCTCTTGCTTCCTGACCTGCTTGAGTTTCAGTCCTACTTCCTTTGGTGATGAACAGCAATTGGAAGTGTAAGCTGAATAAACCCTTTCCTCCCCAACTTGCTTCTTGGTCACAATGTTTGTGCAGGAATAGAAACCCTTACTAAGACAACTTCCCATCTTTGTGAGGGCTGTAAATATTTGTGTATTTCCCCTGTAATGTGTACTTCTATTTTCTAGCACTTATCCAAACCTGTGATATACACACACACAAAAAAAATCAAATAAGTATGGCGGAATGTGCAAGGACAGGAGTGATCTCACAGGACATTCTTCCTTTACCCAATGCTTGCAGCACTCACTGGCCTCAGCCTTAATGCTAAGAAACAGAAGTGTTCAGTGCGAGGGTGTTCTCCAAGCATGTACAAGGCCTGGGTTTGACCTCAACACTCACTACAAAATCTGCAACAGAAAGAAACAAGAGAGGGAGGCATAGGACGAAGATTCAGGTACTCCTTCAGGAAGACTGCTGAAGATGGTTGTCCCTGTATCTTCTACAAGGAAATGTGAAAGGCATGGGAGATGGTGCGGTCAGTGACGGACTTGTGCAAAGGTAAAAATCAGCCATGGCTCGAAAAACAAAACAAAACAAAACCCATAAAACAAAAACCTAGGCATGGCAGTCAGCATGAGTACCTCCAGCTTTAAGAAGCAAACAGAGGTGGACCCTGGAGCTCACTGACCGCTCTGTTCAGTCCATGACAAACAGAGGTGGACTCTGGAGCTCACTGACTGCTCTGTTCAGTCCATGACAAACAGAGGTGGATCCCTGGAGCTCACTAACCTCTCTGTTCAGTCCATGACAAACAGAGGTGGACCTCTGGAGCTCACTGACCGCTCTGTTCAGTCCATGACAGAGGGGGACCCTGGAGCTCACTGACTGCTCTGTTCAGTCCATGACAAACAGAGGTGGACCCCTGGAGCTCACTGACCGCTCTGTTCAGTCCATGAGTGAGTCCAGTTTCAGTGAGAGACTCTCAAAAAGTAAGGTGGAGAACAACCTACAGAGACAGCGCCGGCCTCTTACTTCAGTGCACATGTGCACACAGGCAATTGGGTACCTAGCGTAGCTTCATGAACCAGCAATTGAAAGAGGAAGCTCGAGCAGACCTTGGGCATGAACTCCTCAGCAAGTCCCTCATCACCCAGAGGAAGCTCCACTCCCAGGTGCTCTAACACGCCCAGGATCATAGCACCAGAGATAAGGAGGACATGACATCTGTCCCAACATCAGAAGTAACTAGGACCAGTGGGATCCAGGGACCCAGGAACCCTGCTGGACCAGTGGCAAGGGTTCCTTCCGGTCTGGGCCAGTGCCCTGAGCAGACCGTGTGCATGAACTCCTCAGCCAGTCCCACCACACCCAGAGGAAGCTCCACTCCCAGGTGCTCTAACACTCACAGGATCACAGGATCACAGGATCACAGGATCACAGGATCACAGGAGCTTGGTCACACCAGGATCTCAGGGTCCCAGAGGCAGCTTGACTCCCAGGAGCTCTGTTACATCCAGGATCTCAGGATCCCAGGATCCCAGAATCACAGGATCCCAGAGACAGCTGGTTTCTGAGGAGTTCTGACACAACCAGGATCACAGGAAGGACAGGCTCCAGTCAGATAAAGGGAGGGCAGGTAGCACTAGAGATAACCAGATGGCAGGAGGCAAGTGTAAAAACATAAGCAACAGAAACTACAGTTACCTGACATCATCAGAACCCAATTCTCCCACCATAGTAAGTCCTGGATACACCATCACACCGGAAAAGCAAGATTTGGATCTAAAAATCACTTCTCCTGATGATGACATAGAACTTTTAAAAAGGTCATAGATAACTCCCTTAAAGAAATAAAGGAGAACACAGGTAAACAGACAGAAGCCCTTAAAGAGGAAACACAAAAATCCCTTAAAGAATCACAGGAAAACACAACCAAATAGAAGAAGGAATTGAGCAAAACCACCCAGGATCTAAAAATGGAAACAGAAACAATAAAGAAATCACAAAGGGAGACAACCCAGGAGTTAGAAAATCTAGGAAAGAGATCAAGAGTCATAGATGCAAGCATCACCAACAGAATACAAGAGATAGAAGAGAGAAGATACTATAGAAAACATTGACACAACAGTCAAAGAAAATGCAAAATGCAAAAAGCTCCTAACCCAAAACAACAAGAAATCCAGGACACAATGAGAAGACCAAACCTAAGGATAACAGGTATAGAAGAGAGTAAAGATTCCCAACTTAAAGGGCCAGTAAATATCTTCAACAAAATTATAGAAGAAAACTACCCTACCCTAAAGAAAGAGATGCCTATGAACATACAAGAATCCTACAGAACTCCAAATAGACTGGATCAGAAAAGAAATTCCTCCTGTCACCTAATAATCAAAACATCAAAGGCACTAAACAAAGAAAGAATATTAAAAAGCAGTAATGGAAAAAGGTCAAGTAACATATAAAGGCAGACCTATCAGAATTACACTAGAATTCTCACCACAGACTATGAAAGCTGGAAGATTCTGGACAGATGTCATGCAGATCCTAAGAGAACACAAATGCCAGCCCAGACTGCTATACCCAGAAAAACTCTCAATTACCATAGATGGAGAAAACAAGAAATTCCATGACAAAACCAAATTTACACAATATCTTTCCAAAAATCCAGCTCTACAAAGGATAATAGATGGAAAACACCAACACAGGGAGGGAAACGACGCCCTAGAAAAAGCAAGAAAGTAATCTTTCAACAAACCCAAAAGGAGATAGCCACACAAACATAATACCACCTCTAACAACAAAAATAACAGGAAGTAACAATCACTTTTCCTCAATATCTCTTAACATCAATGGATTCAATTCCCCAGTAAAAAAGCATAGACTAACAAGACTGGATACGTAAACAGGACCCAGCATTTTGCTGCATACAGGAAACGCACCTCAGTGAAAAAGACAGACACTACCTCAGAGTAAAAGGTTGGAAAACAATTTTCCAAGCAAATGGTCCCACGAAACAAGCTGAAGTAGCCATTCTAATATTGAATAAAATCAACTTTCAACCAAAAGTTATCAAAAAAGATAAAGAAGGACACTTCATTCTGGTCAAATAGAAATATTTAAGGGGTAACTTCAGCAAGTGTTACAGATATCTGATGAATCTCAGTGTAATGGCCTTGGGAAATGCAAAGGAATGGTGCTCTTTGCTCAGAGTGAAGCTAACATATGTTCAAGGGAGAACATTGGAGGTATTTGAAATTTATGTTCACATTAGGGAGGTGAGTCCTGTATATTTTAGAAGACTAATATTTATTTTCTCTGAATTTAGTCAGGAGTTGTCAACTTATTCCTAGTTGAGTGTGACAGTAGTAAGGTTTTCAAAGCCTACTGAAAGCAAGTAACATTAAACGTGTGATTTGTGAGATTAGGTTGTGTGCTATTTTGACTGAGGTCAACTTTCCTTTATCATTTTATTTTATTTATTTTATTTTATTTATTTTATTTTATTTTATTTTATTTTATTTTATTTTATTTTATTTGGTTTTTCGAGACAGGGTTTCTCTGTATAGCCCTGGCTGTCCTGGAACTCACTCTGTAGACCAGGCTGGCCTCGAACTCAGAAATCCACCTGCCTCTGCCTCCTGAGTGCTGGGATTAAAGGCGTGCGCCACCACTGCCCGCCTCCTTTGTCATTTTAAAGGAGAAAAAAATGAGTGGCCTATAAAATTGTAAGAGTTGATTTGTCAGAAATAATTCTAATTGCATAATGTTTTTACAAAGTGATTTAATTTATTGTAATCATATTTATAATGTGAAAGTATAAGTTGATGATAATATTGGCTTCCAAAGTTTTAGCCAAAAAATAGCGTTTTAATTATTATAGATATGTCTAAAAGTAATTTCATAATTTATTAATTCTTTAATGTATTAATAAATTAATGTATTTAATTTTGACATGTTTCTCATAATTCACCATTGTTTATAATACTGTGATAGTTATCCCACAGTACATACATATTTTTGTCAACATAAATTCCTAGAAATAAGTTTACTAGATAAAATTTTATGCACAACTTATACTTTGGTACTTGTTGGTAAACTGTTTATTATAAGTACTGTATTGATTTGTACTATTATATGGAACTTTTCTCTAAAATTCTCTAACAATTAAATTTTATAATAAATAGATAAATAAATAAATAAATACGATTTGAAAAAAAGAGGTGTACCAGGCAACACTGGCTGGGAAGTAAGTCCTCTTACAGAAAAGAGTATTTTGAATTTGACTAACACTTGAAGAAATCCTCATTTTTATTTGAATTATGTTAGTAACTTCTTTCCAGTTAATGAAATGCATTTGTCTTGACAGAGGTCACCAATCCTTTGCAGATCATGTACAGTGTGTCCCAGGGATGTCAGCCTGACACCAGTGAGGAGAATTTGCCATTTGTCATACCTCACTGAGGTCTCATGATCTCGCTAATACAAAGTGGATGGGTACAAAACCCGGATGAAAGACCATCCTTCTTGAGTGAGTGAACAGGTTTAATCTGGACCTCTGAATTATAGAAATTATAAGTATACATTAAATAAAGTATTCCTTGAAAATTAAAAAAGGAGGAAGCACAATAGGACACCATCTCTGAATATTTCCTCTATACAGTTACAGTAGGTATTGATAACTTTGAGAACATTCACGCAAAATTAGAAAGTGATGTGTTTAAGTATATATCATCCCTGTTCTACTTTTTTGTTTTAAATTTTAACTTTTGGTTATTTGTTTGTTCTTTTGAGACAGGATCCCTTATAGCTCAGGCTAGCCTTGAACTCCTATGAAGCTGAAGTTGGTCTTCAACTCCTAATCTTCCTGAGTCTACGCCCTGAGTGCTGAGATTACAGGAATGTACCACCAAGCCTTTGTAGTCATGTAATGCTGGTGACAGGTCGGGCTTCATGCACACTAAGCAAGCATTCCACTAACCGAGTCACACCCCTGACTCTACAATCTCTATTTTAAATACAGTTTATCTCATGTTTTATTAAGTTTATGTAATCGTTTGGGTAATAACTATTTAATGACCAGTTGTGAAAACATCTAGAAATGAACCCTTGCTCTAGTACAGTCAGTCCTTCATGTGTCTGGCCTTAGCATCTGCAGCTTGACCTGACTCAGGTGTGAGATACCCAGGAAGAGACTCATAGCGTGTGCAGGCTTCCTGCTGTCTTATCATAATTCCTAAACACTAACGTGTAGCAATTATTGCCACGGGGAAATGGAGTCTAGAGGTGAATTGGAGCACTTGTGCAGAAGGGTGTGTGTCCGCTCTGTGCATGTAAATTTTATTCAAGGGGCTTGAGTGCCCACAGATTTTGGTATCCACCAGGGTCCTGGACCCAATCTTTCACGCTTAGTGAGAGACACCTGCTCACCGCTTGAGTTGATTGTCTCATTAAAAAGCGTGAGCTCCTCATTTTGACTCTTTGAAGTCAGAACCAATTCAGGAACCGTGGGAGGAAAATCTTTAGGGCACTCAGAGTTAGTGTGTAAAGATAATATTGCTCACCTATTGCTACTCCTGGCCCCAGTCACTCGTGTATGTAACATATGTTTATTTTAAAGCCAATATTAAGACAAACATGGTGGTGCATGATAGTAGTCCCAGTGACTGGGGAAATTGAGGCAGATGGATCTTAAGTTTCAGACTAGCTCGGTCATATAGTGAGACCATGACACTGGTATTTTAGGATATGTTATCTGGATCTCCAGATAGTGTGTTCACCTAAATGAACATTTGCAGAATCAATAATGAACTCTTAACATATCAAATTGTTACTGATGTATTGTGAACACTCAGTATCTTTTTTCTTTTATTTGCGTTTTCTTTCTTTTGTTTATTTTTTTGAGACAGGGCTTCTTTGTACAACAAAGCTGTGGTTGTCCTGGAACTCACTCTATAGATCAGACTAACCTTAAACTCACAGAGGATCCAACTGCCTCTTTTTTTTTTTTTTAAATTGGATATTTTATTTATGTACATTTCAAATGTTATTCCTTTTCCCATTTTCCCTTCTGAAAACTCCCTATCCCATTCTCTCTCCCTGCCCCCGCCTCTTTAACCCCAAGTGCTGGGATTAAATATGTGCACCACCACACCTGGCTATTACACTGATTTTCTTAAAGCAAAATACACTGATTTACTTGTATACGTTTTATGTGACCGTGTAAATCTCACTCAGCCTCTCATGCCCCATTGTGGGTCTTCTCTTATCAGGGCAGTCTATATACAGTGTGGTGAGACTGCTGGACTGGAGAGGTGGCCAAGCTGTGTGGCTCCCGAAGAGGACTTGACTTCAGTTGCCAGGATCCAAATTAGGTGGCTCACAACTGGCTGTAACTCCAGCTCCAGATGACTAGACAACACACACACACACACACACACACACACACACACAGGATGGACTGGAGATGTCGAGTGCTTGCCAAGTAAGCTCCGAGTTTGATCCCCAGGGTAGCATAAAGCGTTTGTTGTGACACATGGATGAAATGCCATCAGTGAAAGAAGCAGAAGGATCAGACATTCAGGCTTATCCTTGGCTACATTGAGAGCTCAAAGCCAGCCTGGGCTATATTAACCATAAAACACAACACAACACAACACAAAAGAGCCCTCGTAAGGAAGGAAGCGGAATAGGGACAATGTTTATAGTGGATTTTATGGAATGAAATCACCCTTCATCTGGTCCTAAGCTCTGCCACCCCAGAGGCCTCCTGTGCTATTGGGAATGGACCTTTGGTCCTGGCCTCCTCCACACTCAGGAACAGTAGGAAGGCAGAATGATCACAGGTTCCTGTCAGTGGTTACTCGAAGAAGTAGGTAGGGGACCAGAGAGTGGTGTTGGCTGCCGTGTAACTTGAGTCAGACGGTGGCCTGCACTGTATCCATATGAATGTGGGAGTCCCTTAGAGTCATCATCTAGACCGCTAATTTAAAGTCTTAATGTTCTCCTTGATTAGGGGTTCCCATTGCATTTAGAATCCAGTCTAGCCTCGACTATTTGAAAGCCCTCTCTGAGCTGCCCCTGGCTATCCTTGGACTTCCTTTCTCCTTTGTGTTCAGGTACCTGGCCTTTTTCTGTCCCTGGGACACATCACATCCTCAGCCTCTGTCAAGGTCTTTGCCTTGTGATGTTCCTGCTTGGGATGATTTCCCTCAGGCTTTCCCCAGAGCAGACTTATATATGTCAGGTGTCACATCTTCAATGGTCTTCCAGGTCCAACCTATTGACCAGGGTCTACCTTCTTTGATTTTCTGCTTATTTTCTTTCTTTCTTTCTTTCTTTTTTTTTTTTTTTTGAGACAGGCTCTTATGTACTTTAGCTGCCCCCAAACTTGCTAAGTAGTAGAGGATGATTTTGAGGTTCTGTCCTTCCTTCTCAACCTCCAGAATGCAGGGATTACAGGCCACCAACCTGGAATACAGTGCTGGGGACTGAACCTCTGGCTTCAGGCATGCTGAAAAGAGACTATCGCCTAAGCTGCATCTTACAGCCTCTGAGTCACTTCTGTGTGTGTATGTGTGTGTGCATATGTGTGTGCCCACTTGTGTGTGTGTGCATGAGTGTGTGTGCCCACCTGTGTGTGTGCATAAGTGTGTGTACTCACCTGTGTGTGTTCATGCGTGAGTGTGTGCATGTGTGTGTGCCCACCTGTGTGTGCGTGCGCGTGTGTGCGTGTATGTGTTTCCATGTACCTCTGTGGGCATGTGAGCATATATGTGTGTGTGAGAGAGTGTGTGCCTGTGTGTACGTGAGTGTGTGTGTGAGAGAGAATGTGTGCCTCTGAGTGTGAATGTGTGTGTGTGTTCACCTATGCGGGTATGTGAGGGTGTGTGTGCCTATGTGCACATGAATGTGTGTGCCTGTGTGTGCACGTGTGTGTGTGAATGCGGAGGCCGGATGTTGGTGTCTGATGTCTTCCATCATTTTCCAGCATGTGTATTGAGGCAGGGTTTCTCGCTGAATCTAGAACTCACTATTTGGTGTACCCTGGCCAGCCAGCTTGCTCTTGGGAGACCCTGTCTTTGTGTGATGCGGTAATGTTACAGGGGGCTCTCACACTCACCGGCTCTTACATGAATCTGAACTATAGTTCTCATGTTTGGACTGCAAACACTTTTCCCATGTGGCCATCACCCTAGCCCGGCATCTTTTAGTCACCGTATTTCTTTTTGAAGACATATTTTGTTTTTTTAAATTATAATTTTATACAATGTATTTAAATCATATTCACCCCAACTCCTCCTCCTAACTCTTCCCAGATCCACCCCTATCTCCCACCCCTCCCAACTTCTTGTTCTCTTTTTTAATTTAATAATTCATTTGAGTATGGGACATCCACTGCAATATGGCCCCCTACCGGAAGCTACACCCTTTAAAACACTGACTTCCTCCCCTCGATGACATCAAGTGTTTGTAGCTCCTCAGGTGGGCTCATGAACCCTTTTCCCATTCTGCGCTAGACTGTTGGCTGTGCAGACATTGTGCAGGCAGCCACAGTGGCTGAATTCATGAGTGACCTGGACTTGTGTTCAGAAGACAATGTTTCACTCTGGTCCTCCTTGACCTCTGGCTCCTGCAATCTTCCCGCTCCATCCCCATTCCACGATGGCCCCTGAGCACTGGGCGCCCCATCCCCATTCCACGATGGCCCCTGAGCACTGGGCGCCCCATCCCCATTCCACGATGGCCCCTGAGCACTGGGCGCCCCATCCCCATTCCATGATGGCCCCTGAGCACTGGGGAGAGGGACCCCATTTATACAGATGTCCCATTTATAGCAGAGCACTCCACGGTTATCTATCTGCATTCCAACCAGTTGTGAGTTTCTGTGTTCAACACCATCCATCACACAAAAGAAACGTCTCTGATGAGGTCTGAGAGTCTTGCTCGTCTATGAACAGAGAGCTAGGACTTTAAAGGGCAGTTTGATACTAAGCCCATTTAACAAAATAGTAGTAGTAGCTGACCTAAGTCTTAGACACGATCTGTCTCTATCATGTAGTGAGAATTGTGGTTTCTTAAAAAACCCAGCTATGCGAATGTGTTTGTTTTAATCCCAAGTGTGGGATATGGGGCTGCTCCAGTTTGTCCACAGCCGTTAACTTTGTCTCGTGCTCGGGGTGGGGGTGGGGGGCGCCGAGAGGGTCTGTGGCGGCTGCTGCTCCCTCTGCTGCTGCCCCTGCTGCAGTGTGTGTGTTTGCTGTTGACTGCTGGATTGCTGGACATCCCGATAATGAAGATTGGACTTGCCCCAAGGAACTCAAGGACTAATCAGCAGGAAGTAGCGTATAGAGGGCTACACCTGCTTTCCCCTCTAACCTTTCTCTCCTAGCTAGTGTTGGGGATTGGAAAGGATTAGGGTGGGATAAGGGTTAGAAGGGAGCTAGAAATAAGAACCCAATAAAGTAATAAAACAAATACACCAAGACTTCCATAATCTTGAACCACTCTAGGATGAGCTGGACCTTAGGGGTATGCGGGGGTGGGGTTGGATGAGATGGAGGGGACGGCATAACCTTGGGATTTTTTTTATTATTTTCTTAATAAAACAAAGGATGAATCCTAGGCCCCTTTCAGGTTGCCCATGCTCTGATCAGTGACTCCACATTCTTCCATGTTCTTCTGTGTGCATCTGTCTAGCACTGACTAGACTTAGTAAGCTAGTGGTTCTCAGCCTTCCTGGTGCTGCGACCCTTTACATCTATAAAATTATTTTGTTGCTCCATTATGACTGTGATTTTGTTACTGTTATGGGTCATAATGTAAATATCTGTTATGTAGGATGTCTGATACAAGTCAAGAACCGCTGTGTTAGACTAACGAAGGAAGACATGAAGTTGCTATGGGGTGGGGCTAAGGGAGTCTGGGAGGAGTTGGAGGGAGAGTGGGGGTTGATAGGATCAAATTAAATTGTACACGTGTTAAAGAATGAAAGTCTTTTCTTCTTTCTTTCTTTCTTTCTTTTTTTTTGGTTTTTCGAGACAGGGTTTCTCTGTGTAGCCCTGGCTGTCCTGGAACTCACTCTGTAGACCAGGCTGTTCTCAAACTCAGAAATCCGAGAATGAAAGTCGTAAAGATAAAGCATTCATCTGATCATCCAGCTGCCTCTCGGATCTTCTCCCAGACTTTGTAATCGCCAGGCTTCTTAGGTTGGTAGGCGGGCTCACTGCACCTCATCCTTAGGACAACTTTCTTTGTAGTTTAGTGTAGAAAGTGGCCCACCAGTACGCCACTGCTTCCGGTCGTAAAACTGCTTTCCCTGCATGCAGACAGTCCAGGCCCTTCTCAAACTGTGTTGCTTGCACTCAGTGGGGTTGCTACTTACCAATCCGTGCTTAGAGAACAGCTCAGTGAGTTCAGAAATCTTCAAACATTCCTCATGTTTGAGGAGGCACTGTGCTGAGAAAAGTACACATTCCAGGAAAAAGTGTGGGGGCCGGGATGCGCATCGGCAGTTCTCATTCACACGGACCCCGAAGCTTAGACTCAAGGTTCCAAACTCTAGAAATTTGACTGTGTAATACTTTTACCAGTATCTCTGCCACAGGGTCTCTGTGTAGCCTTGGTTGACCTGGGACTTGCTAGGTAGACCAGGCTGACCTCCAACACACAGGGACCTCCCTGCCTCAGCCTCCTGACTGCTCTGATGGAAGTCGTGTGCCATCATGTCCAGCTATTTATTTTATTTTATTTTTTAGGTTTTAGTTTTACTTACGTGTATGTGTGTGTGCCAGCATACGTGTGTCTTGTTTGTGTGTGCAGTGACCTCAGAGACCAGAAGAGGGGTTTGGATCCCTGAAGCTAGAGATAAGGTAGCTGTAAGATGCCTGGTGTAGGTACCCAGTCCTCTGGAAGAGCAACAGGTGCCCCTAACCACTGAGCAACCGCTCCAGCCCCAACCCCCACTTCTGCTAACACTTATGTTGTTTTATTTTTATATTTATTTATTTTTCATATTTTATTTACATTTCAAATGTTTCCCCCTTTTCAGATCTCCACTTTGGAACCTCCCCATTCCCTCCGCCCTCCCCCTGCCACTATGGGGATATTCTCCAACCTACCCCCCCTCAACCCCCCCACCCACTCTCCTCTTCCCTCCTTGACATTCTCCTACACTGGGGGATCTAACACCCTCAGGCCCAAGGGCCTCTCCTCCCCCTGACAGGTAAGAAGACCCTTCTCTGCAGTCTTTGTGGCCAGCACCATGGGTCTCTCCATGTGTATTCTTTAGTTGGTGGATCAGTCTCCAGAAGTATCGGGGGGGGGGTCAGGCCAGTTGCCACTGTTGCTACCTCCCTGAGGCTGCACACTCCCTCAGCTCCTCAGTCCTTTCTCCAAGTCCTCCATCTGGGACCTCGCACTCAGTACTACTGTTCCTGTGAAGTGACTCTTGGGTATTTCGAACTTTTGGTCTAATAACCACTTAACAGTGAATATATACCATGTTCATTCTTTTGTGACTGCGTTACCTCGCTCAGAATGATGTTTACAAGATCCATCCATTTGTCTATGAATTTCATGAAGTCATTGTTTTTAATAGCTGAATAGTATTCCATTGTGTAAATGTACCACATTTTCTGTACCCATTCCTCTGTGGAGGGACATCTGGGTTGTTTCCAGCTTCTGGCTATTATAAATATGGCTGCTATGAACATAGTGGAACATGTGTCTTTATTACATGTTGGAGCATCTTCTGGGTATATGCCCAGGAGTGGAATAGCTGGGTCCTCAGGTAGTATTATGTTCATTTTTCTGAGGGTCCGCCAAACTGATTTCCAGAGAGGTTGTATCAACTTGCATTCCCACCAATGCAATGGAGGAGTATTCCTCTTTCTCCACATCCTCACCAACATCTGCTGTCACCTGAGTTTTTGATCTTAGCCATTCTGACTGGTGTGAGGTGAAATCTCAGGGTTGTTTTGATTTGCATTTCCCTGATGACTAAGGATGTTGAACATTTCTTTAGGTGCTTCTTGGCCATTCGAGTTTCCTCAGTTGAGAATTCTGTTTAGCTCATTTCCCCATTTTTTGATAGGGTTATTTGGATCTCTGGAGTCTAGCTTCTTGAGTTCTTTGTATACATTGGATATTAGCCCTCTATCAGATGTAGGATTGGTGAAGATTTTTTCCCAATCTGTAGGTTGCCATTTTGCCCTAATTACAGTGTCCTTTGCCTTACAGAAGCTTCGTAATTTTATGAGGTCCCATCTGTCAATTCTTGATCTTAGAGCACAAGCCATTGGTGTTCTGTTCAAGAACATTTCCCCTGTGCCCATGTGTTCAAGACTCTTCCCCACTTTCTCTTCTATTAGATTCTTCTATTAGATTCAGGTTTTATGTGAAGGTCCTTGATCCACTTGGACTTGAGCTTTGTGCAGGGAGATAGGAATGGATCAATTCGCAATCGTCTACATGTAGACCGCCAGTTGATCCAGCACCATTTGTTAAAGATGCTGTCTTTTTTCCACTGTATGGTTTTAGCTCCTTTGTTGAAGATCAAGTGACCATATGTGTGTGGGTTCATTTCTGGGTCTTTGATTCTATTCCATTGATCTACCTGCCTGACACTGTACCAATACCATGCAGTTTTTATCACTACTGCTCTGTAGTACAGCTTGAGGTCAGGGAGGCTGATTCCCCCAGAAGACCTTTTATTGTTGAGGATAGTTTTTGCTATCCTGGGTTTTTTGTTATTCCATATGAATTTGAGAATTGCTCTTTCTAGGTCTACGAAGAATTGAGTTGGGATTTTGATGGAGATAGCACTGAATCTGTATATTGCTTTCGGCAGGATGGCCATTTTAACTATGTTAATCCTGCCAATCCATGAGCATGGGAGATCTTTCCATCTTCTGAGGTCTTCTTTGATTTCTCTCTTCAGAAACTTGAAGTTCTTGTCATACAGATCTTTCACTTGTTTGGTTAGAGTCACACCAAGATATTTTATCTTGTTTGTGACTATTGTGAAGGGTGTCATTTCCCTAATTTCTTTCTCAGCCTGTTTATCCTTCGAGTATAGGAAGGCTACTGATTTGCTTGAGTTAATTTTGTATCCAGCCACTTTGCTGAAGTTGTTTATCAGCTGTAGGAGATCTCTGGTGGAGTTTTTCAGGTCACTTAAAGTATACCTTCATATCACCTGCAAATAGTGATATTTTGATTTCTTCCTTTCCAATTTGTATCCCTTTGACTTCCTTTTGTTGCCTGATTGCTCTAGCTAGAACTTCAAGTACTATATTGAATAGGTAGGGAGAGAGAGGGCAGCCTTGTCTAGTCCCTGATTTTAGTGGGATTGCTTCGAGTTTCTATCCATTTAGTTTGATGTTGGCCACTGGTTTGCTGTATATTGCTTTTACTAAGTTTAGGTATTCTCCTTGAATTCCTGATCTTTCCAAGGGATCATCCCTTTTATCATGAAGGGATGCAGAATTTTGTCAAATGCTTTTTCAGCATCTAATGAGACGACCATGTGGTTTTTTTCTTTGAGTTTGTTTATGTAGTGGATTACATTAATGGATTTTGGGTATTGAACCATCCCTGCATCCCTGGGATGAAGCCTACTTGATCATGGTGAATGATCGTTTTGATGTGTTCTTGGATTTGGTTTGCAAGAAATTTATTGAGTATTTTTGCATCAATATTCATAAGGGAAATTGGTCTGAAGTTTTCTTTTATTGTTGGGTCTTTGTGGGGCTTTGGTATCAGTGTAACTGTGGCCTCATAGAATGAATTGGGTAGTGTTCCTTCTGTTTCTATTTTATGGAATAGATTGAAGAGTATTGGTATTAGGTCTTCTTTGAAGGTCTGATAGAATTCTGCACTGAACCCATCTGGTCCTGGGATTTTTTTGGTTGGCAGACTTTTAATAAGTGCTTCTATTTCTTTAGGGGTTATGGGACTGTTTAGATGGTTTATCTGATCCTGATTTAACTTTGGCAATTGGTATCTGTCTAGAAACTTGTCCATTTCCTCCAGATTTTCCAATTTTGTTGCATATAGGCTTTTGTAGTAGGATCTGATGATTTTTTTTAATTTTCTCAGAGTCTGTTGTTATATCTCTGTTTTCATTTCTAATTTTATTAATTTGGATACTGTCTCTGTGCCCTCTGGTTAGTCTGGCTAAGAGTTTATCTATCTTGTTGATTTTCTCAAAGAACCATCTCTTGGTTTTGTTGATTCTTTGTATAGTTCTTTTAGTTTCCACTTGGCTGATTTCAGCCCTTAATTTGATTATTTCCTGCCTCCTACTCCTCTTGGGTGTATTAGCTTCTTTTTGTTCTAGAACTTTCAGATGTGCTGTTAAGCTGTTAGTGTATGCTCTCTCCAGTTTCTTTTTGGAGGCATTCAGAGCTATGAGTTTTCCTCTTAACACTGTTTTCATTGTGTCCCATAGGTTTGGGTAAGTTGTACTTTCAGTTTCATTGAATTCTAGGAAGTCTTTAATTTCCTTCCTTATTTCTTCCTTGACCAACTTATCATTAAGCAGAGCATTGTTCAGCTTCCATGTGTATGTGGGCTTTCTGTTGTTGTTGTTGCCATTGAAGACCAACCTTAATCCATAGTGATCTGATAGGAGGCATGGGATTATTTCAATCTTCTTATATCTGTTGAGGTTTGTTTTGTGACCAATCATATGATCAATTTTGGAGAAGGTACCATGAGGTGCTGAGAAGAAGGTATATTCTTTTGATGCAGGATGAAATGTTCTATAGATATCTGTTAAACCCATTTCATAGCATCTGTTAGTTTCACTGTGTCTCTGTTTGGTTTATGTTTCCAAGATCTGTCCATTGTTGATAGTGGGGTGTTGAAGTCTCCCACTATTATTGTGTGAGGTGCAATGTGTGCTTTGAGCTTTAGTAGAGTTTCTTTTATGAAAGTGGGAGCTCTTGCATTCGGGGCATAGATGTTCAGAATTGAGAGTTCTTCTTGGTAGATTTTTCCTTTGATGAGTAAGAAGTGTCCTTCCTCATCCTTTTTGATGAATTTTGGTTGAAAGTCAATTTTATCCGATGTTAGAATGGCTACTCCAGCCTGTTTCTTGGGGCCATTTGCCTAGAAAATTGTTTTCCAGCCCTTTACTCTGAGGTAGTGTTTGTCTTTAACACGGAGATGCATTTCCTGGATGCAGCAAAATGCTGGGTCCTGTTTATGGATCCAGTCTGTCAGTCTGTGTCCTTTTATTGGGGAGTTGAGACCATTGATGTTAAGAGATATTAAAGAATAGTGATTGTTATTTCCTGTTATTTTTGATGTTGTTTATAGTTTGTGTGGCTATCTTCTTTTGAGTTTGTTGAAACATTACTTTCTTTTTCTTGAGTGTAGTTTCCCTCTTTGAGTTGGCATTTCCCATGTAGGGCTGGGTTTGTGGAAACATACTGTGCAAATTTGGATTTGTCGTAGAATATTTTGGTTTCACCCTCTATGATTATCGAGAGTTTTGCTGGGTATAGCAGCCTGGGCTGGCATTTGTGTTCTTTTAGAGTCTGTATGAGATCTGCCCAGGATCTTCTAGCTTTCATAGTCTCTGGTGAGAAGTCTGGTGTAATTCTGATAATCTGCCTTTATATGTTACTTGCCCCTTTTCCCTTACTGCTTTTAATATTCTTTCCTTCTTTTGTGTATTTGGTGTTTTGATTATAATGTGATGGGAGGAATTTCTTTTCTGGTCCAGTCTATTTGGAGTTCTGTAGGCCTCTTGTATATTTATGTTCATCTCTTTCTTTAGGTTAGGGAAGTTTTCTTCTATAATTTTGTTGAAGATATTTACTGGTCCTTTAATTTGGGAGTCTTCACTCTCTTCTATACCTATTATCCACAGGTTCTGTCTTCTCATTGCATCCTGGATATCTTGGATGTTTTGGGTTAGGAGCTTTTTGCATTTTGTGTTTTCTTTGACTGTTGTGTCCATGTTTTCTATGGTATCTTCCACACCTGAGATTCTCTCTTCCATCTCTTGTATTCTGTTAGTGATGTTTGCATCTATGACTCCTGATTTCTTTCCTATGATCTCTAACTCCAGGGTTGTCTCCCTTTGTGATTTCTTTATTGTTTCTATTTCTGTTTTTAATTCCTGAATGGTTTTGTTTATTTGTTTGATTGTGTTTTCCTGTAATTCTGCCCATTTGATTGTGTTTTCCTGTAATTCTTCAAGGGATTTTTGTGTGTCCTCTTTAAGGGCTTCCAGTTGTTTACCTGTGTTCTCCTGTATTTCTTTAAGGGAATTATTTATTTCCTTCTTAAAATCTTCTATCATCCTCTTGATAAGTGATTTTAAGTCTGAGTCTTCCTTTTCTGGTGTGTTGGGGTATCAAGGGCTGGCTGTGGTGGGAGAGCTGGGTTCTGATGAAGCCAAGTAGTCTTGGTTTCTGTTTCTTGTGTTCTTGCCCTTGCCTTTCGCCATCTGGTTATCTCTGGTGTTAGCTGGTCTTTCTCTCTCTGACTGTGGCTGTCTTTCCTTCAAGCTCAGATGTCAATATTCCTGGGAGACCAGTTCTCTCTTCCAGCTGTTCTTCAGACCCTGCGTCTGGAGTCTTCCTGTTGCTGGCTCCTCAGCACAAGTGGGCGGGTAGCTTTCTCCCTGCACTGCTTGTATATGGAGGTCTGTTGGCCCAGGTGGGGTTTCTGGCCACAGGTGGAAGCAGGCAGGCTCTTACCTTCCGGCTTTTCCTCAGTCCCTGCGTCTGGAGCCCCAACACTTATGTTGTTATCAACAGCAGCCTGGAGCCTGTTGTGCTTCAGGCTCCTTGAATGAATGAGTGAACGGCAGCAACTTTACAGCTGATGGAAGATTCCTCCCTCTCCCTTCCCCTCCCTTTCCTCCTTCCCTTTCTCCCTCCTTTCCTCCCTCCTTCCCCTGCTCCCCTCCCTTTTCCTTCCATCCTTATGTCTTCCCCCATGCTCTCCTCCTCTTCCTCCTTTCGGGATCTCATTGGCTTTGAACTCACTCTGCCTAGGCTCTCCTTGAATTTGCAATCCTCCTTCCTCTACCTCCTGTGTCCTGAGATTACATGACTGTGTCACCGGCTGACCCCAGGCTTCTTCTGTACTCCTTCTCCTTATCCAGGGTAATCTGATACACGTGTGGCAGCTCCTCAGAATCTGTCTTTTCCACCCTGTGCGGGGAGTTTTGTGCCTCTAAGTGTTGGCTTCCTCTACTGCCCCTTCCACTTGGAATTCCTTTTTTCTTGGATGAGTTCAAGTCCTTCCTTTGGATCCAGTTCTGTGCCCACCTAGTAGTGGCTTCCATCTCTGCACTCCATATGGTTTCATCTGTGCCACTGTTAAGCCCTATCCTGGATTAGTTACAGGTTCACATGTCTGTCTTTCTTCATTGACACTGAGCTCCATGAGGGCACAGAAGGTTTGTTTTCATCTCTAGGCACCCAGGAAGGGTGGCTGGACCTGCTATACCACAGTTTCATGCTTGGTGAAATCCTCCAAATTGCATACAGCACAGACGATCTGCAAGACAGCAGTGTAGGTGCTGGAGATACTCACTGTTGGTCAAAACACACTCCCCAGCCTCTTGTTCTTAACTTAATCGATAAACTAGTCTTTACATAGAAAACATGAAAGAAATGTTAGCTAGGAATGATGGTACTGTAAGTTCGAGATCGGTTCATCTACATAGTGAGTTCCAGGCATTCAAAGGCTGTATGGTGAGATCCTGCCTCAACAGAGAAAGTGTAGTGAGACAGAAAGAACATGGGTAGAGCTGGAGTTGTCCGAAGCATTGGCTTCTAGTTCACATGATCCACTAAAGAACTTTGACCAATTAGTTTCCCTCCTTAAACCTTAATTTTCTACTTTTTAACAAAGGGGTTTGGTTAGAAACCTCTGATGATTTCAAAGGCCAGCAGGGCTCTGAGTGACTTTGGCTCCCGAGAAACTGTTTGGAAGAGGCAATGCAGGCTCTGTTTGCCCCCTTGTGGTCACATTATGACATCACAGTCCTGGGAGACCAAGAAACTAGCTGGCTGTTCCATGGATGGGAGAGTGGAGCTGAGACTAGCAACCAAATTGAGAACCAAGAACCATCCTCCAGTGACCATTCTAGAATAGACAAAGTAATTTTATCACTGGTCGCTCTGATCTCAGCCTTTAGCTGACCCATCAAGCATCGCTTTCTTCTCAAACTAGAGACATGTCTCACACTTGTCCTCAAATGGGACTGTGGCCACTTTCTTTTGGGGACTTGGTCTAGGCAAAGTGAAGCCAGTGAGATTTCTTTGTTGAGGTTGCTAGGGGGTAGGCTCAGTGAGGGTTAAGCAGATCTGAACTGTGACAAGTTCGGACAGAGCGAAGTCTGCCTCTAAACATCTTACTGTGAAATGGGGTTGGGTAGAGCTATTTGCTCATCTTTTCTTATATTTTCTATCATAAATACGATATACATTTAAAGCCACCTCTGCCCCCTTATAAACAATAACTATACATAATATAAAATTTTTCACTCATCAAAGAAATTCTGTAATAAGTCAAGCTTTGTGTGGTACATAGTCCCACACTCTGAGGCTGGAGATAGGAGGATTGGTGCAAGTTCCAGGCCAGTCCGGGCTACAGTGTGAGACTTTATCTCAAAAATGAAGGTAGGGGGGAGGGAAGGGGAATCGATTGCTTAGAATTTCTAGCCAGGGTCTAGGGGACAGAAGAGAAGAGAAGACTCTGAGTCAGGGAGAAAGACTGTGGGGGTGGGGGAATGTGAAGGAGGTAGAGTGAACGGGCCCCGCTGCATGTATAAGGAAGTGGATTTACAGTATATAAGTAGAAAATCCAGAGAGAACTTTTTTTGGGGGGGGGGACAGAACTTCTCTGTGTAACAGCCTTGGTTGTCCTAGAACTCAAACTGCAGATCAGACTGGCCTTACACTCAAAGATCCAACTGCCTGTGCCTCTCTACGGTTGAGACTAAAGGCTTGTGCCACCACGCCTGACCAGAGATAACTTCTCACCACCAATGAGCTTGTTTCTTAATAGATTTTTTCTAATGTGTTGTGCTTTGAAACTCACTGAATGGTAACAGTATTAACTATTAGATGCTATTCCATGAAATTGATTTCATAACATCTAGGATGTGTCAAATCTTGTAACTGAAGCTGCCCCGTGTCATCAATCCCCAGCCTTCCTTCTTGTGGCTGAATTCTCAGTGTGTATCAGTGATGAGTAACAGCTTTCTCCACTGATCTCTCAGCCCCATATAGGTGGGGAGAAGACACTGTTTTTACTCTATATTCATAACTATAGGTTTGAGAGTTATTCTGATGAAATTCATGTGCAATGCTCCTTTAGTCTTTTGATTGCTCCCAAAGATCTTGAGTGTTTTCCTCTTTAAAACAGAGACAAAGATACCCATTGTTCAGGGCTGACAGGCTGAAATGAGATAGTCGTTTATTGCTTAATGTGTTGGTTGCCATGTAGTGGCTGCTCTGTATATTCTAGTTTTATTTTTTTAAACCACTTTTTAATTTTCATTTAAAGGATTTTATGGTTATGTGTGTTTTGTCTGCATGTTCATCTGTATTCTACAAGTGTGCCTGGTGTTTTCAGAGGCCAGAAGAGGGCATTGCTCTCAGAAACTGGAATTGCAGGCATTTGTGAGCTGCCATGTCAGTGCTGGGAATCGAACCTAGGTCTTCTGGAAGAACAGCCAGTGCTCTTAACCACTGAACCATCTCTCCAGCTCCATTAAGACACCCTTCTAGTTTTACATTTTTGGGGTAGGAAGAGATAGAGAGGGAGAAAGGGAGGGAGGGAGGGGGTGGTGCCTGTGAATGCCAGGTTTGCCTGTGAGGATCCGACAACTTAGAGTCAGTTTTCTCCTACTACATGGGGCTTGAGGGTTGATCTCAGTTCCTCAGGCTGGACCTATTTCATCTCCTCCCAATTTTCTAGGCTCATTTCCAGCCTTAATGTTCTTTCTTCCCACATTGAATTGCTCACACACAGCTGAGCTTTGTCACCTTCACCTTCTTGCCTCAGCTCTTTCCTTCCCTCCTGTCTACTGGGTGAACCCACTTTAAGAGCAGAACTCAAAGAGGTCTTCTGTGAGACCTTCCCTAGGACTCTGCCTATTCTTTCTGCTTCCATGAGACTCTGCGTGTGTGTGTGTGTGTGTGTGTGTGTGTGTGTGTGTGTTGTGTGCGCACACTTGCACTCATTATACTGCTTCTAGCTTTGCTATAACAAATTTTAATTTGTTGAAATTATGGGTGCATAATTTCGCCTATCAGATTGTAACCTTGAAGAGGCAGAAGCCAAGTGTCATGGAGATTCATACAGCGTCTGGAGGGGTCAAACGGGTGATGGCATCATAGTAATGGGTACAATGATTGACTTTGTGAGAATCTTTTCTGAAACCAAAGGGAGGAAACAAAAAAGGGAGTAAAAGAAGCAGCCCAAAGGGAAGAGCAGGGCAGGCACAAGGAGGTCTAAGGAGTGGTTTTTTTTTTTTCTTGTGCTAGATGTGTGAGGTCTTTTGTGGGCTAGTGTGAAGGGGCTCCTGGCTCTGCAAAGAGACACGGCCTTGTTCCCACCTAGAGTCAGGCTGAATGGTCTTACCTTATGTCACAGTCCATCAGCCCAGCAGAACAAAACTGGAGTCATCAGCCTGAAGGAAGAGCAGAGAGAGGTTTGCTCAGGTGTGGGTGAAGAGTTTTAAGACTAGTTTGGGGCAATTTGGAGCTGTTCTAGTTGAGGGACTATGGCAGCCATGCAGTCCTCAGCCTGGATGACAGGGGTGGCAGATTGAAGCACAGAACTCCATTCTTGTTCTAGTTAGCATCCTACATTAAAGTGAGTCTATGGCTCCCACTTTTTCCTGGTGGTCGGTATAGCCAGTGGAGGATAAGAACAGAGAGCATGGCCTACTGTGTCCCTATCCTGCCGGGAGCAGAGCCTTGGTCCTGAATCCTGCACCTCGCCCCAGAGGCTAAGCCACAGCCTGCCCTCCCTCTTCCCCCCACAGATCAACGAAAGAAATAGATAAGGGTGAAGAGCAGAAAAAGATTTACTCAGTGTGGCCCCAGTGGGGAAGAGGAACACAGAGGTCAGATGGACCACATCCCCCTCCTCTGGCCAAATCCATCTTCAAGGTCTTGACATGAAGGTCCAAGTGTGGTCCTGTCCTTCCTCATTGCCTGGGCTGTAGTATTTCCTTCAGATGGTCTGACAAGCTGTCTGGATTGTGGTGAGTCTCTTTCTGAGAGACAAGTTTCTTCTCTGTCTGGCACCATTTCTAGCCCTTTCTTTCTCCTAGTATAAGATTTCCAGGAAAATTCCAATCCCATGGGGTCTATTATTCCAATAGTTCGATATCTAAAGGGAGGGGCACAATTGTCTCTTTGGAAAATCCTCATTTCTGCCAGGGCAGTTACACTATTTGGGTCTTTTCTGTTCTAGACCATTGGCCTAAACTTGTTGTATCATCTCATAATCTGTGAAGCAGCCTTAACAACCAGTCTCAGACGACACCCCAAAACAAGAATTGCAGCAAAATTGACAGGAACTGAGAATGGTTTAAGGAAAAACTGAGTCAACTGGAGAGAGGCTAAGAAGCCAGGCAGCTGGTACCACAGGAACAATCCAGTGGCTCCTATCACCAAGGGAAGGACACCGCCCCTCCCCCAGGTTCCACCCAAGAGCCCTTGCTGTTGGATACCCACTGTTTTGTTGCTATAAACAATTCTAAATCTGCCTCTAAATCTGTCACTCACGGAAGATTCAGAGTTCTGAGAGGAGTAGGAAGGGAGTGAAGCCCAAGACCTATGACCAGTCCTGGCTTCTCTAGGCAGGGAGGAGTTAGATGCTTCCCTATGTCAGCTTCCTTCCTCTCATCAGAGACACACAGAATGAGGGGTTTCTTAGCAGAAAGGAGGTTCAGATAATGGTGGCACATGAGATGTAACAAAATGTCTGCCAGGCGTTGGTCCTTCTCTCCTCTCAGACTGGTGCTCCTTCCTGGTTGCTCTGTTTTGCTGGCTTGTCAACCATGGTCACAGTCTCTGGTTTACACTTGAAACTTCAGAACCATCTTCTCATTCCTGAAGAGGAATGATGATTACTTTCCACCCCCATCCCATCCCCGCCCCCGTCCCAGTCATCATCACTGTGTTAGGAAGATTACCTTGGCAACAGCATAGAGGAGAGAAAAAACTGGGAACTGGGAATCAGGTCTTCTGAATTAGAGATAGAAGAGACTATTGAACGTGTCTATTTTAACAGTCTGCCTTACAATCTAGTGTTGGATTCTTATAGCATGAAAAATGAACCTCACATAGATCCTGGAATCCTTTATCCCAGCTTTTGGCATCAGTACATCTGAGGCAACACCTTGGCTGTCATATGCCCATGGGCATATACCTGTGTGGTGCATCCCAGGTTGAAAACTGCTGCATTCTAGTACATTTATTTTAAAGCTGAGGAGACTGAGGGCAGAAAGAAGGAAGAGAGCCAATGAAAAGGACCAGGAACAAGATCAGATCTGGCATCTAGTTAAGGGATACTCAGATTGCTTACTTTTCTTTGTGGAAAAGAAAATTTTCTGTTTCTCTTTGTGTCCAAGAAAGCAAGCTACACTGTTCCAGGCTAGCAGTGAACAGGTCCTTCAGACTGAAGTCCTACTGAGTGAACAGCTCATAAGAAGCAGCTGTTTCTAATGGTGGCTGCTTTCTGTCTAAGTTTCACCATGCTGTGATGAAACACCATGACCAAAAGCAATTTTGAGAGGAAAGGGTTTATTTGGTTTAGATACCCTGAATTACAATCCATTGAGGAAGCTAAGTTAGGAACCCAGAAGCAGGAGCTGATGCAGAGGCCATGAAGAATGCTGCTTGCTGGTTTGCTCTTCACAGCCTGCTCAGCCTGCTGTCTTATAGAACCCAGAACCACCAGGTCAGGATCATATTACTTACAATGGACCGGTCTCTCCTCCATCAATCACTGACTGAGAAAATGCTCTACAGGCTTGACTAGAGTCTCATCTTACGGAGGCAATTCCTCAACTGAGGCTCCCTCCTATCAGGTGACTCTAGCTTATGTCAAGTTGACATAAAACTAGCTAGCATACTCTCTGTATCACAAGTCTTCCCTGTCAGAACCAGGTAAAATGTCCCTAGGTAGGATGTGAGGAAATGCCACGGATAAAGGACAGCCCAGCCAAGACCACACTTCTGTGTCTGGCAGTATTCTGGCTGTCTAGGCCACTGTCTGGGCCTCTGACTCTCTGGACCCTTTGTCAGTTGCTGACTGTCCTTTAACTACCAGGATCTCATCCGGAGACTCCACTCCCCCACCCTGCTTCTGAGTTGGATAAATCACTCTGCTTTGGGTCGGTTACCACCAGCTGTGGACACTCTCATGGCAACCTGGAACTTCTAGATGCTTTCTTCTACATAAAGTTGCTTAAAAATAATGTCTTTACAAAGCTTCTGCTTTTCCATAAAGATAACATCTTGGTCCAAACGTACCTTAAGGTTAAAAAAAAAAAAAAGGCAACAGCCTGAGACCTGTTGTAGTAGAGCCATCTTTCCATCAGGGGGAGCCACTCTTTTTCCTAAATCCTCTGTATCCAGAAAGGGAAATCACAACAAAGTTTGAACACATCTCCCTGGCTTAAACATGATGATGTGGTCAGAGCTGGCCGGTAGAATGAACTCTAAGAACCAGGGAACAAAGCTTATACAACGTGGGGCTGTGTGATGGGAGCTCAGTTTGCCGAAGCCACTGCTGCTAACTAGGTGAGAGATGAGAAAGAAATCATGCAGTGGGCCTACAGAATGAAGAAGTGGGTGGGAACAGGCTGGAAATAGAGCCGTTTTGGCCAGAAAAGGACAAGACTATAAGTTAAAGCCCCCGGGGCGGTGTGCTTACGGACCTGTGAAGGGCTGTTTGGAAAGGAGGGAGGCATTAGGTTTGTGCACGGAGGACTCAGATATCCAAGGATGTTTCCATAATGATTTAAGTTCAGTAACTCTGAACTGCATATATTAGTGTGGGCCGTCATGAGAAAGATAGAGGAGACCAGGGAATCATACAGACTGAGAAAAGAAAAAGGCACAAGCTTATAAGAGTATCTACATTTAAGTATCAAACACGGAAGTAATCTGAGGAGCAGGATGTGTGTATAAGTGAGAAATAAATATGCTTTTGCCCCAGTCAAGGGAGGGGACTTCAGAAAGGGATGGATGGAGAGAGAGAGAGAGAGAGAGAGAGAGATGGAGAGGATGAAAGGGATGGCAGGGTTGTTATTTCAACACTCACTCAAGACTGACTTTTGGTCATGGTAGGCCTCATTTTAATCACGACAATCTGTCGTGGTCTGAAGGAGAAAACCCTTACCAAATAAAGTACTTCGACAAGTTTCTGGATAGCTCACATTTGTAGCTCACTTTATAAAGCTCAGGGTCGCTCAAAATTTCCAAATAAATTCTTTCAGTTTGCAGTCTCTCTCGATTCAGAGCTAGAAACCGCAAAAACCGGAGGGCGGACTGAAGACCGGATATATAAAGAACAATCATTAAATATTAATGAGCAGTCTCCTGCTAAGCTAGAGGCTCTTGGTGAAATATCCCCAGGCCTACTAGGTTCCCCGCCTCCTCATGAATATGCAGATAGCTGTCCGCCATGCACTGCCCCGCCCTCTACTCCTCTCCCAGCGCAACGGACTCTCCCTTCAAACGGGAAACAAGATGGCGGCGGCAGGTCCCAGCACTCGGGCTTCTTCCGCGGCGGCCGCGGCGGCTCTGAGTCGGCGGGGCCGGCGGGGCCGCTGTGACGAGATGGCGGCAGCGAAAGCCGGGGTTCCGGGCCCGACCACTAGCCCCGCGTTGTTAGTGTTGCGGCCAGCGCCACGGCCGGAGGAGTCGGGCTGCACCGGGTGCCTGGAGACCCCGGGGGCAGTGGCGGCCCTGCGGTGCAGCCACTCGCGGTGCCGAGGCTGCGCCTCTCGCTCGGCGGGCCCGGGCTGCCGTCGCTGCCGTCCCCGCGGCTCGGGCTGGGCCCGCCGTCGGGCCCGCGACGACGGCCAGGCCGCCGCGGAGCTGATGGGCGAGCGCGTCCGTCGCGGACAGCCGGAGCGCTGCCGCCCGCGCCGGGACGGGGGCGCGGCTGCCTCGAGGCCCAGGCCGGAGCCGGAGCCGCTCGCGGAGCCAGGTGGAGCCTCCCCTCGCCCCTGTGGGGTCCAGCCAGGCCCAGCCACCGGGTCTGGCCTGGTGAGCGGGGTGGAGGGTCCCGGGCCCTACTGGAGCGGGTGTGGAGAGTTCTCCTGGGGTCGCGACCGGGCTCTGCCCTGGAGCAGTATGTGTTGGTGAATGTTGAACTTTGGAGCGAACTGCGGGCGTGTTGAATTTGGAGGGGCAGTGAGGGGACCCCGCGCCTTGTGTAAGTCAGAAGTTGGGAAGGAAACAATTCTTGGAACAAGTTAGGGGCATGTTGAAGTTGGTGCGTGGAGGGGGAGGGGCCCTGGAGGATCCCAGAAGCGCTTGTTTCAGTGTTGGGCGGAGGGCTTGGGGTCGCATTCTGGGAAGGATTTGTCTTCCAGGGCTGGAGAGGATGAGGCTCAGGCTCAGGGGGAGCTTTGCAGACCCCAGAGCAGAGTGGGTTTTGAGGATAAGCTCGCGTGTGTAGTTCTTCTCATGTAATCTTGAAAAAAAATACATGCTTAGCGTAGAGCTTGGCACATAGTGAGGATGAGATAAATGCCATCTATATTGGTGATAATACTAATCATAAACTAAATACTAATCTTAATCAGTAGTGCTTGGAAAAAAGCTGGGTGGGATTTAAGTTTTGGAGACGAAGATTGGTTGTTTGGGGGCTGTTTTCTGTCTTTCTATGTAAGTTTGGTCTATGACGCTGGCAATTTAAAGGTCTGTTGTAGGACTCTTGGCCTGAACTCCTTTTCCTTTCTCACCGTCCGCAGCCTATCACTTGTTGGTGCTGAAGTCTGAGATAGAAAATTACATTTGTAACTCGAACCAAGACCTAGGCTTCTTTGGTGCACGCCTAGGTAACATACCTACAGCTGAGATTTTCAAGAACCGTAAATCAGGAAAAGCCATTTGCTAGACCTTTTATGTTAGGAATTCTGCCTTATGTTGTTTTCAGCAGAAGAAAGTCATTGCTTTGTGTGTGTGAAATGCAGTTCCTAGAAACTACAGGGTTCAGAATGCATCTGTTTTTGGTTCAAGCAAAGACACCTTGCTTTTCAGTCTAAGAGCTGAGATGGTCTGCATTTCACTTTCTGTGTTTCTTGTTATTCCTTCTAAAAACATCACAGTGCTCTTGGCTGTACCTTTATTTCTCTGTTATAGATGAAGAGAATTAACTAACTTTTCTAATGATGAAAGTACAATTCCATTTGATTTTCTCAGTTTAGTTTGCTTTAATTTCTGAGACTATAAATAAAAGCAATTTCTCAGGTCTCCCTACTAACTACATTGACTATATGGTCAAATAGGATAACAGTGTCTCTTTCTATATCTTTTGGAGCTGCTGTGAAACATCCACTTTGAAATTTGAACTATGAAAAGGATAGGCTATGTGATTAAGGACATTTACCTAAAATGAGAGTCCATAGGATTTATTTAGTTACTTAGTATCTTTCCGTTGTATGTGAGTCATAATAAAAAGTATTTTTCCCAAATTTCCCTTTTGGATCATTGAGTATATGCAATATTATGTTTATTCAGCTAAATAATTTTAGAAGAATAGAAAATACTACTGAACTAGTCATGGTGATGTAAACTTGGAATCTCAGTATTTGGGAAGTGAACTCAGGAGGGTCAGAAGTTCAAGGTTATTGGCTATGTGTGAAACCATTTTAAAATACAAAACTTAAAGGGAATTGCTGAATAGGGCCTGGAAACTGTCTTTTAGCTTTGGTGGGTATTTACTGAAGTTACACACACACACACACACACATATTAAGATTTATTTATTTATTTTATTTATGAATACATTGTAGCTGTCTTCAGACACACCAGAAGAGGGCATCGGATCCCATTACAGATGGTTGTGAGCCACCAAGTGTTTGCTGGGAATTGAACTCAGGACCTCTGGAAGAGCAGCCAGTGCTCTTAACCACCGAGCCATTTCGCCAGCCCTACACAATATATTTTAATTAAAACTTTAACAATGGGGGTGGGGCAGCAAGAAGTCACCAACAGTGCCAAGCCTGTAAGCTTGAGTTCAATTCCAGGACTCACATAGTGAAGGGAGAGAACTGACTCTGAAAAGTTGGCCTTTGGCCTCCACATGTGTGTAGTGGCATGTGCACATACCTCCCCAAATAAATAAAGATGTAATGACTTTTGTCGAGTGTGATAGGGCAAGCCTATAATCCCACTGTTTGGGAGGTAGAGACTAGAGAATAAATTCAAGATCTTCCTTGAGTACATAATAAACTCTAGGCCAGTCTGGGCTCCAGGAGGCTCTGTCTCAACGGAGCAAAACCAATCTCAACAACCGTCTGTCACGGTTGAGGAAAATGGGAGAAGGTGAAATGAGAAGAAAGCATGTCACCAGTGCTAGGGTCACCAGTGTTTAGTCTTTCACAGTTTGTGCATCTGCGTGGAATCCATATCAAAATTACAATTTATATTTTTCCATGCTGTACACACTGTTGTGTATGTTGTGTGTGTGTGCATGTGTTACACGGGCACACAGAGGACAGCATGCTAGATACTTTGTCGCTGCCGGTGGTTCCCAACCTTCCTAGTGCTTCCACCCTTTCATAAGCTTCCTGGTGTGGTGCTGACCCCCAACCATAAAGTTACTTTTGTTGCTACTTCATAACTGTATTTTGCTACTTTTATGAATTGTGATATAAATATTTGTGTTTTCTGATGGTCTTAGGTAACCCTGTGAAAAGGTTGTTCAATCTGCAAAGGGGTTGAGACTCACTGGTTGAGAACTTACTGCTTTGAAATGAGGTCTCTGACAGAACTGGAAGTTCTCCAGTTTGCTAGTTGACTGGTCAGCAAATTCTCAAAATCCTCCAGGCTGCCCCTCAATGCTGAAGTGACAGACACTTGTAACTGTGCCTGGTTTTTTATATAGGGATTTGAACTTAGGTCATGCTTGCAGGTCAAGCACTCTTACCCACTGAGCCATGATCTCCCTAGCCTATAAGTTCTTCTTTTTCTTTTTAATACTACATGCATACTACTACAGAAAATGTCTTTAGCATTTTTATAATTGTCTGGAATTTTATTCAATGGATATAACATTATTTAGCCATCCATTGGTGAACGTTTAAGTGGAATCTTATATTTTGCTATTATATTTTTTCAAACTTAAAAAATATATGTATGAGTGTTTTGCCTGTGTGTGTGTGTGTGTGTGTGTGTGTGTGTGCACGCGTGCGCGCGTGCGTGTGCCTGTTGCCTAAAGTGGCCAAAAGAGGGTGTCAGATTCCCTGGAATTGGTGTAACAGATTGCTGGGAACTGAACTTGGGTCCTCTGGAAGAGTAGCTAGTGCTCTTAAGCACTGAGCCATTTCTCTAGACCCCTACTTTTTTAAAAAGTTGTTTTGTAACTCTGTGCATTTCCATGGAGAAGTCACCCACAGCTTGAACAGATTTTCAAAGAGTTTGCTAAAGAAAAGAAGTTAAGGACTGTTTCCTTCTGGGTCCTCGCTGTTGCAGAGAGAAGCCTGAAGTAGAAGCAAGAACTACGAGTTACAAGCTCCAGGGAGGAAGTAGATAAACAAAAGCTAAAAGACTGGACGACAGTGTAAAAAGACAAAGGCAGACTCCGGACAGGGGAAGGTTCATGTTGACTTTGTTTTGGTTTTTGATAAGATCTGACATTACAGTCCAGCCAGCCTGAACTATTCTCCTGCTTCAGTTTCCTGAGTGCTGAGCTTGCAGGTCTCTGCTCGTGATGGCTATTAATGGAGGAGGCTGAAGTATTGCATTTTGATTTCATGAGTAGAAACCACAGCAGCAGGAGGTCATTTGGAGGAACTCTAGCAGGTGTTTCTCTTGATGGATTCTTACAGTACAGTTAGGCCAGCTAATGAAGGAAGGGTTGGCCTGCTTTGTGAGACTGGAAATGAACTTGCCTCAGGTACATTGCTGTTTACGTGAGAGTCTGTTGCTTGCTTGCTTGCGTGTTTATTTGAGGCTGGGTTGTGTTGTATTGCAGAGGCGCGTTTGAACTCCTGCAGTCCCCCTGCATATACTCTGCAGTGCTTACTCCATTTCTGTGCTTTGAGACAAGACCTTGCTGTGGAGCCTTATAAGCTTGGGGCCTTCCAGCCTTAGTCTCACAAGTGTGGGACTGAAGCGTGTGCCACTGTGCACTATTTATTTATTTTTTAAAAAGATTTTGAAATATGGTTTCTCTTTTAGGATTGTCTATGAAAAAATTATAATTTGTGCTTGTTGAAAATTTTGGTTGTGTTTTTGATATTTTTGTGGCTTGAAATTTATTTAATTCAAGACAGGGTAGCACTGTGTATCCCAGGCTAGTCTCAAACTTACCCCCTTAGCCTTCTTAGTGCTGGATTACAGGCCTGCACCACCACACCTGGTTTATTAGTTTTGTTGACCTGTGAAAGCCTGTGTGTGAAGGCTCCAGCAGCGATCATGTCAAGACTGGCTCTAAGCTGAGTTTCATATTCTTGGAGGCTGTGCAGGTCCTTGTCTGTGTGGACTTACTAAGTTGTGGTGTTGGCTTGAACAGTATGTAGGGTTTTTAATGAATAGCTACATTTTGTTTAGTATTTTTCATACAGTGGACAAAATATTATAAAGGTCTTTCTCATGAAGTTTGTATTCTAAATATAAAGGCATTCTAATGTGTTGATTTTAAAAATATTTACTACACAGGCGTGAATAATTTTAGAACTATACATAATATATTTAAGTCATATTGAAAATGATTAAAGAATTTTGATTTAAAGCCAAAAGAGCTTCTAAATGATACTGTTTTTGATTTTGAAAATGGGACTTTTTAGCTTTTAGGATAATTCTTTTTCCTTCTACTATAGGTAATGATTAAAGTAATAAGCTAGACAAAGGCTGATAACAATTTTAATTTGGCAGACTTTTTTTTTCTTTTTTTGTCCTAAAATCGAATTTCAAAAATGTAGTAGACAAAAAGGTTTATAGTGTGCCATTTACCTTTCCGTTTTATCTCACAGTGTTCCCACACAAACACCCCTGTCCACACTTCCTGTTCACTTATGGTCAACACACATTGTAAACATTTGTTTTCTTTGAAAAGCAAATAGTTGTGGTCTATTACTCTGTTGTAGACAACATCTGCTAAGTGTGTTGCCTATATTACTTTTAGGACTAGTGCATAATGAAATTATGTGATTGTATAAAAGGACAGGGATTTCTCTGGTCTGTAAGGACTTGTTTCAGAATATATGAAGTGACTCATCCCTTTCTCCTTAATGACAAAGTGGGCGTGTCCTTTGTGTTGCACTAAGGCAGATACCCTGTGCCTCACACTTGCTTATGTGTTTTACAGAACTCATGTTGAATTACCTCACCATCTATTTACTACAGAAATGAATTACCACTGAAGGAATTGCTCAGCTTTTTGGATTCAAAGTGAACAGCAGGAATGCAGGTGGCATCTGATTCCTTCCTCTTGCTTCTGCTCCCTGATATACAGTTAACTTAGAAGAGTTGCCCACCTTGAGTTCATTTATATGTGACTTTACTTGAGAATATGATAATCCATGTTAGTCACATTTTATTTGATTAATGTAATGAATATTTGGTTCCTATTAGTTAGGACACAGTGTCCAGAAGACGGTGGAAGGCTGGGGACTGACTTGTTGGGCAATGGTGGACTTTGGATGCCCTATCAAAGGATGGGCCAAAGAATTCCAAAAGAGGAGCCCACTGTTGCGCTTAAGAGACTCTGTGTTGGGATTCTGTTGCACATGTGTTGGAAACCCCAGTTGTCTTTGAAAGATGGTAGACTGCACATAACCAGACAAATGGTGAATACAGAACAGTGACTTTACAAGCATTCCCAAGGTTGCAGGGAGACAGTAGTCAACAGACATGGAGCTATCTGAACTGTTAAGCTCTTGTGACCACGATGTTTTACCCTGTAGTAGGCTCAAGGGACTCAGTAAAGAGTGAGGAGGTTCTGTTTTCCTCTTCTGGGGTTGAGCTTAGCCATGTGCAAGAGGCAAAGACTTCTGCATAGCTCAGGTCCTTGATGGGCCATATTCCCTGTAAAAGGTTTGGCAGACAAACAAACAAACAAACCCTAACCTTTGTCACAAAGAGAGAACAAAAAAAAAATCTTGTCTTGATTTGCCTGGGCTTTTTGCAAAGTGGAAACCAAAAAAAAAAAAAGCTTTCCTAAAAAACCAAAGCACAGGATATGTCGCTTACTCACATTTAAGATGTGAGAGATTTTGGTTCAGATAACTTTATGGTGAGAAATTAATATTAAAAAGATATCTCCAGCCGGGCAGTGGTGGCGTACGCCTTTAATCCCAGCAGTTGGGAGGCAGAGGCAGGTGGATTTCTATAGAGTGAGTTCCAGGACAGCCAGGGCTACACAGAGAAACCCTATCTCAAAAAACCAAAACAAACAAAAAAGATATCTCCAAGCTAGTGAACTATACAGATCACATGGAGAAACTAAAACAAGACTTTCAGGAACTCTCTCCTACCCCAGATGGCCCAGAGTTCTTCCAGAAGGAAGAAGCCCAGCTGTGGATAAACTCAAAGGAAAATGACAGTATGAGCCAGCAGGCTTCTGCAGAAAGGAGAGTCCACACACAGGAAATGAGGCCTGAAGTGTAGGGTGTCAGTTCAAAGGGTAATTAAAATAGCGTAGTCATAGTTGACACCCCAGTGAATGGACACGGTTCAAGACTAAAGACACTCCAGAACTGAAGATCTTCTATATAAAGATATCCAGAATCGAACACCCCAAATGAGTGGACAAGATAGGAAATAATTTGTAGAACTAACTGCAATGGAAACATCTAGTCAGTGAGGTTGGAGCTCAGTAAGGCAAACCGTGGTTTAAGGTAGCCCAGTATATGAGAAAACTCAGACCCGCAAGAATGAAGAAAATAGGAAAGAGAACTGAAGAGATTGATCAGGAAGCTCCCAGTGTTAACCCAGAGGAAAAGCAGATAAGACGAGGGGTATAGAGTATGAAGATGGGGTGACTTGGGATGATTTCAGAATTAACAAAAACCCCGAATCTCTTAAGATTCATGAAGCCAGCAAGAATTGAAAACACAAGGGCCCCCATAACTAAACACATTGTGGTGAAGCCGCAGAACATCAAAGACACTCCCCCTACCCCACCCCCTTGCTGGGGATTGAACCCGGTTTATAAGTAACAAAACCAAGTGGCTCAGGCAAGTTAGAAAAATAATAACAGGTCAAATCCAAAGGAGGTACAAGATAGGAAGGAAGGGAGACGTCATCAGAGGTACTGGTCTTACCTGTACTGTAAGACCAGGAGTGCGGCTTTTCCAGTAGTTCGTATCTGCCTTAGGGCAACTCGCAGGTACGCATGCTCACACAGTTCATCTCCAAGTGCAGAACTGGAAAAAGTGAACCGTTTCCTTGAGGTAAATTATGGGTCACTTCAGTAACTGTTGCTACAGTGAATGAACAAAGTCCGAATGCTTGAAGAAATGTAGTGGAAAGTTACAAAAGGCTGATGCCACTTATACAAATAAAAAGGTGCACAAAGGCGGGCTCGTTTGAATGGCCAGAGAGAGGGCAGAGAGATGAGAAGTTAGCACTGTCAGCCGTCCTTTCTGGCAGTGAGACAGTGAGAGAAAGGAGACAGTGTAGAAGGCAGGGAGAGCCCACCTCTGCAGAAGAGGAGCAAAGCAGGTTTGGTTCAGGACTTGGAGAGTCCCTGTTCATTGGAAATTGGTAGAACTTGAGAGCCTGATTGACAGACCATGTTTCCCTGTTGCTATGTACTGCAGGAATGACAGACTGTCCATTTGTTTATGAACCGCTGCTGGTTTCCAGTGGCTGGTAGAAGGGAGTTAATGGTTAAGGAAGGTCAGGGCCAGGCCTCTATCAGGCCTACCGAGTAAATTAACACGGAGTGCTTACGTGCCAAGAATTGTTCCGAATGTTCCCACATACAGAATTCCTACTTAACCTAACCTCCCTCCCTCCCTCCCTGTCTGTGTGTCCCTCTCTGTCTCTCTCTCCCCACACCCCTTTGTGTGTGTGCCCGTGCACATGTGTGCACTTGTGTTTATAGAGGCTAGGGGACAGCCTCAGGTGTCATTCTTAGAATCTATCTATCTGGGGTCTCTTGTTTTATTGATTACTATAGGTTGGCTGGCCAGAAATCTCCAGGGATCATCCTGTCTCTACCTCCTCAGTGCTGGTATTACAAACACATGCCACCTTTTAGCATAGGATCAACACAGGCCCTCATGCTCACATGACAAGCGCTTCACTGACTGAGCTAGCTCCTTTGCCCACTTTTTGTTCATTTTAGCACTAGATATGGAAGATGAGCACTAAATCGTTAAGCTGTTGTACTATGTGACTATTGGCATCGAAACGTGAATAGTTATTTCTTTTCTCCTTCAGATTAGCATCTTTTAGTTTGTGAGTAATACACATAAATGTTTATTTCCTGTACTAGTTTTTTTTTGTGTTTCAGTTTTCTGGTCCATGAAGAGTCAACATCACAAGCTGTACTGGGTTGCTCTAAGATTTGGGTAGGAATTATGTATAAAAGCCAAATGTGTAAGCCCTCAGTCAATATCATTTTACTAGGTAGCTGTTCCTGACTCTGGATCGAGCTGCCTCAGGGCCCTGTGGTATAGCTTAACCCTCTGAGTGCCGTAGCCTGCTTTAAATTCTGCACTCGTTCTCCCTTTAATACTTCTTTGACGTTGGTGGAGGTGCCATTTTTTTGGAGTGTTTGCTTCCCTCTGCGTAAATGGGTATATAGTAATGGCAGTAGCCCCGGGGAGTATTGCAAGGGTTAAATGAGACATTCAATATAATGTTTAGCAGTGATATTTAAACAGCAAAACCACTGAAAATGGGAATAGAATGCCTCATGTTTTTATGGGATTCCTGGTATAAATGAGTGAGTCTCTATAGCTTTATCTGTTTCTTGTGTCTTTTCTTGGGCTCTTTTTATTCTGTTTATTTTGTCCTAGTCCAGAGTGTTATTTTTTGTTTTATCTTTTTTAAAAATTAATCTCTTTTATGTAAATGAGTATACTTTAGCTGTCCTCAGACACAACAGTAGAGGGCATCAGATCCCATTACAGATGGTCGTGAACCACCATGTGGTTGCTGGGAATTGAACTCAGGACCTCTGGAAGAGCAGTCAGTGCTCTTAACCACTGAGCCGTCTCTCCAGCCCCTTGTTTTATCTTTTTATATTTTACTTTCTAATGAGAGATGGGGGGACTGGGAGTAATAGAGGGAGGAGAAACCATAATCAGGATATATTATATTAGGGGGAAATCTATTTCCAATTAAAGGGGGGAGAGGAACAGAATAGATATTAGCATAGTGAGTGATTTATGTTGTACACATGAATTTGACATGATCTGAGGAATGAGGTAAAATGTTTCTTACTGTGGATTGTGTTTTTAAAAGTTTGTATGTTACTGACTAGCTGTCCGTAGTATTCTCAGTAATGTTAGATACTTTTTAGAACCTTTTTATTTCCAATAGATACCTACCATCAATCAATCTCTCTCTCTCTCTCTGTCTCTCTGTGTGTGGGGGGTTCGAAATCTGGTGCACAGATTTCTTCACATTTGCTAGGGACAATGATCAGGTTTTGCAGTTTGTAAGAAGCTTTCGGTGACTAGATCTGACCTACCATGCTGAGGTCAGGAATGAGGTGTGGAGAGGGTGGCCTGATGTTTGTGGTGCTGCACTACCTAACACACAGTAGGTTCTTAATCATTTTCTGGATGAATGGGATAATTGTCTTTATTAGAGCCTAAATTCAGAATCTCTCTACTTAATACCAACCTGATAGAGTCATAGACAGATTTTTCTGTTGAATTTCTTTTTCTTAAGCAGTTCATAGACTTCTTAAGTTTGTTTTTTTTAATGTTTATCCACATTAATAACTTGATTATAATGTTTAGGTTGATGTAAGATGCTACCTGAGTACTGAATCTGCCTGTGACAGGAGATAGAAGGATATTCTGCAGAGGGACCCTCTGGCCATAGATTTCTATTCCAGCTTAGTAGGCACAGCAGTATTCTTACGTATTTATACTTGTACTGAGGTCAGAAGGATTGTAAAATGCATATATGATCAGCTATATCTTCTACTCCTAAAGTATAACCTTTTTTTGCATATTGAAAAATATTCTGGAAGAAAGATAGTATTGAAAAGTAGTGTACCTGAATGAATTCTGGCTCAAAGCCCCTTTGTAGCTGAGGCTTTGGACAGTTTAAACTCTGCACTTAAATTTCATTTGTAAATTTGAATAATGGTTACATTGGAATGTGTACAGATTAGATAAGAAGGCACATGTTAGGTGCACAGAGCAAGCAAACACCTAATGTTAGCTTTATCCATTGTTTGTGAATGTATTCATTGATTATTGTGCCAAGCACACAGCTAGTTAGGGACACAAAGATTAGTAAATCACAAGCTTCTGTGAAGAAAGTTGGGAAAGTTGTGACAGTAGGTGTGCAGAATGGATTTGTAGAGAGCAAAACCTATCTATGGGGACACTTAGAAGTCATTTGCATCTTGTATAGGAGAATTGAACACTAAAAAGCATAATGAAGAAAGTGATGACTTTATGTGCGGTTGTGTTTGTGTTTCAGAGATAAGCATAGTTAACGAGGATGTGTTTTTGTCAGACTTTTTACTTGCTGTACTAGTCAGCACTAACTGTCAAGTTGACACAGATTAGAATTATCTGAGGGGGAAACATTGATTGAGGAATTGCCTAGATCAGATTGATCTGTGGGCATTTTTGTGGGGGTTATTTGGTAATTAACCCCCACAATGCAGGAGGGCTCAGCTCACGTACCATCTCCAGGCAGGTGCTTCTGGACTATGTTAGAAAGATAGCCAAGCATGAGCCTGAGAGTGAGCCAGAGAGTAAGCATGCAAGTTCTTATCCTGACTTCCCTCAGATATAGACTATGACCTGGAAACAGAAGCCAAATAACCAACCTCCACCCCCACCCCCTCCAGGGTGTTTTATCACAGCAACAGCAAGGAAACTAAAGCTTGTGTAAACACTGTGTGTCACCCAAGTGTTTTGAATCTCAGTCTGGGAAATTTCTACTACATCACAATTTTACTTACATCTATCCTGTAGTGTGTGAAATTTAGTAACTGTGCATCTCTTGTTCTTGTGATTCTCTCACAATGCAGATGTTCTGACAGAAGTAAGTAGGCTTGTTAATATAGATGAAGGGTTTGTTAGATTTAGACATTGCTCATTACAGGCAGGAAAGTTTTGGAGGTAAAAGAATTAGCACTTGTGGAATTTACTTTGCCTATATGCAAGGCTTTGTGCTGTGTTTAATGGAGAATTTCTACTATGTGTAAGGCGTTGGCCTAGGTTCCTAGAAGGGTGGACTTGAGAGCACAAGTGTATTAAAAAGAGGAATGCTGAGGGAACACTGATCTTTTGCACTCAATAAGTGTGTTTCATCCTGCTTTGGAAGAATAAACTGTAAGACGCTTTAGAGGTGGCGAAGAGGTGTAAGTGCAAAGGACACGTTTGCTGGTTACTCATTCCCGTCTTCCCAGTGAGAGCAGACCCTGTAAAGACACAGTGAGCTACACTACCCAGACTTGTGTTTTCAGTGAGGCTTGTATTTTGATTTTAGAGATCCTTAGTTCTTAGATTAAGTGTAGATTCTTTTTGCCCAGTGGATTATGTCCATGCTCTGAACTGTTCTGCATTTGGCCTGTTTGCACACTTTTTAAAGCATTTGGTACAGTAGTTGAATGAAAACAACCACAGAAACAAAATCAACCACAGCAACAAAAGAACCCATAGAATAGCCTGAATTGAGAACTAAAAACAAGATTGCAGAAACAGATAGTCTTTGTGAGTTTGTTGAAAGGGAGCAGAGGAATCAGTACCTGTGGGTATAAGAGCTTTCCTTGTAAGAGAGGTGAGTCAAGTCACCAATAGATGTGTTACGTTTGTGTGTTATGGAGGAGGGGAGAAATTGATGGTGCCAGAGAAACTTTGAGTAGAGAAAACTGAATGTGGAAGTTTATATTCTCATTAGATAATTCAACAAATGCTTTCGAAGGCACCAGATGACAATTGGTATATTAGTCAGGATTTCTCTTGCTATGCAGAGACACCATGACCACAGCAATTCTTATAAAGGACAACATTTAATTGGGCTGGCTTACATTTAATTGGGACTGGCTTTCAATTTCATAGGTTTAGTCCATTATTAACATGGTGGGAAGCATGGCAGTATCCAGACAGACATAGTGCTGCAGAAGGAGCTGAGAGTTCTATATCTTGATCTAAAGGCATCAAGAGACTGTGTGCCACACTGGGCATAGCTTGAGCATATAAGACCTCAAAGCCTGCCCCCACAGTGACACACTTCCTCCAGCAAGGTCTCACATATTTCAACAAGGCCACACCTCCCTCACAGTGGTGCCACTCCCTTTTGATCTGTGGAAGCCAGTTATGTTCAAGCTACCACATTTGGATACATGCCGGAAGATCATCTCTATCTGTCACATCCCTAGGTAATGAGGCAGATTCAAGCCTTTGTTGCAGGTATGATACATGCTAGTGCATTTATAGAGTGCTCTGAGCCAGGTCTCTGGGTTAGTAGAAAAGCTTTAGACATAAGAAGGCAGAGAAAGGGTTTGAGGTATGGACAGAGAATCATCACACAGTGAAGAGAAAGTGTTATTTTAGGAAGAAGTGTATGTGAAGTCATGGTGTAGTTCAAGTGTGACTCGTTAGAAAAAGTGGCATGGGTGAAAGCTGGGGACAGGGACTTTTACAGGAAGGGTAGAGGACATAGCTGGAATGGTAGGTTTGGGGTCCAGTTGTGTATGTGTTAGAGGGAGTTAAAAGCTACCAGAAGTTACTCATTAGGAGGATGATAGCATCACATCTCTTTATACAGAACTAGAAGCTGAGGATATAGAAACAGTGCTGAGGATAAATGGAAGACAAACAGTTTGAGAGTCAGGGAGGCTGCCCTCAGCAGTGCTGGAAGAGTAGATGAGATGACCTATTCAGATAGAACCATTTTATGGTTAAAGAATCAAACTAGCAAGGGTGAATACTGGAGGTACAATCCAGGAGAGGGTATAGTTGAATACAAGTTGGTTTGGTTCTGGATCCCGGACTGTTTCTAACTTAGGAGTCATTTTGCTGATGATTATTGTCTTAGTCAATGTCCTATTGCTATTATAAAGGACAACATTTAGTTGGGTCTGGCATACATTCAGAGGTTTAGTCCATTATCATCATGGCTGGGAGCATGGCAGCATGAAGGCAGACATGGTGCTGGAGAGGGAGCTCGGAGTTCTACATCCAGATCAGCATGCAGTAGGGGGAGATATGGGGGGGGGTGAGTGTGCAGGCAGGACCTGTCTTGAGCATTTGAAACCTCAAAACCCACCCCTGTGACACACTTCCTCCAACAAGGTCACACCTCTAATAGTGCGGCTCCCTATGAGCCTATGGGAGCCAATTACATTCAAACCCCCACAATTGTGGATGGTGGATAGCAGAAGAAATCACAAGCTATTGTTCCATGGTGGATGTCATACTGTGGACACATGAGGGAGGACAAGAGCTCTGAGGTCCAAGCCCTTCACTGTGGCTGCTCCTGAGCCCTGGGCCTACAGTTGATCCTGTGGTTCTTTAATCAGAGACTTTACTGATGACCTATCACAGGTTGCCTAATAAGAAAATGGCGCTTTTGGGGTTGTTTCTAGACTCAGCATGGAAGTCTTACTTGCTTGACTATTTTTATTTCTGCTTTTGCAAGTCTGTAAACCTCTACTGTTAACCTTCTCTGACTCAGGGGTTGATAGACCGGCCAGTAGGCTAGACCAACTTCACCCTTCCTTCCGAAAGTGTTCCCTGTCCCTCCCAGCCCTGTCCTCTTCTTCTGTGACTCTTAACTGCAACACTTGGCTGTAAGATTGATTTGGTAGTTGTTTGTTCTGTGTGATTCTGTTATGTCTGTAGTTGTTCAGATCCATTTTTAGGACCTTTTATTGATTTGTCTTAGCTAATAAACTGTATTAAAATTCTTTGTGGCGGGCCCCATGCCTGCTCTCTGTCATTTCTCTTCTCACATCACTTCCCCTTTTCACTGCTCATTTCCTCTTTAACCGGCTAATGGTTTGTGACTGTTTCCATTGTTCTTACAATCGCTGTCTCTCTGTCTCTGTCTCTCTGTCTCTGTCTCTCTCACTGTCTCTCCTATGTTAACCCTTTGATTTTTATTTTCTCCATTTGTGAACTTTATTAAATAGTCACCTTTCCCCCCCTGCATGTCAAGTATCTAGCATGCCCCAACAATGGCTTTTTGCTTTAGTAAAGCAACATTTTACATTATTGGGCATTCTAATTACTCTCCAGCCCACTGCTCTCTTGCACTTGCAGTGTACTCAATAAATGAATTTTTAAAAATGTTCTTGTCTTAGTTTGCTATGATGAAACACCATGGCCAAAGCAACTTTGGGAGGAAAGGGTTTATTTGGCCTATACTTCCACATCACTGTTCATCATCAAAGGAAGTCAGGACAGGAACTCAAACTGGGAAGGAACCTGGAGGAAGGAGCTTACACAGATGTCATGGAGGGGTGCTGCTTACTGGCTTGCTCTTCATGGCTTGCTCAGCCTGCTTTCTTATAGAACACAGGACCACCAGCCCAGGGATTGCACCACCCACAGTGAGCTGGGCTCTCCCCTCCCCGTCCATCACTAATTAAGAAAAAGCTTTATAGCTGGATCTTCTGTAGGCATCTTCTCTATTGAGGTTTCCTCTCTTCAGATGTCTTTAGCTATGTCAAGATGTCATAAACCTAGCCAGCATAGCCATCTGTATAGTTTTAATAGCTAAATAATAGAACATTGTCTGGCTATACATAATTAGCCTAATTTGCCCAGTATTTAGCATCGAGGTAATTTTTGGTGTTCATTTTGTAGTGAATATCTTCTTTTAACTTTTATATACTTGTCCCCCTTCCCTGTGTGTGTGTGTGCGCGCGCGCGCGCGCGCGCGCGCATGGGGGAATGTGTTGGGCCACAGCATACGAGGAAGTAAGAGGAGAACTTGAGGAGCTGGCTTTTTCCTTCTATCATGTGGTCACTGGAGGTCAGACTCAGGCCATCAGGTTTGATGGCAAGCAAGCATCTTTGCCAAGCCATCTGTGGGCCCTGAAAATAGTTTTACATAGAAGTGTTTCTGTTCTAGAAAAACTTCTTAGATACATTTCTAGAAATTAAATTATTATACCTGAAGTTACAAATATCATGTAAGTTCTTAGTGTATGAGCTGTGAAATTTTGACTTGATGAATGATTTACCAGGGGATGGTTTAAAAATTAAACCGTGAGACTGAGTATAACGGTAATTAGAGGAATTCAGACTTATCCATTGCTAGGCACTCTGTATACTTGGTTCTAAATTTTACTAGCTTTTAAGAAAAAATTCTAAAAGATGTATTTAATGTATATTGAGTGTTTTGCTCACATGTATGTATGTGTACATTGTGCATACAGTGCCTGTAGAGGTCAGAAGAGAGCATCAGATCACCTGGAACTTGAGTTATAGGCAGTGTGAGCTGCCCTGTGAGTGCTGGGAATCGAACCCATGTCCTCTGCAAGAGCCACAGTGCTGTCAGTGTTCTTAGTTCTTTCTCTCTACTCTCTCTTCCCAGGTGCGCACTGTTGGTATTGCCTACTGTAATTGCTCTTTGTGTGAGCGAGTGAGCAAGCAGGTGTGCTAGGTTAATATAGTTGACACTTAGCTGTAGTCTGCACTCCTAGAAGCTAACCCGAGAATAGTTAAAAATTAGCTTATTTATGTTCTTTGTGGTGCTGGGGATTGACCCCACTGCCTCACATGTATTATGTAAGTGCTCTCACTCTGAGCTCTATCACCCCCAAGAGCAGGGGATCATATTAGTTTGGGTTTAGCATACATTTATGGTTTTCTCTTATTTCTCCTCACGCTGCAGAGGGTGTACTTAATTTAACATTAGATTTTCTCCTCTTGGAGGGCTGGCTGTGGTGGCCAGTACCTATCATCTCAGCACTCAGAGAGACTGACGCAGGAGGATCATGTGTCCGGGGTACATGGTGAGATTCCATTTGACAGTTTTATTTTGAGATTTGGTGGATAGGCACATACATACATGGGTGACTTGGGACTGTTGATAGTGACTCCTGTGTCCTGTGTATACACTTAATGTATGCTTCCAAGAGGTACAGCATTTCTCCTTTATCTGCCAGAGACATGCTCTAAGACCCCCAGTGCCATGCAGGCAGCCGTGGGCAGGACCAAACCCCATATTATGTACATGTGTAACTTTCTAAGTGTACCTGTCCCAGTGCTGTGCCCACAGACAGCTGCGATGTCTGCATGAGATCCAAGCTTTTGGTTTTCTGTCTTTGCTATCAGGGTTTTAATTCTTTAAAACCCTTTTTATATTTAGCGATTTTGTGTGTGCCTGTGTGAGTACATGCGTGTACCTTTGTGTGTTCCATAGTCTTATGTAAAATCAGAGATCAGCTTTTGGGAGTCACTTCTCTCCTTCCATCATGTAGGTTTCTGGGATCAAATTGATGTCATCAGGCATGGCTACAAGTGCATTTACCTCCTATAGCCATCTTGGTGATGCCATTTTAGTCTCTTTAGAGAGTACTTCCTTTCTGTTTTCCCTAGGGTATACTAGGCTTGTATATTCCTGCCTATTTCTCATTTATTCTTAGGGCCTGTGTCTCTGTTGTTACAGTCACTCAATAATCATTGCTCCAACTTCATACCTCCCATCCATACCACTCTCAGAGGCGTGTCATGTCACTCTATACCTTAGAGGCAGAAATACATTGCATTGTGTCTAACACTAACCCCCGGGCTCTAGTCCTGCCCCTCAGCCATTTCCAGCCATCGCTCCACTCAGCATTGTCTGTCCAGCGCATGCTGTGTCCCACTCTGTCTCACAGTGGACTCGTGTAGTTTATGAGTGGCTTTCTTGGCTTTGCCAGTATGTGTTCTTGATCCCTGCCGTAACTCTCCCTTCCAGGGAACCTGGCCTTTTTATTATGTCAGCTCCTGTTGGGCCTTCCTCCCCCTTGAGATTTATTCGTGTTCTGCGTTTGCCGCATAATTACTTCATCTCATAATCTGAAAAAAATAGTTGGGTCTCACCTGTGCATTTACCATGAAATCGTGATTTTCTTACAGTGCTTATGAGGTATGTGGATTTTAAATTCTTCTGGGTACAGTGGAACAGACTGTAGCAGACAAAGACTCCTGCTGAGAATAACTACAAGAGCCTTATTTTTTTAAAAAAAATCCACATGAGAGCACTGTAAGGTTGCCAAGGCAGCCAGAGCTTCAGACTTGGGTTCTTGGTGAGGGGAGGAAGCAGCCAGTAAGAAGCAGAGAGTCAGATGTGTTCTCCTCATGGGCCTGAGGAGATAACTGTAGCTCAAGGTGCCAGGCAGTCAGACCTGAGAGGCCAGGACCCTAGTAAGGAGAAGGAGCATTTCCCCCACCTGCTATTCCTTGGAGTGTCTGCTGGTTAAAGTGGGTAGGGTCAAAGGCTGGGGAGCCTCACAGAAGCCTTTGAGAAACAGGCGGTCTTTTAGCTTTCCTTCAGTGTAGAGGAAGAACATGTCCTGGAGCTTCTGAGGAAGACAGCCATGGTGAAGCCTGGGATCCTCATTGGATCCCTGTGGGCTGTGCACAAGGGCAGAGTCAAGTTTACAATCTGGAAACTGCAGGCAGTTTTGAGTCTATTCATGTCCTCTTTAGGTTGTGGGGTGATTTACTCTCATTCTGACTGGTAGGGAATATGGTGAGCCTCAGTAGGAAGATGATGTCATCCAGAGCCGCTGCTTTTTAGGCACAGTGGATGACATCTTACCCAAAATCACCAGGCCAATTGGGAAGCTAGGATAAAAACAGCATTACAGGAGCAGCTGTTAGATGGTGTCCCACTTACTCAGTTTGCTTAGTCTCAACGTGAAGGTCATTCAGATTCTAGTCTTCAGTGTTGTGAGACATCTGCAGTGAACATTCTTGTACATAGGTCTTTGCCCATATAAGATACCGTAGCCTATGTATGCTGCCTCAGTCTCTATGAGTTATGTGTGCATTAATCGTTGATTTAGAGGGCCTTGCTTTTTTGGTGTCCTCTATCCCCTCTGGCTCTTATATTCATTCTGTCTCTCCTTAACGTTCCCTGAGCCCTGAGGGAGGGATTTGATGGAGACATCCTGTTTAGGGCTGAGTATTCCAAGGTCTCTTATTCTCTGCATAATGTCTGGCCATGGTCTCTGTATTTGTTCCCATTTGCTGCAGGAGGACGCCTTTTTGCTGATGGCTGAGCAAGACAGTATTGTTTGATTTTACCCTAGGTCCTGGGCTATCTACTCTCAGGTTCTTGGTCATCCAAGCAGTGTTGGGTGTGGGCTCCATCTTGTGGTATGGGCCTTCTGTCATATCAGATATGGGTTGGTTACTCCCACAAGCCTTGTGCCACCATTGACCTAGTATAGGAAGGACACCATTGTAGATCAAAAGGTTTGTGGCTGATTTGGAGTTTACATTTCTCTTTTGGTAGCATGTAGATTATCTTCCTGTACCAAAGATGCTAGAACATAGGGGCGAATGTTCTGTGTAGGCACGAGCTCAACTTTTCCATGTTTAATGTTGTGTGGGTGTTGTCTTTAACACTGGAGCCTTGCTATCAGTGTGTGGAGAGCAGCCTGTAATCTTAGCAACAAACCTGGGTGGTTTGGGGCTTCATATGGGACCGCTTTGCCCAGCCACTCAATTAGATGTAATCCAGTCTGCTATTGGAAGCTTTGTTTGCTGGCAAGAGATGGCCAGCTAGATGTCTGTCTTCTCCATTATTTGGCAATTTTATTTAAATTACCTTAATATATGTGTATATTTTAAGAAGTTTCTACTACGTTAGGTTTTTATATCACTCCAGGGCCTACTGCACCAGTTGGGGTCCTAGAGCCAAAAGGGAGAGTAGACAAATGCCCCCTTCCTTACTCAGAAGCAATCTCCAGTTGATAACCACTTACAAATATAAATTTACTTTTCTCAAAGGGAGTCTTACTAGGGAAACAAACTATTCTTGAAGACTGGATGTCCCCCAGTAGAGCGTGTACCCCAGTAGAGCATGTCCCCCAGTAGAGCGTGTACCCCAGTAGAGTATGTCCCCCAGTAGAGCATGTCCCTCAATAGAGCTTGTCCAGCAATGGGTCGACAACAGAAAGTGAACCCAGCAGCATCTTTGCAGGATCCTTGTCTTATAATGTCTTGTCAGGGATCTTTTTTTATTTTAATTTAATTTTTTAAGAATTTATTTTATTGGGTTTTGTGCCCCCACCCCATCCCCACAGACAGTTTCTCTGTATAGTCTTAGATGTCCTGGAACTTACTCTGTAGACCAGGCTGGCCTTAAACTCAGAGATCTGCCTCCTGTCTCTGCCTTCCCCTAGTGCTGGGATTAAAGGCATGTGCTACCACTGCTTGGCTTAATTTTAATATATATATATAAAATATATTATATATATAATATATATATATATTTTTCTCTTTTTATCCTATAGGTCCTCTGCATATGTATTATGGATTCCAGTTTAGTGTGTTTATGGGACTCCTGACTGTGTGGGAGCGAGTGGGTCTCTGTTTTCTGTGCCTTCTCCTGGGCTTTTGTTTTGCCCTTCTGTTTTGTCCAATTTTGATATATTAGTTTTTGTTTAATTTTATTATTATCCCATAGAAGTTTGTTTGTTTTCTAATGAGAGACAGAAACAGGGTGGTTCCAGATGGGAGGGGAGGGAGGGAGGAGCTAAAGGAGTAGAGAGAGACTATAATCTGTGTATGTAACAGGGGAGGGGGCTCTGTTTTTAAATAAAAAAAGAAGAGAGTCTCCTTACCAGCTCTTGTCTGTGCCAGACTTTCTGATATTTGCCAATCTGATACATTAAAGCATTTTGTTTTTAATGTTTTTTATAATTTATATAACCTAGGCTATAATTTCTTATGTCCTTTGTCTGTTAGGTGTGTGTGTGTGTGTTAGTATGTGAGATCACAGAATCTGATTTCCAAGATTTCAATCATGGACAGTACCGGGGCATTAGCAAATTAAACTCTCTGTACCTCAGTTTCCTTGTCTCATTTCCATTGGAAAATGGTGATAAAGACACATCACAGAGACATTATGATGAGTGAGTTAGGCATGGGCCTGGCATATCCTATATTTGGTGCCTATTAAGGGATGGTTTATTAACCTGGTACAAGGTAAGAGTAGAAGGTTGAGAGCATGGCAGGCGTAGACGTGGGGCAGAATGTGGTTTAGCCAGGAGCCGTAAACTGTAAGGAGGGAATGAAGTGATATAAAACTGCAGAGGTGGCAGAGACTGTGCCCCATGGCTGACTCTTATACTGTACTGAAGTATGAGTGGGGTGGGACCAGCTCTGGTGGTTACAGACAGTTACCCTTATGTTTGAGGGGAGTGCAGCACTCCCTAGTTAAACGGTTTGTGGTAGATACTAATCCAGCCGTGTATTTGCATGGTGGTGAATAACTCACCAAACACTTTTACAACTTACAACCTTCTTAATTCATTGTTTTATGTCATGTCTATAGTTTAAAGATGTGGTTTGTATTATTATAAAATGATAAATGAAGAAATTCATGCCTAAAGAACTCTTTTAAAAATGTCTCAAGGACAAATGACTAGTCAGAATAGTCACATTCAAATCTAAGATATAATAGATCTTAAGACTCATCAGATCCAAAATTCTCTTTTATTCTGCTACATTCATAAGAAATTAAACGTTGTGAGTGGGGACACTCAGGCCTGTCCAGGACTAGAGGACAGTTGACTTTGGGGTTGGTAAGCTAGCATCTTCCAGTATAGTATAGTAGGGTTCTTTTTTCTAGTAATACATTGAAGGACTAGAGAGAGGGTTAAGAGCACTGGCCTCTCTTACAGAGGATCCAGGTTCAGTTCTGAGCACTCCACAGGCAGATAGATGCATGGTGCACAAAGAGACATGAAGACAAAACACCCATGCACAGTAAAAAAAAAAAAAAAAAGTCTACATTGAATGTGGGTGTTTTGGTAGTGACACTGGGCTTGGAGCAAGTAGCAGAATGTCTATCTGGTAGTTCATTTGTTTTCATTAACAAATCACCAGTTACCCTGCCCCAGATAATCCATTTTAAGACGGACCTTTAAGGATGTTTTTCTGTTCTTAGACTGTACATTAGACTAAAGTCCTGTGCTTAGGTTACTGACCACAGGTGTGTGTCATCCTTAAGACACCTTGTCCCTTGGGAGTTTCTCTTCCTGGTATGCATAGTCAGAGTCAGAGGGCAGGCATCAGGAAATTGTCAGCCCTGGGTTCCTCTATGAATGGGGTATCCTGTGCTCTCATGCATCCAAAGTCACGTATAGAACTTTCTGTAAGCAAAGGAAGTGTGAGCAGTTCTTGTGCTGGTAAAACATTTGAATCATTGAACAGTTTGTTGATGTTTTCCTAGACAGGCACTTTTAGCCAACTAAGCAACAAGGCCCCATGGGATTGGTAGATTTTTTTTTTTATTTTAAACTAACTGCTCTGAACAAGAGAGGGTTGTGTTGTTTTTCCTGTTGGCCTGGACATCTGGTGCCTCTGCTTATGATAGTGTTGCTGGCATTTCAATCTCAAGTTCCTCATTTGGAGTGGAGGAAGCTGACATATAATCCTAAGAAGGTTAGGGAAGTGGGGGAAACTTAAGTAAAACCCCACGTCAGCAGATAAAACCATCTTACAAATCATGGAACCAAATGGTTCCGCCTACCGATAATGTTAAGTGTCTGCTACGGAGTCTCCATTCAACTGTGAAAGAATGATTCGAAAGAGGAGCTCTTGGGCCAGCAAGAGGGCTCGGCAGGGAGGATGCATACTGCCAGCCCTGACCACTGAGTTCAATCCCTGTGGTCCTCGTAGAGGAAAGAGTGCTGACTGCACAGGTTGTTCTTTAACCTCTGATGCACACAGTAGCGAACACCCACCACCTGTAAGTTAATAAACATACAATAAAAAGTTTAAAAGAGGAGCTTTCATTTTCTTCATACTCATCCAGGCAGATTGAAATGCCACTCTTGACAGAGTTTCAGAGATGTGGCTTTGATGTAATAACTACTCTAAGCTAAATAGCATGTTACCTGTAAGATTGAACTGAAGTAGAACTTTACAGACTTCAGAAGCATACTGACTAGGAAATAAGAGTGAATTAAAGGTTGGTGCTGAATCAACTCTAGATGTGCTTATTGCTATCATTTCTCAGATACAAACTGAGACCGAAAGAATTTTTAAAGCTAGGCATTTAGTAGTGCACATTTGTAATACCAGCATTCAGAAGTGTGAGGCAGGAAGATCTTGAGGTTAGTCTGCACTGCAGTGTGGGGGGGTGGGGGGGTGGGTGTGGGTGTGTGTGGGTGTTCCCGTCCGTCCTTCCGTCTATCCATTGTCTATCTGTACCCAAATACCACCCACACTGACTAGGAGCACTTATAGGACTCAGCATGTTGTTGAACTCATAGCTGTGATCTAGGGCAGTGAAATAACACTGAGCAACATCAAAAATAATACTGAGGGAAACATTTTGTGGAACAAAGTCTGGAGGAAATTAGGTACAAGCTTCCAGAGTCTTCTCTGAGTGGATACGTGAGGCAAGATACGTTTTATTCCCCCAGCAAAGAAAGTAGAACACCGTGTGCATATTGTCAGCAGGGAAACTTGCTGGAGACTTAGTGCCTAGAGTTTTTATAATGGATGGATCAAATACACATACACTTTCTGCTGAGCATGTACCAAGATTTCATACTCATAGTAGGGACGCAGGTATTTCTAGAATCAGTTAGGTGCAGTAAATCATTCTTACTGGTAAGTCAGGGAAGGTAGGAGCCCTATCTGAAATCCTAGTTGAAGGCATCAGCCACGGGCTAAGATGGTAGGCAATCCTTCATAACTACAGTTAGATCTACCACATCTCCTTTTGGCAGGGTATAGTTTGTATGTATGTGATTTTAGTATATAATGTGTGCTCACTAACTGTTACATGTTTTTAGTGTAAAGATTTTATTTTCTATTTTTGAGGCAGCATCCTACTGCATAGCCCAGGCTGAGCTTAGGCTGTGTATCTAGGGTGGACTGGAGTTGACAGAGATCCTTCTCCTTCAGTTTCCCGAGTGCTAGGGTTACAGGCATATGCCACACATGAGGCCTGTTGGAAGGATTGTTCATTGACTGCCAGCACTAATACTACTTAGAATTATGGTATGCTTTCCTGTGAGGTAGACTAGTTTTTAAAAAAGTATTATACTTTGTGGGGGTTCCCTACTGGCTTTATAGCTGGCAGGGAAATGATCCAGGTGAGAGAAGAATGAAACTCAGTTCAGCATGACTTAGGTAAATTGTGCTGGGCCAAACTTTGAGAGTCTGACACCACTTGGTTTATTTTAGCCATATTTAAGCACAGCATAGTTTTGGAAACAGTTTTCTGATAACAATTCAGTCCCATGAGTATAACAGAGCGTAAGACATGTTTGCATTGAAATTTTTTAGAAAGTATATCTGGTTTCTTTCACACAGATGGGTACTGTTGCCTCAGTGCCCAAGATTTTGGGTCTGGGAAGAATTGACAGAGGTAAACATAATGCCTGTGGGTGTCAGGATTGGCTTGACCCTAAGATAACGTAGACACACGTCACTTAGGCCGTTGTTAAGCACTAATGACATCATTCAGATAAGGATGGGTTTGATGGCCTAGATACAGAAAAGATTTAGAGGGAAAGGTCTAAGATAATTAAAAACAAGTTCTGGTAGACATGGGCAGAGTGTGTCTCAACAGACAGCAAAGGATCACAGACGGTAAACTACATCATTTCCCAGAATTCCAGGAGGGCTTACCTGTGTGCAGATCCCTTGATCTCTACAGTATCTTAAAAAATAGAGAGATGGTGGTGGTAATGATGATTATTATTTATTTATGTAAGGTCTTCTTAGGTAGCCCAGGCTGCCCTTAGAGCCAAGTTTCTCCTGTCTTCCCCTTTCGAATGTGAAGATTACAGGCATGGACCATCATGCTTGGTTTAGAATTTTACATTTTTAAAGCCAAAAAACCCATTATTAAGATGATTTATGTCATCTTAATAGCACCCTACTCTTGTCTTTTGATTTTAAACAAGGCAGAGGCATAGTAGGATATAGGATAGATCATAATAATTGTGGTCTAATTGCCTATGAGATAGGCTGGCCAGTATCTTGATTCATATTTGATAGATGAGGAGACTGGAACAAAGCAAAGCTTTGCCATGTCTAAATAATTTCATTTTGCTGGCAGAACAAGTGTCTGAACCCAACATTGTCTTTTACACATCTGCACATCTGCAGGGTTGCGGTGCCAGGTGCTGAGTTCCTGTTTAGCCTTGTGTGAATTTCTTAATGAATGTTCCAAAGCAAGTTTAGCTTTTTGTGCAAATGTACGTATAAAAACAGCTAGATCTGTGTTTCTTATAACTTTAACTTGTAAATAAAAATAAATTATAATTTAAAGAGCATTACACCATTACTATAATATGATATAATCTCATGTTTAGTAAATTGTGCTATATGCTGCTCTGTTTGAAATTATTTACAAACTGTTTTCACTCTCCTTATCATTTGATTCTTAAGCCTATAGTGAATGATATCATTAATTAGAATTATACTTGCTATTATTCTGATTTTATAGAAGAGGGATTGAACCTTTCTTATCTGAGGCTCTTTTGCTTGTCTAGGATCAAGTTTTAAATTTTAGATTATTTACAAGATGAAGATATTATACTCTTGAGACTTGAAAATTTTATTTATTTTTGAAATTTGTGTATATTAGTTATATAAAATAATAGAACTCATTGTGTACTAATTAAACAGCAAGAATTGTTTTAGACAGAGAAAATGCCCCAGTGGTAAACTAAGTTGCTCTGTCTGCCCAGCTATCACTGAAGTATTTTTATTCTCTTGTGTTGGATAGTAGTCTTATTTATAAGCCTGCATAAGATTGTGTTCCTTATGTTGCTCCTCGAAATACTTAGAATTTTTAAAAGTGAATCTGAAAAGATTGCTATAGTTTGTACCAGAAGGAACTATGATAGAATTGAAGGTGTCTTGGTCCCAAGGTCTTCCAAATAAGAATCAAAGTGCAGAAGCCATAAAAGAACAGGTGGAGGCCAAGCCAGGCCAGGCCAGGCTGTGCATGCCTTTAATCCTAATCCCAGCACATGGGAAGCTGAGGCAGGTGGATCGTGGAGTTCCAGAAAAAGAGCCTGTCTTAAAAAAAAAAAAAAACAAAAGAAAAGAAAAAACCAATTTGAGTAATCTAAAAGAATACCCACCATAAGCAGAATCCACATACATGATAGAAGGAAAAGTAGTGTCCCTCACTTATACAGAGGGCTTTAACAACCCAGGAAGATGGCTTTATGTAATCAGTACAGGGGCCAGCTCTCCTCTACCATGTGGACAGTCCTCGGTGCTCCTTTATAGGATGCCATTGTGGCCAGCACTGCTGAACAGATGGCAGCTTTGTACTGCGCTGGGGACCATCACCCAGTGTAGTCTCAGGAAGGTGGGCTTATTATCTGTTAAACTCCCTCATCTTCAGCCCAGCATTCAGTTGCCAGCAGTTTGGGCTGTGGATAAACAAGCAGCCATGCAAAGGAACAATATACCATGTTAGCTGTACGCCAGCACTTACTGGAGATTGAAGCCAGGGCGGAATGGCATCTGGATCTTTTTTTTTAAAAACTTTCTCTTTTTCTTCCTCTTGGTTTTATCAGCTCCTGGTTTAGTGTTTATTTCAGAGTAGTTTATGAAAAAAAAATAGAAACAGCTAAAGTAATAAAAAGCAGAAATCTACACTTGTGAATTTAAAAGGGAATTTAATAAAAGAGAATATTGGGTAACAGTTGGGAGTTGCATAGCTAGAAAGCTCAACTTGGAAATGGCAGCCAGTATTGAAGATGAAAGACTTTAAAGTGTGGATTCTTTGAAATTGTGTGAAATGTCTTTGTAATGTAGTATATTATAAATATTTTGGGCTTTTTTTGTTTTCTTTAATACACACACTATTCATTGGATGGAAACACATAAATGTAAATATGATCAAATGTAATATTGTATTTTCACTAACTTTTTGGGTTGCTCAGTGTGTATTTTTAATTGTGGTATATTAATTTTCTTACCATAATTCTATATAATTTCTCTTTAAAATTTTGCTTGTTCACTGTGTTGTAGGTTCATACAGGTTCATGACTGTTATTTTTGTAATAAGTATCTTGTGTTTTTAGATAGTAAGGAAGTAAACTAGTTTCCTTTCTGTCCTTGTGATTAAAATACTAGCCAAAATCAAGTTAAGGTAGAAAAGAATTATTTCAAAAACCTTCAGGTTCTGGGCCATCATTGAGAGAAATGAAGATGAGCACTCAGCAGGAATTGAAGCAGAAACCAAGACAGGATACTGCCTGCTGGCTCTGGCACAGTTCACACTTAGCTTCTACACAGCCTAGGGCCACCTGCAGACACCAAGTGGTGCTTCCCACAATGCACTGGGCCCTCTTGCATCTATTAACATATAAGACCATCTCCCACAGCTCAGCCTGAAATGGGTAGTCCCTCAGTTGAGATTCTAGCTCAGGTGACTCTAAACTTTGTCAAGAGGGTCCCACTGCAATGCTTTTTGTAGTAGAGGAGAGAAGTAGCCTTAATTTTTGGAAGCACTGCCCTTCTAATCATTATACAGTTTCCCTTTGTCCCCATTCAAGCTTGTCTTCCAGCTCTGCCAGGCACTTGTGGTGCTGCATTAAGCAGACCATTCCGACCCATAGTTGCCTACCTCAGTTGTAGAGTGGGTGTAATGCCTACTGTAATGTTTCTCTGAAAAATATGCCAAGTATCTTACCTGTAATAGGTTTTCAGTGGTGCATTTAAAGTACTTTAAAAAAGGATTTATTTTCTGTGATGTTTGGTCTGCAGGTATTTATGTACATGACATGCATGAGTGGTGGAGGTCAGAAGACAGGATTGGATCTCCTGACTGGAGTTACAGATGGCTGTGAGCCACCGTGTGGGTTCTGGGAATTGAACCCAGGTCCTATGGAAGAGAACTGCTGAGCCATCTCTAGCCCCTAAAGTACTTTTTAAAAAGGAGTTTTACTTTCTTTGTTCTTCTTCCTTTTCTCTTTAAAAGCATCAGCTTTGAATGTATTTGCTTGTAAGTGGAATGTGCTTTGGGATATGTCAGAGATGGTCGTCAGGACTTGAGGTGGGTGAAGGTGATAGATGGTTTGTCTTCCAGGTTGAGGGCGGAGTGTGTTTTTAGTGCATGCGAGAGCTTTGAGTCCCTGTTTCTGAATCTGTGTCAGGCCCACTGTTTCTTCTTTATTCTTCAGTATACTTCCTTTTGAAAATATTTGAGACAGCTGAAAAAAGACAAAAGGCATATGAGGAACTTAGTTTATGTAGAGCCAATACTGGGAGGTTAAAGTTCCCAGTGCATTGTAAAATTATTACTATAGTTAGAACACTAAATAGCATGAGGATATAAACTATTGTCGTAGTACAGAGATAAAGTATGTACCCCTCCACCCCCTTTAAAAGTAGGTTCTTGCTCTATAGTCCAGGCTATTAATGAATTTATGGCAATTCTGCTTTTGGTTCCTGAGTGAGTGCAGGGATTGCAGGAATGTATGGGCATGCTTGGCTTCTTGGTTTTTATAAGACTTACCTTTTATTCTTGTTCTAAGTTCTTATTTTTATTGAACATTTGCATAATAACCATGTACTCTATGCGCCGTATAGACCTCATTCTTTGATTTACAAATAGAGGATAGAAAGAGAGAAGATAGAATGTTAGAAGTGAAATCAAATTTTAATGTATATGGTTTCTGTTCTGTTGTTAATTAGTCGGGTTGAGCAGTGCAGTGATTTTGAAGGTGATCAGTTAATGGCGCGCCTTGAACAATGTGTCAGAAATAATTACACTCCTTGGTAGGCTCATGACAACTACTGAAGGCTTGGAGAGCTAAATAAAGTAGGTTACATACTGAAAAAATATAAAACATATGCACAGCTGTATGTGTGTGTGTTTGTGTGTGTGTCCACGTGTACATGTGATGTGTGACAGGGCTTAAACACAATTTTCTTTGTGGTCTTTTGTCATGTTTATCAATGAGCCCTTTCCTGACCACTCTGGATAAAACAGACATTGCTTCCTACCCTGCATTGATTTCCTTCTGATAGCATTTACTCCCGCTACTCAGAATATAGTCTCACTTGTTTCCTTATTGACAAGGGCAGTGTTTGTTCATATTCTAGTGCTTAGTACAGTCCTGACTTATAACCTTTAGTAAGTATTGATTAAATGAATGCGTGAATATTCAAATTAGGATCACCATAAGCAGGTGTGAAAGCACGTGCCTTTAATTCTAGCTCCTGGGAGGCAGAGTCAGGCATATCTCTGGGTTCAAAGACACCCTGGTCTTCATGTAGCCCTGTACAGCCAGGGCTACATGAAGAAACACTATGTTAAAAAAAGAGAAGATAACCACAGCTTTTCATGCAGTTTGTAACATGGCTGTCAATGGTTGGATACTGTAAAGACTCCTTCCTACAAAACTCATTAAAAAGGATTTCTCTTTCTTCCAGAGTTTATATTCAGAACGCCAATCAAGTTAAGCAAGCCCGGAGAACTTGCTGAGGAATATGGAGGCCTGAGAAAGGTACGTACACATTAGCATGGCGTTTACTTTCTTACAGTCAACTGAAATACTGGCATTCAAGAATGCTTACTTTTAATTCTTTGGGCCTTTAAAAATCTACAACTCATAGCATGTCCTTCTTCCTACTATTTTATAACAGTCTGGATAGAGTTAAAGCTACACTAGAAGTAAACATAGCTCAGAACCTTTGAGTTGTTGTTTTACAGGGAAAGTGTACCTTATAGGGGCTGCCACACTACCAAGAAGCTGTGCTTCACACTCAGCACAGCCCTTGCTAAGAATTGCTTGTGTCATGTTTTTCTTCCAAACACTTCTACTTACTTGTAGCTGCTGTTATTTTTTATGCCTTTTACTTTATTCAGGACTCCAGGAGCATTGTTATGGAGGCTATAGGACATCTGGAATAATCTCTTAATTATAAAATATTTACACCTGAGAAAGTTTTTAATTGTTATCATAATCTTTTTTTTTTTTTTTTTCAATATTGGAGATTGAACCTCAGGCACAGTGGATATACTATGCCAGTGTGGTCCAACTCCAGACCATAACTGTTGCTTTTTTTCTTTAATTTCAAACTAATTGTCTGAGACTGGCCTGTAAACATTTGATGTCAAACAAGCATCCCTTGTCCCTCCCCTGCACCACCACTGCTCTCTCGGACTTATAAACGATTAGGTGATAATTCTCACGTGGGCATTTACTTTATAAAGGCAAGTGCTCTACTTAATCAGAATCAGGCATTGGCATAGTATAGAGGCAAGATGTAGTGATGTTTTTCTCATGGTGATAAATGCCTGGAAGAAGCAGCTCAAGGGGGAAAAGGTTATCTTGGCTGACAGTGTGGAGGGACAGTCACTCCTGGTGGGAAGGGCATGGCTGCAGGTGGCGCTGTGGAAACAGGCGCAGACCTATGGTGACAGAGGGCAGTTGCTTGCTTATTTTTCTACAAGTGTGACACAGAGTGAGGCTGGCTAGACACCACAGCAGCTCACTTCTTCTATCTAGGTATGCACGTGCGCGCACACACATACACACACACACACGCACGCACACACACACACACACAATCTATAGTGTAAAAGAGATGATATGTTTTTATTACTCAGGTGGTTATTGAGCATCTGGTATGAGTCACTGGGGATACTCATCAGAATTTTAAATTCTGCTGCTAGAGAACCTGGCAAATCCAGCACTTTAGCAGGCACACTAAGTTTCTGTGTAAAATGGGGATTTCCTTAGTAAGGAAAAGAGCATGGTTACTGGCTGGGAACTTGCAATATCTGCCTCATAAAATGGAAATGACAAATTAGAATCCTTTCTGGAGCGAGCAATGTTAAGTTAAACCACAGTTAATTTTGCTAAAAGTTTGGTAGAAAGGGTAGAGTAAACTCGAAGATGAGTCCAAGGAAGTTATTAGAGCTGCATATTGTTGTTTTGTTTTTGAAATACAAATCTTATTATACAATTCAGGTCGGCCTTGAACTCAGTCCTTCAGCCTCCCAAGAAGGTGAAATTATAGATATGTGCACTGTGCCCAACTAGTTGTAGCTTTGGGTCATGGATCTAGGTTTATTTAAGAAGGGCAGTGAAAAAAATAATGAGCTGTTAGTTTTGATATCAAGAAAGGAGTGCAGAAGGTAAGGTTACCAGCGTAGGAGTAAAGTTGAGAAGCTAGGGTGGGTGGTCTAAGTGTGAGAGAGAGGCTTGGAGGGAAAGTGATTTCAGAACCCAATCTGCAGTTTGCTCTTTCTCTCCTCCCCTCCCTTCCCCTCTCCTTCCTTCTCCTTCCTTCTGTTCCCTCCCTCCCTCTCCTCCTTTCTCTCTGTATGTGTTATATAATTATGTGTTTGTGCCTGTGTGTGGGTATGTGCATGTGAATCTAGGTGCTTCAGAGACCAGACTTCAGAGGCATCCTAGCTCCTGGAACCGAGTTACAGGCCTTTAAATATGAGAGCCTTTATATATGAGAGCCTTTTGAGATGCATGGGTTCTGGAAACTGAACTTGGGTCTTCTGCAAGAGCAACAAGTGCTCTTAACTGTTGAGCTAACTCTCTGGTCTCTAAAGCTATAGTTTAAAATCCTTTCATTATCGTTCTGCTTTGAACTATAAAATAGAATCTATTTTACTGAAACTTGAACATTTCACTTGACTGTTTGGCTATATACACATTGCACTGTGACCTAGATTTGAACTAGCCTTTCTCTTATTTGTTTACTGTTTGTTCACTTATGTTAGAAAACACTTGCAGCACCCTGGAGAGTTTAAAACATGTTCTGTCACATCGCAGAAGAAGCAGGTTGTTGACCTATTTTAAAATGACTTTCCTATAGTGTTTGTGTGAGTGCTCACCAAATGTTTATTCAGTTGTTGATTACATAATCCCAAAGCATCTTCTTTATGAACAATGATTTATATAACGGTGCCCTTGGTTCGTGATAAGACTGGGTGCATTTTAAGATTCCTGGTGCTCTTATGTCTATTTGCCTGTTGTTTCCCCCCACTTCTGACATGTGCTGGTGTTCTTCTTTCCAGAGACAGAAATAGTTTCAGGGCCTTATGTACTTAAGAACAGGCAAATGCATGATAGATGCTTAAGCTCAGAGACTGTTAGATAAGGTTGTGGTCTCCTTTTTGAAGTAATGTACTTTCTGGAGAAGATAACACACACATTCAGATTGTGAGCATATTTAGAGTAACGAGTTATTAAGGGTGTTACTGAAATGAGCTAGTTTATTTTATTTTAGTTTATTTTGCCGTGCTCCTTTCTTATGGGGTAGGGTCACTAGTTATGAAGCTACTGTACTACTATAATTTTTATGGCTTAGAAAATCATTTAAAATCATCTTAAGGTTACTTGCAAAGCAAATAAGGAAATCATCTAGCTGTAACTATTAAGCCCCTAGTACACACCAAATATGTTGTTAAACTGTCTGATTAACTATGCTTTTGATAAGTTAGGGTAGCTTTACTTTTCTATTTGTGAAAGGCAGCAGGGTTGTATAAGTCTCTGAATTGTGAAAAACATTAAAACTTTTTTAAAAATTATTTTTATTTTTATGGGTATATGTGTGTCTACCAGTTGCATGTCAGTGCCAATGGAGGCCAGAAGAGGCTGTCAGATCACCTGGGACTGGTGTAACAGAGAAGTGTTGGCTACTATGTGGGTGCTGGGACTGGAACCTGGGCCCTCGGAAAGAGCAGCCAGCACTCTTAACTGCTGAGCCATCTCTTGGGCCTGAAAAACATTTTTAAAAAGTCAGGTTATAAAAGGATTAAAGAAGACAGGGAAAGTCAGCAGTAGTCAGGACATCCAGTAAGCATGTTTACATGTTGCTTACAGCAGCTGAGCGCAGTTGTGTTTGCCTGTAATCTCAGGATTTGAGTAGCTGAGGTAAATCCCACTTCATACTACACAGTGAGAAAATGCTGACCAAGGCTGTGTAGTAAAAACCAAAACCAAACCGTGTTTACTATAGAGAATATAGATATTATACATAGTTCTTAAGACCCGGGTTCGATTCCCAGCACCCATATGGCAGCTCACAACTTTTTGTAACTCCATTCCAGGGTTGTCCAATGCCCCTTCTGGCCTCTGCAGGCACCACACTCAGATGATACACGTACGTACGTACGTACATACATACATACATACATACATACATACATACATACATGCAAGACACTCATACACATGAAAATAAAGGTTTAAAACAAATGATGTTGATTTTTTTTTTTTCCATTCTGGTGGTGGCAAGTGCTCTACCACTGAACTATCAATCCCCCTCCCACACACACACTTTCAGTAGCCGTATGGAATTTCAGAAAATGTTAGTTAGTGCCAGTGTGTCCTGAATATCAAGAGCAAGAGTCAGAAATAACTTTTAAAAATGAATTTAATTCTACAAAGAAATTTCTTTTTATCTTTTATTACTTTTTAAAAGTTTTATGTGTATTTATGTGTGTGTGTGTGTGTGTGTGTGTGTGTGTGTGTGTATCTGCTGTATGTGGGTGGGTGTCTATGGAAGCCAGAAGAGGAGTTGGACTCCTAGAGTTGGCATTATATACAGTTATGAGCCACCTGATATGGGAACTGAATGAGGATCCTTTTAGGAGGGCAACAAGGGCTGAGACATTTTTACAGCCCTTTTGTGGGGGCTCGGGCAGTGTCTTAGTCAGGGTTTCTATTCCTGCACAAACATCATGACCAAGAAGCAAGTTGGGGAGGAAAGGGTCTATTCATCACCCAAGGAAGTCAGGACTGGAACTCAAGCAGGGCAGGAAGCAGGAGCTGATGCAGAGGCCATGGAGGAATGCTGCTTACTGGCTTGCTTGCTTTCTTATAGAGCCCAAGACTAACAGCCCAGGGATGGTACCACTCACAAGGGGCCCTCCCCCCTGATCACTAAGTGAGAGAATGCCTTACAGCTGGATCTCACGGAGGCATTTCCTCAACTGAAGCTCCTTTCTCTGTGATAACTCTGGCTTGTGTCAAGTTGACACTAAACCAGCCAGGACAGGCAGGGTTGGGGGACATTTCAGAACAGGGTTTCTCTGTGTGGTCCTAGCTATCCTGGGACTCACTCTGTAGACCAGGCTGGCCTCAAACTCAGAGATCTGCCTGCCTCTGCTTCCCAAGTGCTGGGATTAAAGGTATACACTACCACTGCTCTGTCTATGGACCTTTATCAGCCTGGTCTACAGAGGGAGTTGCAGGACAGCCAAGGCTACAGAGAAACCCTGTCTCAGAAAACCAACCAACCAACTAACCAACCAAATAAACAAAAAACCCAAAACAAAACTATTTTTAAAATGAATTCAAAAGTTTCACTTCAACAACAACAACAACAACAACAACAGGGTCTCTCTGTGTATCTGTGGTTGTCCTGGAACTTAATATGTAGACCAGCAAGCCTCAAACTCATGGAGTTCTGTCTGCCTCTGGTTCTGAATGCTGGGATTAAAAGTGTACACCACCACGCCTGGATCACTTGTTCTTTTTATAATTAATAATCTACTTGTTTTTCTTTGTAAACCAAGAGGCAATATTACAGAGCCAATTTCCCAACTTGAAATTCTACTTCTGCAGCTTACTAATGTGTGAATTTAGGTAAACTACATAATCTTTGTATGTCTTGGTTTCCTGGTTATTACAATGGATAGCATACTCCCTAGCTTACCCTTATTGTGAAATACTGTTGGCACATGTACATTCATATATAGCTATCAATTATTCTTATTAGTATTAAAAAAAAAAATGAGCACATAGTGACCCTCTTGATCGCTGTTGTGGTTCTTGCTTGGGTAAGAAGTGGAAGACTGAAAAGTTGTAGTTGGAAGTGAAGAGTACTGGGTAGCGCAGTGAGCAGGTGCTCCCTCAGGACTGTGATGCTGAGGAGATTTTCCTCGGTTTCTTATCTTCTGGATAAGATTACGTTAGATGTTATGTCTGTTCAAGTGGTTTGGTTTGTTTGCCAGGTTTCAAATTTTTGTTTTGATTTTTGTTTTTGTTTTTTGTTTTTGGGGGCAGGGTTTCTCTGTGTAACTGCCTTGTCTGTCATGGACTCAGAGATCTGTTTGCCTCTGCCTCCCAAGTGCTGGGATTAAAGGTGTGCGCCATCACTTCCCGGCTCAGTTTTCAATTTTTAAAAGATCTTTGTATATTCTAGATCCCAATCTTCCCACGGTGCATGCCCTATACCTGCTTCTCCTTGTCTATGTCCTGTTTTCTCACTTGAAGAGCTGGCTATAGTTTTGATACATCGTAGTTCGTGCTATGGATTAGGTTGTGTTATGTGTTAAGAATTTCCTGCCCAGCCCAAGGTCACAGTTTCTGCTGTGTTTTTCCCTGGAAGTAATCTAGTTTTAGGTCCGACATTGAAGTCTACACTGCATTTGGGCAGCTGTTTGCATGTGGATGCCCAGTTTGTCCCAGCACCATTGGGGAAGTCTGTCCTTTTCCATTAAGTTGTATTTGCATCTTTGCTGAAGTAATTAGCTGTGTATTTGTGGCTTTTATTTCTAGATTCTGTATTGTCTATACTCTTGATTTATTTTTATGCAAATTTCTTGTTGCTTTGATTTCTGTACTTCTGATGATTCTTGAAATCTGGTATGTTAACTGTCTAACTTTGCTCTTTTTCAAAGCTATTTTCACTCTTAAGGGTCATTGTATATCTAATTTTATAGGCAGCTTGCCAATTCTTACCCCAAAATATCCTGTTAGAATTTTTTTTTTTTTTCCCCAAGGCAAGGTTTCTCTGTATAGCCCTGGCTGTCCTGGAACTCACTTTGTAGACCAGGCTGGCCTTGAATCAGAGATCATTCTGCCTCTGCCTCCCAAGTGCTGATATTAAAGGCAAGCACCATCACCAACCAATTACTTGATAGAATTTTGATTAAGACTGCATTAATCTGTAGATCAGTTTGGGGAGAACTGGCATGTTAATAATATTGAACCTTTAGACCTGTCAATTTCTATTGATTTCTTAATTTGTCAAAGTAGTGTTATATGGTTCTCAGCTTATACCTTAGACAGGGGTTGGGATTGGAAGGCGGGTGGGGGGGAAGGAAGGAGAGAAAAGAAGGAGGGAGGAAGGGGGAGAAGGCAAAGCTAACTCTCCTTATAAGGGCATCAGTGCCACCACGAGCTCCACCCATGAGCTCATGTTACTCTAGAGGCTAAAGTCTCAAATACAAATTTGGGGATGGGAAGGCACAAGCATATAGTCCTAGCAAGAGTCAGCTACTATCACTGAAGTCATTTAATTGTCAAAGACTAGTCTTTGAAAAGCTGTAGTGGAGCAGACTCAACAGCTCATGAATAAGTAAGAATGAATGCTATATATAAAAAGTGCCTTAAAAAGTTAGTGTAAAGCTGGACTTTGCGGTGCACGCCTTTGATCCCAGCACTCAGGAGGCAGAGGCAGGTAGATTGCTGTGAATTTGAAGCCAGCCTGGTCTACATTGTGAGTTCCAGGATGGCCAGAGATACATAGTGAGACTTTGTCTCCCAAAAAACAACCCCCAAATGAACAAAAAGTTAGTGTAAAAACTAAAACTGCAAGAAGGAAACAGTAAAAGTCTTGATCTTAAGACAGGCAGCAGTTTTCTAGAGAGGACAACAATGATGTTTCAGACTTTTTAATTGAAGAAAAATACCAATATGTAATAACAAACTCAGTTACGTGGATAAAATCATCAGAGAGGATGCAATTGACAAAATGCCTCCATGAGATCATCTGTAGACAAGCCGTCGGGATTTTCTTAATTAGATTGATGGAGAAAGGGTTCAGCCCATGGTGGGGATTATTGTCCCTGGGTTGTGGTCATGGGTTCTGTAAGAAAGCAGGCTGAGCAAGCCATGATGAGTAATCCAGCAAGTAGCACCGCTATGGCCTCTCAACCACTCCTGTCTCAGGTTCTGGCCCTCACTGCTCTTCATGATGAGCTGTTGTATGGAATGTGAGTGAAACGAACCCTTCCCTCCACAAGCTGCTTTTGCTCATGGTGCTTCACCACAGCAATAGCAACCCTAACTAAGACAACCAAGATGGGGCTGGAGAGATGGCTCGGCGGTTAAGAGCACTAACTGCTCTTCCAGAGGTCCAGAGTTCAATTCCCAGCAACCACATGGTGGCTCACAACCATCTGTAGTGGGATCTGATGCCCTCTTCTGGTGTGTCTGAAGATAGCTACAGTAGCTGAAGATAGCTATAAATAAATAAACATTTTTTTTAAAAAAGACAACCAATATATTGATTTTTGTCAAAATGTGAAAACAAAATAAACAAAACCCACAAACTTTGTTCTTTAAATCTGTCATTAAAGAAATAAAAAGGCAAAGCAAAGATTAGGAAAGCATATTCTCAAAATGTGTATGTAACAATGACCTTGCATCCAGAATTAATAAAAGAGCAAAAGGTTTGAACAGACATTTCACAAAAAAATTTAGCCTATTAAGGACATGAAGACAGCGTAATTAGCCATCAGAGAACTACTAATTAAAATCACAGAGGCAGCACCTTACATCCTCTCCCATGGCTGAAAAGACGACAGCTCCCCGATGTTAGAAAGAATGTGCACATCGAATTCTAATTTCTCAGAGCCCTGTCTCCAGATTCCATTAGCATGCAAGCGTGAGGGTTACATTTTCAACACATGGACTTTTGATGAACACATTTAAGCTGTAACACAGAGACATATATGCAGACACACGTATACGTATATTTTATTCTGACAGCCCTCATCTCCAGGGACTCTAGTAACTCTTACTAGAAGGGCAAGGATGCGATTAGCCGTGCCAGAAGAGGATGTGCAAGTGAGGAGCTTAGGAAAGGCGCAGTACCAACCCACGGGATGGCAAAATAGAGTACTAAGTGGTGGGGAACCTGGGAGTGGCTGTTGTCCTCCGCCGGAAGGGGCTGCAGGCGGGGGTGTAGTCTGCCCGCAGCGGATGACTCACCGGTTCTTTGGGACTATTCTGTGGTATGCATATCCCTAGGTAAGTAGTCAAGAATACCAGCTTATTTTTAAATAGTCACAGACTAGAACATCTCCAGGTATCCATGAATAATAGATGATCAGATTGCTTTAAAAATCAAGCAATAGAATACAAAGAGCTAAATGAGAAGTGCACACGGGGAAGTTTCCTAGAATGGTGAATGAAGGATGGCAGTCAAAAACCAGAATACTACATGTATGTAAGTCAAAGGTAGGCCAGGTACGATGGCATATGCTTATACCCCCAGCACTTGAGAAGCTGAGGCAGTAGGCTGGACAGTTCAAGGCCAGCTCAGGCTCTACAGCAAGATGTTCCCCTGAGCCCCAAGAAGAGAAAATTATTTTGTTATTTTAAAGTGTTAGAAACCAAGACTGTAGTTACTTTTGAGTGAGAAATTAGTCCAGGCACGGGTAGAGGTTGGAGTTCTCAGAGCACCCTTCTTAAGTACAACTAGTTCACTAGAGAGCTTCCTTGGGCTCAGGGAGCCTCTTGTGCTCACCTCTTCAACGCCAAATGTGCAGCTACAAGTACAAATGAAGATCTGAACACAGCAAGTCCCGGGGGACAGCCTGTAGCTGCCATGTGCTACCCAAAGCGCTCAGATCCTCTCCTGCAGCCTCGAGTGTGAGCAAAACGTGGGCAGGTGTAGAGATGCAATGGACACAGAGGCCGAGTTCCTTAGCTCAGAGCCTGGCACACAGTTAGCAAATGTAATTACTGCGATGCTAAAGCCTGACGTCTTTACACTTTTTCTCTGTGTCCCATGAAAAATAAGATGCCCATTTGTATGTTGTCTCTAAACGAGAGCCTCTGAGATGGACTATGAGCACTGACTTCAGTTTTGTTTCCTGTCTGTCGATTTGCTCTTCTTCCTGTATGGTCTCATTAGAATTGGGTGGGGCTGGGAGTCCGGTTCACTACATTGTAAGTGGTATTTCCTGCTTATATATAACTACTTGAGGTAGGTTCAGGGTCTTAAGAGTCTAGTTCAGGGCTACAGGGGTCAGATGTATAGAAACTGGAAGAATAAAACTGGGCTTTATTGTTTTGTTTTTGTTGCTATGAGTTATTATTATTATTATTTAAACCTAGAGACAATAGCCTGTCAAAAGTATGATTTTAACTAAGTATGATAGCACAAGGCTGTAATGCCAGCACTTGGGAAGCCAAAGGAGGAGCACCCTGAGCTCAAGGCTAGCCTGTGCTACATAGTGAGACCTTTTGTCATAAACCAGAAGTTAGTGAGATGACTCAGTTAAGGCACTGGCCAAGCCTGACCATCTGAGTACCACCCCTGGGACCATACAGGAGAAGAAAAGAACAAACTCCTGCAAATGGTCCTCAAGCACACGCACCGTGGCCTGCTGCTTACACATTGCCATCCGCGAATGTACACAAAGGAACTCACTAACTCATTAACAACGCTTCCCTCTAAATATTCTAAAGTTTTCTTTTTAAAATGTATCAATTCCTTGTGAATTTTACATCATGTCCTCCAGTTCCACCCACCTCCCAGTCCCATATCTGCCCTCCACCCTTGCAACCTCCTCACCCAAAGAAAACACAAACAAAAAACCCAAAACAACAGCAAATTCCTCACTGTGGGAGCTGTGGCCTATCAGTGTGTCACGTAGTATACCTCTTTGCCCAGACAACTTTACTTGCCAGTGTTCATTCCAATGAGTCGTTGGTATGGTTCAAGGACTTTGGCTTCTGCTATGCTATCAAGACTCCTCTCAGATATGCTGCTGTTGCTCTGTGTCGTGGAGATCCTGCTTTTGTTCCGCAGGACTGGCCCCTTCACATACTCTCATAGATGTGGTGGGCCAGCTCAAAGCCCTGGATCTAGGCCTGGGTGATACTGAGTTGATCAGCTTGCCAGCTCTCCTTTGTCCAAGCCTCCAGGGTCAGCTGTCCTGAGCTGCCCAGGTGAGGTGGAGCCAGCTCTCCTGTGTGCCTCAGAGGTGGGGTCAGCTCAGCTCACCCCTTGGACCTCAACATGGACTCAGGCAGCAGCTTCTACATGGCCTTTGGTGGTAACATGGGCCACAAACATTGGCATAGACCACTGCTGCAGCAGGGCCACCGACAAGGTCCTCAGCAGCAGCACAGGCCCAGAACTCACCATGGCCTCGGGTGGCAGCACAGGCTAACATCAGGCTGTTCCTCAATGCTGTGGCATCTCCAGTGCCACCTCTCTTCATAGTGCACAAGCCACTCCATCTCTCCATCACATGCTTGGTCATTGTAGTGGTGGCCACCTCTCTTGGCTGTCTTCTGCCTGCTCCAAGTATTGGCAGGCCTCTTAGCTTTATGTTTTTACAAGAAATGAAAACTATAAATAGCTTATCCGTATTTGGGGTATATATTATCTCATTTAAATTTATTAAAACTTTGAGCAGTAAAAAATTAAATAAAACTAGGAAGAACTACTTGACACACTGTAAGATCACAGCAGGATTCTCTGTCGACTGTTTAAAATACTGTTTTCTCAGAGTAAGATGCAGAGGCACCTATTTTGAGCTTCATAAGTGATTAACCACTTGCCTAAGATCATTCAGATTTTTATGAAAAGTCCTCTGCTAGTTGCATAATGTAGCACTGCCTTTCCCAAGTGAGAAGATCTATCTGTGCCTTAGATTTCTTTGTAGGCCTGTGTCTTTGTTGACCTATCCTGTGACCCTAGGATATGAACATAAATTCAGGATGCTGGACCTGGGAGAAGTCATTGTTGTTGCTAATAGACCCAACCAGCTCTTCACATACATTGTGGCTGCTTCTGCTCCTGGCCCAATACATTTATATGTAACTTCAGTGGTAAGAATTTTTAGGTTTAAGTTTTATTTTTTCTTATGTGAATAAATCTAGCTATACAGCTAGTTTTTATGGTTTCATGTTGCTTAAGAATACAGAGCAGTTCAGTCCTGTGCCGTGAGATCAATGTTTACCTAGAGCAGTGCTTCTCAACCTATGTGTCCCAACCCATTTTGGGGGTTAAATGACTTTCACAGGGGTCACATATCAGATATCCTGCATATCAGATGTTTACATTACAATTCATAACAAAATTACAGGAATGAAGTAGCAATGAAATAATCTTATGGTTGGGGGTCACTGCAACGTGAGGAACTGGATTAAAGGGTCACAGCAATAGGAAAGTTGAGGACCACTGAGCTAGGGCCAAGTAAAAGCAGATTTACTTAACAATCAGGGTGGCCATGTCTAATAAAAGAGTCACGCTGGAGACTGCTACTTGATATGGTCTGTAAAGATGTTTTTGCATCTAGAGTTTCCTAAAACTCTACAGTCTCTGTGTGATTTGTATTTTTCAGCTGAGAGGAGAGAAGTTACAAGAAGAAAAAGTTTGTGAAGATCAGATGCACAAGATACTTCAGGAGGATTCCGAAGTGGGGAAGAGGAAAACTGATGAACAGAAAAAAAGAGACGAGCCAGTGGTGTTGAAAACAAGCCTGGAGCAGGTCAGTGGGTCACATCTGGGTGGACATCTGCCTCAGAGAGCAGGTCAGTGGGTCACGTCTGGGTGGATCTGCCTCAGAGAGCCCTGCCTTGGCAGACCATGGCACCGGGAATACTCATTGGCTGTGCAGCCTAAGAGCAGTGAAGCTTTATCCATCCACATAGAGATGGAGGAAGTAATTTTGAATGTGACAGTGGAATCTGTGGAAAGATTAAGGGACCCGAATAAGAACAGGCTGGGGGTGGGCTGAACAGGTGGGGTGGGTGGAGAAATGGCTCAGTGGTTAAGAGCACTGACTTCTTCCAGAGGACCCGAGTTCAAATCCCAGCAACCACATGGTGGCTCACAACCATCTGTAATGGGATCCAGTGCCCTCTTCTGGTGTGTCTGAAGACAGCTACAGTGTACTCATATGCATAAAATAAATCTTTAAGAAAAGAGAGAGAGTGATAAAAGGGATTCAGATAGAAAAGGAAGATGTCAAACTATCCCTGTTTGCAGATGGTATGATCCTATCCTTAAAAGACCATAAAGTCTCTACCACGAAACTCTTGGATATAATAAACATTTAACAAAACCAGGCTGGGATACTGTGCTGCGTGTGATAAGATTTGTATGTCTACCATCAGGTTGACATATGTGCTGACTTTGACATTCAACTGTCTGTACCTTCATATCCTCAATCAGATTATTTTAAAAGCACGTATTTTACTTTCCTTTATCCTCTGTAATCTCTTAAGCAGAACAATGCTTAGATATAAGTATGTCCCCAGTTTAGATGGATGGTCTAAACTAATTAGGCACCTGATTGGGCTACGTCTTGCCTGAACATTTTTCATTACTTAGGTTTTATTACTTCTTTGAATGTGTGTAAGCACATGCATATGCTGACACATACATGGCAGTCAAAAGCCAAACTATGAGAGTTAGTTTTCTCTTTCCATCATGTGGGTCCTGGGGATTGAACTCAGGTGGTCAGGTACCTTCACCCACTGTACTTCATCTCACTGGACCAAGAAAGTTCTTTTTTAAAATATAACTATATTCATATGGAAAATAACAGTTTAGTATCAATTCTAATCACAACAATTTGAACATCTAATGCTTGCTGTATGTATTTTGAGCCATGTATTTTAAGTATTTTTATGTAGCCTTGTTAACATTTCAAGTTATTTTTTAATGGGTTAAAATTAATGAAGCCTTAACTAACATAAATGAAGATAGGTAACATAAGAGAGTAGGAAGAGGGGGTCTGGAGACACGGCTGCTTTGCAGAGGACCTGGGTTTGATTCCCACCACCCATAGTGGGGCTTACAGCCTCCAGTTCCAGGGATCTGATGCCTTTTTCTGACTTCCATGGGGACCAGGCACACCTGTGGGGAACATGCACGTCAAATATTCATACAATAAAAATAAATAACACATATATTTACAACAGATAAACATATCTTATGTTTATATATTTTGTATATTTATATTATAAACATATACATATATACTTATAGATAGAAAGAAAGAATAGGTTAAAAAAAAAAAAGAAAGAAACAAAACCCAAACCAAAACAAAAAAAATCTCTGCAGAACCAGCATTGCAGTTCACTGCACTCTGGCCAGGTTTCTTCCTGATCATCCTTTTGGCTTAGTTTGTATAAAAGACATATTTCCTGAGCTTCAAAACCAGAAAATTTTAAAGCTGTCTTGGGTCAGTGTATTTGTTGACTGCCATATGCAGGTGACGTATGATTCTGGTTATAGTATTAATCATCATTAATTATTATTTAAAAATAGCCATTTGTAAACAGCATGGTGGCACACATCTGTAATGTCAGCACTTGGGAGGTTGAGGCAGGGGGTTGCAGTTAAGCTAACCTAGACTCTGTAGTGAGTTGTAGGCCTGTTTGGGCTATGTGTGTAGTGAGGCTCTTCCTCCAAGCAATAAAAATAAAACAAAGCACTTGAACTTTATAAGTTTTCAGTCCTGTAAAAGATTTCATTTAACAAGCACAAAATGCTGTGTGCTCTTCCTGCTATGCACCCCAGGAACATTTAAAGGCAAAAAGCTGCTGCTAGGAAGGATACATATTATCTCAGGAGGCAGCAGGACATGGGATGGCTTGACCACAGCCCCAGTTCTGGGCTGTAGTCTTTGAAAGAGCTTTACCTCTTCCCAGTTGTAATGTCCTCAAGCAAACTGTTCAAAAGCCTCCAAGTATTGATCCACGGGAGAAGCCGCTCTGTCCAGGAACTGTATTAGAGAATACTGCTTCCATGTCAAGGCTGGGGGTCACTGGAATTGTTTTACTTCTGGCACTATTATCTTTGAAATAGAAAGTAGTTGCATCGGTGCAATTTACTTTAACAGAATCAGAAAATACAGATTCTTAGACTCCCTTATTGGCAGTAACCAGGTTCATAACATTGTCAATGCAAAGCATAGTGAGTAAAATCTAACCTGTTTTGGATTTTTATGATCCTGCTCTTTTCTACCCTCCCTATTTCCTTTTACATTTTTGAGGACTTTTAAATAACTTTAATAATTTTTAGACCGGCTGGGCAGTGGTGGCTCACACCTTTAATCCCAGCACTAGGGGGGCAGAGGCAGGTAGATCTCTGAGTTGGAGGCCAGCCTGGTCTACAGAGTTCCTGGACAGCCAGGGTTGCACAGAGAAACCCTGTCTTAAAAAGAAAATAAAGAAGTTTTTAGACTGATAAAGACTTGTGCTCTCAACTAGAAGTGACTGAAGTCAGAAGACTGCAACTTCATGGTCTGATGGGGCCTCAGAGTGAGTTCAAGGCTAATTTGGGCAATTCAGTGGACTCTAAAATACAAAGGGCTGGCCCATGGAGGAGAGGAGCCATTGACTAGCATATGCAAAGCCCCAGTGTTAAAGAAAAGCAAGTGTTTGGTCTTGAGCAAATAATGTCATTATTATTACAATTGGGACCCAAGAGACCCTGAAATGGTGTCAGTGGACAGCCAGCCATCTATTAATTAAGGTTGTGTGCTGATGAGACTGTCATCACACTTTCCTGCCACCAACCCTCAGTGGCTCTACATTTCTTTGAGAACTAAATGAGAACTCTTCCCCCAGCACCCAGGTCCTTCCTTAAGCATGATTCTAGCTAGTCTTTCCATCCTTGAGGATGCTCCACACACAGCTGCCAGCATGCACGCTCTGCTTTTCTGTGTCAGGCGCATTTCAACAGCTTGCTCCATGTCCAGTTGGCAGAGACTTCACCCATCCTTCTCTCCTCAGTCTGCCCTTAATAGTTTGTGACTTTTATGGGGCTGTGTACTCCTATTATAGATTTTTATGTTTGTTTCTCTAGGAGATTATTTGTTAACATGTGTCTGATCCAATTAAAAACCTCCCACAGTGTCTTGTCCATCACAAGTTTTTGATGCATGGTCATGAAGTTATTAGACTCAGAAAGAATTGTAGAAAGAGATTATGATGTTATTTTTTATACTAGAAATAAAATGGACATAATGTTTAATTTGTTGTTCTGTTATGGTACCATTACTCCAATAACGGAGTGAACTGTTGGAAAGCAGAGCCAGCAGTTAGAGTAAGGATTATAAACCAGAGGTGAAAGTTTAATTAGCCTATGACCTAGAAATAACCCCTACAGACATTTTGATGATTATCCTAATCAGATCTGTTTTATAAGTGCAGTGTATGCAAGCACACACACATGCACACGCACACACACATGCACATGCACACGCACACACACATGCACATGCACACGCACACTAATACACTTGTGCATGTGCTACATGTTCTTTTCATCCAGAAGTGTTGCCTTCCATCCATACTGTTTTATAATCCATTTTTAGTTAATTATGAAATGTATCTTCTTTTTGTTGTTGTTAAAGGAGGGAGGGAAGAAGAAAGGAGGGAGGGAAGGGCTAACTGTGACTTTGTGGGTTTTGTTGTTGTTGTTTTGTGTGTGTGTGTGTGTGTGTTTTAAGATTTATTTATTTTACACCGTCACTCTTAAGACACACCAGAAAAGGGCATTGGACCATCGCAGATGGTTGTGAGTCACCATGTGGTTGCTGGGAATTGAACTCAGGACCTCTGGAAGAGCAGTCAGTGCTCTTAACCCCTGAGCCATCTCTTCAGCCCCTGTGTCTTTACTTGTTAAAAAAACCCAAAAAACCAAAAACCTTGTATCTTTTTTTAAAAATTTCTTTGCAGTGCAATTTCTTTGAATATTTGAATCTCCTGTAGATACCTTGCTGTCCTAACTGCTGCTGTGATAAATTACTACAGGCAGAAGGCCAGGTGAAAGGCTATGCGCTCTGAGGGTGTTGTAATGTTTATTGCTCAGTTGTCCTCGAGAAGGTCTGATGTGGATGAGCTCCTTCCTGTGTTGTCAGAGAGCCCTGCCCTCCAGTAGCTTAGCCCGGTAGGGATGGTATTTTTGTCAAGTGTCACTGTGAGCATTTCATTTACCCGTGCTCTGTACCATTCTAAGGACACATAGTGCCTTAGGTTTATTTATATACACGGTGAAAGGTGAGAGGTGAGTATTTCTCACCTTATGTTTCTAGGTGTTAGGCACGGAAGCATGGAGAGGAGGGTAGTTTTTTCTTTGTAGATATTTATTTACAATAATGCAGCTTAGTTTTCAGCAGTTAAAAAGAACTTGGTGAATGGTATAAAATTAAGCCTTTCTTAATACTATCCGTTAGCTTATTTAGTGCTTTATCAACTTGCAGGATCTTCACAGTAGCACAGTCTGTGTAGAGGAAGTGAAGACAGACCAGTGGCCTGATTGAGATCCCATATGAATCATCATTTACTTGGTACCAAAGTAGTTATGAAAAGAGACCAAAATACATACCGATTGCCATTATTTACCTTGTCTTGAGTCTGTTGTCTCTCTCACAAAGTTGAAAGAAAATATCATATGCAATTTGATAATGGGTTAATTTGATTTTGGATATTTTCAGGTAAAGCCACATTTGCAATTAGTATTTTTAGAAAAAGAAAAAAATGGAATCAAACTGGAACTCAGAACAGTGACTTAGAGAGATCAGATGTTGAAACTATACTAGGATAGATCCCATGGGAACCTCAACGGACAATTTATCTCCCTTGTCTCCTTCCCAGTGTCCCGCACGTCTCTCGGATTCAGAGAATGAAGAACCTTCTCAGGGCCAGATGATACAGACCCATCGCTCGGCCTTTGTTTCCAAGAACAGCTCCTACTCCTTAGCTTTCCTGGCAGGGTAAGACTGATGGCTGAGCTCAGTCAGAGTTCTTTCATTTGTGGGGTGACAAGGGCTGTTGGATGAGTAGAAGGGATGAAAAGAGGTGGGAACTGAATTTCCAAATGTGGAATACAGAAAAAGGGCTCACTCACCCGAGTGTGGTGAATGTGTGTGTGTGTGTGTGTGTGTGTGTGTGTGTACGCACACTCGCTCATTAATCTCAAGTGGTGTTCCTCAGGAGCCATCCATCTTGTTCTTTGAGACAGGCCCCCTGAGTGGCTTGAATGTGCCATGTGAGCCCTGACCCACCTGTCTCCACCTTCCTAGCCTTGCAAGTGGCCTCTGAGGTCAATTTCATTCTTCTCAGCCCCACTCCTGAATTTTCATAGAAATGTCCTATTTGCCCATCTCTGGCACCCTCTGGGTAGGATTGTGCTAATTTCCGAGCTGCACAGTGTGACTTTTTCTCCTGTAGGGAAATGATGAAGCTTCTTCAGTTCACAGTATATACAGCTTTCCCAACTCTGGACTTTGAAATCTCTAGGAGGGAAGCCTGGCTGGGTTTCTTTTCCTTGCCTAGACCTAACATGGCTTTCAGGCCGTTTTTAAAACCCTGCTCAAGGAATTTCTGAATCCTTTAGGCTTTGCAGGTCCTGGAAAGGGAAAGAGTATGGTTAGTTGGTTGCTTGACTCTGGAGGAATAGGGAAAGGGGGACGGGGAAGGGGGAAGGGGGAAGGGGAAGGGGTGGGGGAGAAGTGAAGCATTCATTTACTTAGTAGACATTTTGGAAGTGGCTACTCCATGCTGTGCTCCATTTATAATAGGATATAAAGCACAGTCCTGACCTCACGTTGTATCTTTTTTAACTTTAAAGCCTTCCTGCTCGATCTCTTGTTCTTGCCAACACTATGTAATGGCTGTCTTTCTTGCTGCCTCTCTAGACACATGCACTCTTCTTTCCTGGAGATGTTACTGGTCCCTGTGTGTAACTACAGTAGACTCCCAACTTTGTCAGAGGTTCTGTCCCGGAAGGCCCCTGATATTCTGTCTGTCCCGGAAACCCTGTGTGTGTTCTTCTGGAACAGTTTGGTGTAAAAGTCACCTGATCTCTAATCTTCTCTGGAGTAATATAGTAACTTCTCTAGGACCCTCCCCTGGATGTTTCCACTTGTATAATTTGTCCTAGACCAGAGTTTCTCAACTTGTGAGTTGTGACCCCTTTGGGGTTTCACAGGAGTCACTTATCAGATATCCTGCATATCAGATATTTGCTTTACAACTCCCAGCTGTAGCAAAATTACAGTTATGATCTAGTAACAAAATAATTTTATGGTTGGGGTCACCACAACATTAGGAACTATGTCAAAGGGTCACAGCATTAGGAAGGTTGAGAACTACTGTGCTAGACAGTTAGCTTAGTCAAAAGAATTGGGACCTGATAACTGGGTAAGCCTGTGATGAAGATAGATTCACTGTGTGTGAGCCTGAATCAGATGTCTTTCCAGCTCTACAAATCAGAACAATTGTCACGTTCTGATTTCATATGTGGGTTGTGTATACCCAATCTTAGTCATATCTTTATGGCTATAAATCAGGAAGAAAATAAAATCATTTTCTAATAAAGCCAGAAATCACAATAATTATACACTAAAACTAATGCTTTAAGGCATCTGTAATTAATATTATTATGTGAAATAACTTAGAAAAATAAATTAATATTCCTGTACCAAAGAAGCCTTGCTCCAGTTGGAGTTCATGGTGAATGGGTAAATTGCTTATTACCAATTCCAGCTCTACCTTTGTACTGGTATAATTCATTTTTATGAAAGAGGACCTATGGATTATTATGCCATTACATAAAAGTCTTAAAAATTATTCTGTCTTGGACAGAATTGCACAGGCACAGAGGAGTGTGCTTGGGGAGCACCTCTGCCATATCTTCCTTTCTGTTTCCTAGCCTATCCTTGCCATGATGGGACCAAATAATATGCAAGCACTGACTTTAGACTTTGTCTGTTAGCTTGCATTAAGGTTAGCATTATACAACTCTGATCTCAGGGCTCATCTTACAAATATTCAAGTCAGGTGAAGTTCAATTGTTAGTTTAGTTCTTGAGACAGTTAATTGGATTATATATGTTCATGACCACCCCACGAAGAAGCATCATTGGACTCAGTCTCCATTAGCTGTCATGTCCAAATCAGAGTCTCCAACAAAACCTGAGCAGCCACATGAGAGCCTGGGGAGCCAATGTGGGCAACAGGGACATTCATGGACATGTAGTAATGAGATAGCCGAATGCTAAATTCTTCAAGTGCTATGGGGTTGTCACTTATACCATTGTAAAAGAGGTAGGTGTATGCAGACACACCTGTGAGGCCTCACAGGGTAGATGAAAGAGTGGATCTACAGAGGGTGATCAGGAGAATCTCCAAAATGAAGCAACTACTTCACTGTGGGAGATTTTTATCAGGAGCATTAAAGAACACACTTGAGAAACATGTTAGACAGTTTTCTATTGTTGTAAAGAGACACCATGGCCAAGGCAGTTCTTATAAAACAAAACATTTAATTGGAACCTTGCTTACAGTTTCAGAGGCTTAGTACATTATCCTCATGGTAAGAAGCATGGCAGCATGCAAGCAGACATGGTGCTGGAGCAGTAGCTGAGAGCTACATCTGATTCATAGGCGGGGGGGGGGAGAGGGAGAGGGAGAGAGGGCCTTTTAAAAGCCCACCTCCAGTGATAACCTTTTTCCAACAAGGCCACACCTCCTAATCCTTTAAAAATAATGTCACTTCCTGATGGCTAAGACCCAACATAAATGTGATTTAAGAGATTATTTGGGACAGCATGGGCAATTTGAAGTGATTGAAGTCTTGACTTACTGTAGCAGGTCCAGAAGAAAGAGCTTTACTTCTGTAACCTTGATGACCACAACAGTGTAGACATGACTGTCCAGAAATACTGTCCTGTTATGGTCACAGCTGTAAAGTGAGGGATGCCTTGCTGAAGTAAGGCATGACTTGTATTTCTTCTAGCTGAAGGGGCTGAAATGGTCCTGAGCACTTTGGTGGTCATGGAAGCGAGGTTGGAGGTGATGGTGGCTTTGGTTGTGGAGGAATCATCAATAATGATTACAGCAGTATCTGTGGTGGCAGTTAAGGTAGAGAATACTGTGGCAGCAGGGGTGGCTACAGTGGATTTGTTAGTGGTAGAGACAGTCTTAGAGGTAGTGGAGTTGCCATTTATGGTGATCAGTCTATAGGTTTTGGAGCCATGGAGGGATATACCCTGGCTCCTGTGGTGGTGGAGGCTGCTCCTTTGCCAAACCCTGAGACCAAGGTGGCTATGGCGTGTCCAGCAGTAGCAGCAGCTGTGGCGCTGGTAAGAAGTTTTCCTTTTGTTTTAGGTTTTGTTTCTTGGCTCTGTCACCCAGGTCAGCCTCCCTCTCTCAGTCCTCCCTCCCCAGCCTCCCGCAGTTTAGGTCAGAAGGTGTTGGTTACTGATATACACCAGCTTAGCAGAAAGGGGAGATGGAGAAGTAACGGGGAAGGCACAGGTTACAAGAGTTTGTGCTCAGCCCAGCACAGTGGTGGCAAGGCCTAGCTGCTCCGGAAAGGGTGTCCTGCTTTAGACAGTGCTCATGTATGGGCAGGAAGCTCAAGGACTGGCATGACAGTGTAACAGCCATTTTAATTGCTGTTCTGTGGAAAGTTACTCCAGAACATTTACAAAAGGGATTTTAAAGTAGTTGACTGTTTCCCTCTCCATGCTGTGGATTGTTAATGTAAATGATAACAGCACTGAATAAATATGTCCTTAACCATAATTTTTATTTAAAAGATGCCTTAATTAGGGGTATGGCTTAGTGGAAGAGTACTTGCCTAGCAAGCCAGAGGTGGTGGGATTGCTCTCCAGCACTGCAAAACAAACCCAAACCAAACAAAACCAAAACCAAAACCGATGTAATTAATGAGGGTATCCTTTCAAGAAATGGTCTTCAACACAGTGGGAACCTTTGGTAGAAAACTTGATTACAGGAATGCTGACCGAGTCTCCTTTAGAGTGTGCCTTCTCTGTAGCTCAGAAACTGTGATGTTCACTTCAAACTGTTTTCAGATTTTAGGAGAACAATTTAAAGATTATAATGCTGATAATGATGTATAATTATGGACAATGAAAAAATTCACTTGATGATAGTTGTACAACCATCTAACTATATTTTAAAATAGTTAAAATCATAAAATTTGTGTTGTTTATATTTTACTACATAAAGATACTAGCATTGTTTATAGTTTGGGGAAATTTCAATTTTTTTTTTCTATTAAGTAACAAAAAATGAACAGGCTGTTTCTGAAAATTTGTTTCCTAAAGAGAGTTCCTGGGTAACAATTTTCGACTTTTTTATAACTATATTTTCATCAAATGAAGCTGCCACTTGTCCCTCTTGTCTGCTTTGTAAGCACAGAAGCATGCAAGCAGGCAAATGGTGCCAGCTGAGGGGTGGCCATTGATGAAACACAGGGATAGAGTCTGCCTGTGGATATTGCCAACAGATCAACTAATTTTCATAAAAGAAACATAGTAAGAGGGTACTGTGGTCATCTGATGAGATTGTGATTCTTTCAGATAACTAGAATAATAAGTAAATCAAAGGTCATTTCTAGATATATATTAATTAGGAAAATTAATTTGAACCTAAGTAGGATATTTAACAAAATTAAAATAAAAAATTAAATACATGAAAAGTTTAATCCTAAAACCATTATTTTACTTTACTCCTATTTCTCCACTGAATTCAAACTGAAACTGTGATTCTAGCAGGTCACGCAGGGAAACTGTCTGGTTGATGTGTATCTTTTCTCTTGCTAAGAGCTCTGCATTGGGCTTTATTTTCCTTGTTGTCTGGGCTGTCAGGGGGTTGGGCTTTGGGGCAGAGTGCAGATTGGTCACCATGGCTTACTGACATGACATAATTTTTAAAAGTTGTTGCTATATGCTCTTATTAATGTCATCTCTAGTTTTCATTAAGGGTTTCATTTATTTATCTTTTACACCTATTATGTGTGCATGTGTGCATGTGTGTTCCTGTGGAGGTCAGAGGGCAACTTGAAGGAGATAATTTTCTCTTCAATCATGTTCTATACCAAAATCAGTTGCATTTCTATATTTTAGCAGTGAACAATTTAGAAGTGCAGTGAAAAAACAATCTCATTTTGATCTGTTTACTCAAAAAAATGTAATATTCCAGAGTTTGACAGAAGAATCTCAATAAACGGAATGACATCTTGTTCATGAATTGGTAGACTTAATGTTGTTACAATGTCAGTAATCCCTGAATAGTTTTTAAAAGTTCAGTATAGCACATGCTAAAGTTCTAGTAGATCCCCTTGCAGAAATGGAGACTGATGCTAAAGTTCTCATGTGGGATTTTAGGAGATCCCAAATATCCAGAGCTGCCCAGAGAAAAGACAGAGGTTGATGGTAGCAATCAAACGAGTGTGATGCCGGAGTAGGAAACAGAGAGAGAGCAATGGATTTAGAACTGAGAGTCCAGAGATGATCTATACATGTGTGATCAGTTGATTCTCAACAAGGGTGACAAGATGATTCGTTGGGAAGAAAACTTGCCTCTTTACATAGTGCTGGCCCAGCTGGGGATCAGAGTGCCAGAGTGTGAGAGATGCAGCTCCTAGGATAGACTCTGAGGTTAACTGTACAGTAACTGCCCCTCAGGACAGTGTCTAATGTGGCCTTCAGGGACTATATGTGCCTTTGAATTATCTTATCAGCTGGGTCTAGTGCTTTTTGTAGTTGCTGCTTGATGTGTGCTTTCCTCACTCAATGACAAAGAAAATTTCAATGATGCTGAAGTTGATGGAAAACATGTTCACTGTTAGGAACTTCTGTGGGCGTCTCCATGGTATGCACCATCACAAATATGAGTTTTCCCCTAGGTTTTTTCTTTCACCAATGTGGAGTTGAAGGGACAGATGTGAAGTAGTTTTCCCAACTACCCACAATTGTCATTTGTGCGTCTATAATTGGACCTGAAACTAGACTAGTCAACTGTCAGCTTGGCCATTACCCCTGACAAGATGGATTCATAGCCTGGGATGAAGACTATTATTAATTCCTCAGTACAGAGTCTGGAGCTCAGGGTTTGGGTGTGGCTTCAGGCTGACCACTCCCAGTGGCATCAAACCCAGTGTCCTGAGAGCTGCTCTGTGGAATGGTGCAGAGCTCTTCTGTCTTGCTCTGGTCCAACACTCTTTCCCTCTTGGCCTGTTTGCCTCACCCAAAGTTGTGTATTTGAAATAATACCACCACCAGCTCTAAATCCTGCTCAAAGTGCTCGTTGTTTACAAAGCATTTTGGGATGGCTCATGTGACTGGCAATTTGTGTGGCTGCTATCAATGCAAATGAACTTTAATATTTTTCTAAGTATCAATCCAGCTTGCTTCTAAGGAGCTGTCTTCTTAGAGTGACAGTTGCTTGCTCCAAAATTGCGAGAGTCTTTCCTTAAGTGCTGAATTTTCTGGTTAAAGTGCAAATATGTGTTACATTTCTCCCACTAACACATGCAGCCATGAGACATAGGATGGGAGAAAGCACACAGGTGCTGGAGTGGAAGAATTCTGAGTGCTAGACAGGCTTTCTCTGGAGACGCAAGACGCAGAGAATTCTGGAGGGTGACCCCTGCCCACCAGCCTACCTCCTTGTTTTCTCTGAACCAACTCTGACATTAAAATCTTGTCTACAAAAGAGTTTATATGATGCATTCTGTTAAAGAGCTAAATAGTATCAGTTGAGGAAATGATTTCTGTTTGAAGTCATTTACATAGTTGTGTGTCTGTTTTGAAAGCAAATACTTACTCATCCAGTAGAATGAATATTATAGAAAGGCTCTCAGGTTTTCTTATTCTTAGTTATTAATAATTTCCTTTTAATGCCATTTCTGCCTGCTATGCCATGCTTGTTTTATGGTGCCTTTGTAATACTGGATTATTTGTCTGCCCCACTGGTCTCTGATTGTCTAAAGAGCTTGACTGTCTTCTGTGCTGAGCATGTGATAAATGCTTGGTGTATCCCAAGAGAATCAAAAATTAGTTGTAGCGTGGCATAGGTGACCACCTGCTGTGTGCATGCAGCTCTACAGGGGATTCTGTCCAGCACAGGCATACTGATAGAGAGTTAGACCTCCAGTGCCTCCACATGCAAAGGTTAGTTCAGAATGAATCAGAGACCCAGATATAACAACCTAAACACTCGGAAGCTTAGCTCTATAAGGGCTGTTCTGTTTCTTCATTTAGCACACTAACACAGTGGACTGCGGCACTCAACACAGGTGCTGTGGAGTGTGGTTTGCAAGTCATAGCACAAGGGCTCAGGAGTTGGCTCAGTGGTTCTGATTGCAGGCTGCTCTCCAAGAGGACTCAGATTTGATCCCTAGCATGCACATAGCAGCTCTCAAACATTTGTAACTCAGTCCTCAGGGATCCAGCGCCCTCTTCTGGCCTGCATGGCACCAGGTTTACACATGCTGCACAGATGTACGTGCAGGCAAAACACCCACACATAAAATAAAGTTATAATACATAAGATAAAAATCATGTGTCTGGAAGACTTTGGAAGTCTTTTTCTCTTTGGCATTTGGTTGGTAAATTAACCCGTTTTCTATTATTGTAGCTGCCTAAGGGGACTGCGTTTCTGGGGAGTGGCTTGGAATGGTAAAAGAGATTGTCATCTTTCCCTGATTCATGTATGGACTAATTGTAACCATATATTCTTTTCTAGGAAGCTAAACACCAAAGTGCAGAGGAGTCAGAGCTGCAGTGACACAGTTCAGGACAGAGTGAGGAGCAAGCTCAGAACAGCTCCACCCAACAGAGCCAAGGTACACGTCAGCCTGGGGCTACTGCGGTTCTCCTCCATTCTCCATCTTCCACCTCCACACACACGCAGCTTCCCCTGCACAAGGCAGAGTGGATCCCAGGCATATTACATTCTAGAGAATTCTACAAGATGTGAAGGAAGAAGGTTCAAATTAGTAGACAGATGGGGATAGTAAGCCATCATAGAAACCTTTTTAAAGGGCTAGGCAGGATCCGTCTTCAGATTTTGATGTCGCTAACTCTTTCATGCATGTGTATGGGTTTTAGGCCAGGAACTTTCCCATTTTTAGGTACACATTACCCTTTCTTTACCTTCCTTCTTCACCCTCCTCCCATCTTCAGGATTAGGTAGAAAAGGAGGCATGTGTGAGAGGGCTGGAAACGGCTCGGCGATTAAGAGCTCTTGTTCTTATAGAGAACTAGACCCACATCAGGCTGTTGCTTCCCATAGTTCTAGCTCCAGGGGATCCAACACCCTCTTCTGGTCTCTTTGGACACCTGCACATACACGTACATACATACACGCAGACTTACACATACAAATTTTAAAAGATAAAAAATAAAAAAGTAAAACCACACACACGTGATCTTTTATATTTCTTTCAGATCACAACTATAACTCCAGGCTCCACCCCCATTATTGGTGTTCTCTTGTCTACTCAAAACAACCGCTGCCTCTCAGCCCCCGACTTAACCATAGAAAAGCGCCTGCCCTTCAGCTCCCTTTCATCCTTGGCTTCCTTGCATAAGCCAGAGCGCTCTATCAGCCCTGAAAGCAATGATAGCATCTCTGAAGAGCTAAACCACTTCAAGCCTATCGTCTGCTCACCATGCACCCCTCCCAAGAGACTCCCTGATGGCCGGGTGCTCAGCCCTCTCATCATTAAGTCGACGCCCCGCAACCTGAACAGAAGCCTGCAGAAGCAGACTTCCTATGAGGCCAGCCCTCGCATCCTCAAGAAGTGGGAGCAGATCTTCCAGGAGCGGCAGATCAAGAAGACCCTTTCCAAAGCCACTCTCACCTCCCTGGCCCCTGAAGCAGGGGAAGAGTTACCAGGTTCTGAAGCAATCCATTCCAGCAAGGAGAGGCCGTCTCTGGCTTTAAGTACAAGGCTGTCCAGGGTCCAGGTGCTCTCAGAGTGTGCTGGGCCCACCTCCACTGCCCTTGAGTACGTTCCCTCTGTTAACCAGACAAAAGTAGAACAGGACTGTGTTAGAAAAAGGAGCCATGAGGTCCCACTGGAAACCTGCCATTCCTCAGAGCACAGAGCAGTAGCCAGTGGGCCTTCTTTGGAAGGGGAGCAGTTTGAGGAGTCAAGGTCCCCTGTGGATGCCACATTAGTCAAAACTTGCATAAGCACAGTCATGAAGACTGCAGCAGTTAATTCATTGGTACCCAAAAATGATGTTTTGGGTGGGGTCCTCAAAACAAAGAAACAACTGAAGACACTTAGTCATTTTGATCTGGGTAATGGCATTCTGGTCAACAGCCTAGGAGAGGAGCCAATTCCTTCCCTGCGTAGAGGCCGGAAAAGGCGCTGTAAGACCAAGCACTTGGAACAAAACGGTGTTAAGAAACTGCGACCACCCAGCAGTGACATGGGCCTGGCCCCCAAAGACCCAGGGCTGCTTGAAGTGAGGCAGAAATTGCAGCAGGAGGAAGAGGACCAGCAGCTGCCTCTGCAGTCACAGCGTGTGTTTGACAGTGAGAGGCGGACTATGAGCCGGCGAAAAGGAAATGTGGATCAGTATCTCTTGAGGTCCAGCAGCTTGGCTGGGGCCAAGTAGCACTTAATGTACAAAGTAATGTTACCTGCTTTTCAGAGGTCCTTGACCTCAATCATTTATCCAAAAGAGCTAACTGAATGTTCTCACTTTGAGTTTCTTTCAATGGCAAAACACTGTCTCCTATGGTTCTGAGAGGATCCAGGGCTTTGGTATTCAAAAGCCAAGTGCCTGCATCTTTGGCTTTCTAGGACTAGGGCCAGTACTCCTCACCCTTTGAGTGAGCCAACTCTAAAGACTTCTGGGCCCAAATTTGGCAGCACCCACTAATGAGCTTGGGAGTGGCCTCATTCATGAGCATGAGCGTGTTAGAGATGGTCAGGAGATGGGATACCTTACTCTGGCTTCTTACCACAGAGTGGAGTTTTAAGTTAGCCTTGCAGATAAACACAGATTCTTTTCAGTGACAAGCAGTGCCAGTACTTTGGAAGAGCCAAGATAAATAGATGTTCACTTTCATCTTTCACCTTTGCCACAAGTAATTTCTACATACCCAAATCAGTTGGCTTAGAACTTTTGCCTCTACAGAAATTAATTTGCATTCTCTGTGTAAACTATGACATTTGATTGAAGCAGTGTTGTTAATACCTGGTCTTCCTGAGACCTAGTTTGTAAGTGCTGTCAGCTGGATGATGAAGCCGCTGTATAGACATCCAGGTTCTCTTAGCTGCCAAGTGGCCCAGCCCAGACTGACCACTAGCTCTCGTGGCCACAAGTCCCATGGATTCTCCACAATCACAGGCTGCCCAAAAGAAATACAACCTAAGGGCATGCCAGGGCCACCCAGGGAGAGTGACTGGCTAGGCCCTGAGCATGGCAGTGCAAAGCCCACCTAGAAGCACGTCACCTTGATGGGATGTAAAACATAGAACTGCAGTGACCTCACCTAGCCGTTTACAGGCTCCTGTTCTCCCAGGAGTCCTCGCCTGGGAGACGCTCTGTGAGGTTTCCATGTGGCAATGGCTATCTGCAATTTTTGATCTAAAAATCATGAAAAAACTTGCCCTAAAGTCAGGCAAAGGACAAAGCTGTGGAAACAGCTCCATACTGTGGAAACAAGGAATCTAGCTGGATGCAGCTGGTAAATTCAGTCCCATGGACCTTTGGGGTTTATTTTTCTTAGCAGCTGACACCATGTGTCTTTTGCATCCCTGGTGGTGCTTGGTGCTTCTGCCCTTCTGGGCTCATTGAGGATAGGGATTATGATATGGTTTTAGGGACTCTCAGGTGGGCTGGCCTTTCCTGTGTATGAGCTGTTACCATAGTCATGTGACTGACATTTTAACAAACCTTCCAGAGCTTTTATACCAATCCTGTGTTACCCCCTTAAAAGGTCCCAGCAAGATACTGCATAGTTGTCTGGTGAAAGTTGCCTTTGATCAGAATGTTTCTGAAACATTTGAAGTCTAGAAGTAGCTGGAGCTTAGACTCACTGTTCTGTGCCAAGGGAGATGTCAGTCTTTGGGAATTCTAGAAGAGAGAACTTCAGATTTGGAGTTAGCCAGAAACTGGTTGAAGCTTCTGAAGGTGGGAAGAAGGGTGTGGAGTCCCAAGCACAGTGTCGCTTGAAGCAGACAGAGCTAACTTCTCTGTAGCTCATAGTTGACTGTCCCCAGGGATGCTAGGTGTGTGTGGCCATTAGCACGGTGGCTTCAGAGGCTGCTCAGGCAGGGAATGTGTGTGAGTCTGAAGTGTGCATGTGTCTTTAAGACATGCAACAGTCTCTTTACTTTATATTCATACCACGTTACTTCTCATCCTAGGCAGCGTAAGGCTTTTCAGGGCTGCTGGGAGGCATGCGAGTGCCCCCGGTAGAACGGGCCCTGGCTGCAGACACCAGGAAATTCCATTAGGGAAAACTTAGACGTGTCTGCCATTTCATGTATTTCCTTTATGATCTTAGTAATCATTAGTGGAAGGCTAGTCTTACTGGGTAGTATTAAAGACACTTATTTTTCCACTTGCCACCCTTTTTATATGTCACTAATGCTTAGAAAAACATGTTCAGTTGGAATTTTTGGTTTTGGTAAAAAGATAAAATATTTTAATAGATGAAAGATATATATTTTAAATACCCCCCCCAACCATCCCCCACTCCTAGTGACTACCTTGATTAAGAGTGCATAGCAGTGGCAACCAGTGTGGGCTCAGGTGCAGCATTGCTGCTGAGGGAGTGTTGCAGACACTGGGCTGTCCCTGTGTACCCCCCAGGGAGACCCCAAGTCCTGTAGACAGTGTTCTTTCCCATACTTCCTGCTGAGAGCAGTGGCCCTTGACATAGAGGCAGAACAGTTTATGTCGACAAGGAATGGCTTACTCTTTAATTTGCTTACCCTTGAAAATGAAAAAACTACTAAAGTATCTGCATGCAAGATGCTCTCAAACTTAGTGAAACCTGAACACTTCTTTTCTGAAAATTCCCATTTTAGTGTTTGACTGAAGTCCATCGCTACTACAGTTGTTGACAGGGATCCCCTAAAGAGTAAATAGACAAGGGAAGTAGACTGTTTGGCAGGTTGGTGAGCTAGAGCGGAAGGTACCAGTTCACAAATAGTTCTTCTAAGTCACTGCAGTCCTAGTGACTTGCACACTGCCCACAGTCTGCTGTGCCCCTTTGTGTGTGTGCCCACAGTGCCCCTTTGTGTGTGTGCCCACAGTCTGCTGTGCCCCTGTGTGTGTGCCCACAGTCTGCTGTGCCCCTGTGTGTGTGTGCCCACAGTCTGCTGTGCCCCTGTGTGTGTGTGCATTCTGTTTACCTTTTTCTTATTAAAGAGGAAACTATGAAGGATAGGAGGGTGAGTCTTTCTGATGGGAAACCAAGAGGGCTTGGTTACCCTCTCCAGAGAGGGTAACCCTGGCTACATTCAAGAGCAGCTGCTCGTGCCTGTTTGATGAAGTCATCTGAAGTCATTTGGGCCTGATGGGCTGATATCAAGTCAGGCAGTATCTCTGCCAGCACCTGGCCTCTGGCGTCTACCCCTCAGTTGCCAGTCTGGCTGAGGCTTGTCTAGGAATCTTTCCTAATTGACTTCATTTATTAAATAAATAAAAAAAAATCATTCTCTGATTATGGAAGAAATACTGGGCATACATGGTCTTTTTTTTTTTTTTTTTTAAGTAAAATGCCTCCTTCCATACCTTATCAGTATTTCTGAGTTTGATTAACGATGCTTTTTCCATTTCCATTTCCCATGGAAGAATGGATTTTTCTCCTGTAGTGATTATAGAACAGTCGTCCCTGTTCAGAGGCTGCATTTAGCTCAGATCCCAAGAAATGAGGCAGGTCTGGATTTCCCTGAAGAAGCCTGTCCTTCACTTGAGTGACCTCCTAATGCATCCCAAGCTGACCTCTCACCAAACCCAGCAATGACTTGGGATTTTTTTCTAGCTTGTCACTGAAGCAGAGAGCCAGTAGGCAAGGGTAGGTAGCTCATCATCATGAGGTTAAGTCTAGACCAGCGCCACCCCTACCTTTAAATGAAGATCTGTGGTTCTGGTTCTCACTGTAGTGCTCTAGGGCCCAAATAATTGTGAAAGTTACAGAGTTTCTGAAGGGGACACCCAAATGACAGGTTTTATGTTTTTTTCTGCTTCAGTTAAGATAAACCTATATCCCCTGAGTGCACCCACAATGTAGAGCCCACTTAATAGGGAAGACCCCACAGTGTGATTGAAGTCATGGGTGGGATTTGGGTTGAGGTAGTTGCCATTTTAATTACAGCTTTTGCTGTTTCTTTCAATCAAACTCCATAGAGTCCTAACCCTTCCTCAGCCAGCCCTTCCCTCACCAGCCACTCTTTGGATCGAGCCTTTAGGGCGAATGGAGCTGGTTATAAGTTCTTATAATGCAGTAGAATTTGAGGAGCAGGTTCTGAGGCTGAGGTTGCAGCACAGATTTTTTTTTTTTTTTTTTTTGAAGGTGACCCAGAAATGCACATTTCCCAGATTGTTATCCACTGTAGCATTCTGAGGATTGTTCTGTAGAAGAGACTCAGAGATACACAGAGGTTAGCAGTTTTTAGTCAAACTAGATGGAAGAAAAAGTACCATGCCCCATGAACAAAGGCTTTGTGTATTGGCAGGATTTCTTCTGAGGGGGAAAATGCATTCTTGTGTTTCCTAAGTTTGTTGCCAGGAATGTGGGAACTTAAACCATAAGAGAACTGACCCTAGACTCTGAGCTCCCTCCCTCTTCTGGAGTCCTGGGTCCAGGAGTTAGACATGGCCATGCTAAGGTCAGACTTGCTCATGCCCTTCCCTACTGCTGCTTGTGAGGCAGACACTTCAGCTTTCAGATGTCAAGCTGGGCCAGGAACAGCTTCCACATGGTTCCAGATTCCTGCAGCAGCAGCAGCCAGGTTCTCCTTAGCTGCTTGCTTGCCCTCCAAGCTAACCTACAATGCAGCCCAGCAGATCCCAGTTTGCTCAGGCATAACCACCAGCAAAGCAAGGAAACAGACTATGCAAGATGGGAAGTAACTAGCTGAAATGCCAACTAATGTTTGGCTGGTTTTTGTTTGTTCACCTGATACACTGTTTACTCTTAACTGTACAAATATAGTTGTCCTAAGAGCCAATGGGGGAACCTTCCCACCTAGAAATAGAAAATGGTTGTCTCTTGGCTTTAGGCTACCTGCTACAGCTCCCTGTGGTCTGGTGATTGTGATGTATTCACCCTGTTTACATTAGAATTGGAGAAGGGGCCCTGGATCTTGGTGGGCTGCCACTGCTGTCTGTACCCCCCTTGACTCCTAAAGAGCCTTTTGATAGAGGGACTTGGGAAGAGGTTTGCCCTGTCGGGGATGCTTTTACCACAATGGAATGGTATGGAGTCAAGTGGGATGGTTGACCTATGATTAACACAGTACCAAAGTGCATTCTTCAATGTGTATGTGCCTGTTCCAGGCAGGGCCCAAGTTGAAAATGCAGTAAAGCAGACTCATGAAAGCAAACAGACCATTTCTGATCAGTCTCTAGAGAGTGCGTCTCCGTGTGGACTAAGCTGAAGGCAGGTGTTTGGTGCTATCCTGGCGCTGGGAGGCACCTTGTTAGAATGTCTCACTTTGGCATTCACGGTGAGCAGGACACACTGGGGTGGGGTCTCCACAGGAAACAAGGTACCTTCTGATGTGTTCTGATGGACATTGCCAGATCTCCTGTGACCATTCCTATTTCTCTGAAGACACCAAGGAGTTTGAGTAAAGAATGACTTGGGGATTCCATTATCCTTGCACCTTACTGCCAGTCTGAGCAATCTGGTTTGTAAAACTATCCTTCTTTGAACCATTGCTAGAAAGTCATTAAAAAATACCTTTGACCTAAGTTTTTCATTAAAAGAGAACAAATGTTAACCTGTTCTTTCTAAACTCAGAAAATGAACCTGGAAGACCCTTTTGAGTTGATGCCGTGCATGGTTAAGGCAGGATGTGGAATCTTTGAAGTCACCTAGCCCAAGACCTTCAAGGGAGAGTGCTTAAAGTGACCGTGCTGCCGGTTGGAGACTTGAAAGCTGGGCACTTGGTCCTTAGAGTAGCACAGTGTTCTGCACACGACTAATTCTCTTCCTACTAGGTATGGTGGGGGTATCCTTTTCCAGATGGGAACCCCAGCCCGGGCAGTTCAGAGCAGAGGTGTGGGGCCCTCTGATTCCAAAGCTGCTGGTTGCCTCTTCTGCCACTGTGGCCTTAGCTAACTTTACAGTGGCAACCTCTACCACTGGCCTTGGCAAACTATGGTTCCAGTTGCTATCTGGACTGGCTGTCTTCCACTTTACGCACTGTACTATGGGATTCTGAGCTAATTCAGGATGTGAACACAATCTGCTTCTCCATCTGCCGGTTCTCTCTCCTAGCCCAACTTCCAAATTGCTCACCAGCATCTCGGGTAACTCGAGACAGTTGGGAAGGTTGGAGGACATAAACTAAAGCTAAAAGTTAAGCGTGAGCCCAGCCATTGAGTGTGCGGAGGCAGGAGGATCAGGAGGTTACAGAGTTGGAGGCCATCTTGGGCTACATGAGACCCTGCCTGAAAAAAACAAGCAAAACATGAGTGGCCTTGTCCTTTGACCAAGTGTTACTAGAGCAGCAGCAGAGTTGGGGTACTACATAGTGGCTTCCTTCTTGGAACTTTGTTTTGTATATGGAAGAGGAGGCCCATGCTTGAACTCTGCTATGAAAGCAGCCTCGGAGGTGGGAGGCCAACGTACGGAATTCAGAATGATCAGGAACTTAGCAGGGAGAGGTCCCCAGCCTGTCCAAGTGAGCGGTGGTGGTGCGTGGCCCAGGTGGGTGCCCTCTTTGGGATGCCCTCACACTGATTAAGGGCTGCCATGAGGGTACAAAGAGCAGAGCCAGAACTGAGGAACATAGGCAGACTGGCTACACAGTCCATTGTAGCAACACCATTAACACTGCCAACGAGAGGCAAGAAGCTCGGTTGAAACAGGTTTTTTTGTTTGTTTGGTTTTTTTGGTGGAGGTAGGTCCATTTTTGAGAATATGTGGCATGAACACATCTGGCTGAAGGGAGCTGTCTAGGAGGTTCTCCAGAAGTGGACCCTGGTGGGTTGACAATGTCAGTCTTAGGATGGATTCTCCTAGCAGTAAAGGAAAGATGGATGCTTTGGAACTCCAAGAGGTCAACAAATGCCCTGAATGTGGCTACTGCTGTGGGTCACTGTGTTACCTGTATCTGTCTGTGAAATTGGGTTCAGTAATATGCAGTATTTGGGGAGTCTGTCTTTGGGATCAAGAAGTCTTGTGCTTCGTGAGCCCTGGGGACTGCAGGTCAGCTGCCTCCAGGGGAAAATCTTAGGTCCCACCCAGCATAGTCCTGGTGGACTTCTCCAGACCCTCCTGGGGGAGATGCTGTCTGCTGAGCACACACCAATAATGCAGCAGCACCAGTCTGCACTGGCCAGAGCGTTTCTTTACTGGGAACCTAGGTTCCCAGACGGCCTTTCTTGTCTTCAGTCTGTGTCATGAATTATAGGACACTGGGGAACTAAGCCCCCCCACCCCCCAGCAATTATCTCAAAAGGAGCCATTCTGTGGTCTTTCACCCTCACAATAGAAAAAGCTTCCTCACAGGAAAACTGTCTCCTAGGGCCTCTACAACCCCCACCTCTTGCTTGCTACTTTCTGGCTACTTGCTGCCACTTCTGAGCATTCTAGGCTACTTCTGTCTCCGCATTTATGGAAGCTGTCCTGAATGACTCAGGTGGGGTTCTCATGATCCTCTTGGCATGTAGGAATCAGCAGAGATTTTTCTTTAGTGGCACTGCCACTGTGACCCTGGCCTGACCTCAAAGGAGGATACTTGGCACCCCCTGTATTGCTCTACACCACTCTTTATTGCTGCTGGGCCAGCCACTAGGTGCGGCCTGGCTTGGCTCGGAGGCAAGGTCCTGTTGTGCTCCCCATGCTGACCACAGAGCAAAATGGAGCCCAAGCTCCCTCTGTTCAGGGCTGGGCACGGTCCAGGGCGCAGAGCCCTTGGGGAGGGCGGTGCGCAGCTCTACTCTTTTGAGTCGCTGGCCGTGGGCTCCTGGCAGAACTCGTCCATGAACTCGAGGAAGCGGCCCAACTTGGGCTGGCCGGCACTCAGCGCACGGCGGGTGGGCGGCCTGGGTGGCGGGCTGGCGGCGAACACAGTCCGCAGCGAGCTGCGCACCAGCTGCCGGTAGCGTGCGCGGAACTCCTTGAGCAGCCGCTTGGCCTCCCGGTATTGCTTCTGGTTCACTAGGCGCTGCTGTGCACGCCTCTGCAACACAGCGCCTACAGGGACGAGAAAGGACAGCGCCAGGCTCGCCCGGTTTCCCTGGCCCAGAGAAGCAGAAAGTATCTTGGTGTGTAGAAATAGCCCAGCCCTGACAGTAGGAAGTCATGTCTTAGATCAAGACCCGAAGATGCTGATGACATGGAAACCTCCTGTCTGCATGCTCCAGCACACTGCAGATAGATGCTCAGAAATTCCCACAACCCTCCCTGCTCTCCATGCTCCTTTCTAGCTTTGTACCCGCCCTCCCTGCTAGACATCAGCCCGGTGGGACAACTGGCACCATACCCAATGGAGCCTCAGTAACGTTCCGAGGGTCCCGCATGCGAATGAGGATATCATCCAGCAACTGCGCTCGGGTCTTCCGCGGCGGTGGAATCGGTATCCTCCCGACCTGGCACAAAGCAAGAAAGAGGTCACTTCACGCAATCAATAGTGACAGGCAGGGGGCAGTAGGGAGCGCTGGGAAACTGGCCTCAAGGTCCCAAAGTAACCGCTGGGTCTGTACCTGGCGGAGTCCGCTGAAGTGCTTACCCTCTTCTCCTTGGGAATGTAGGGTTTCTGTAAAGTGTCCAGCCTGGGCTTGGAGGAGCGGCAGATGAGCGGCTGCTTCAGCATGCGATGCAGGGCCTGTGCATTCTTCTGGATACCTAGAGGATGCAGCAACAGGTGTCATCTCTGACCCTGCTCAGCTCTTGGAAAAAGCGCTTGGTCAACGCCCAAGAAAGCTGTTCCCAGGGCTCCCTCATCTGCTCCCTTGTTGAGTGAAATGTCCCCATGAGCTCAGAGTCTAATGTGGAGAGACTTTTGGCCCCACAGTGATCCCTTAAACTTGGGGGTCACATGGACTTGGGGGCTGACTCTCAGGAGACCCCCTCCCTGGCAGGCTAATTTGGAGCCACAGATACTGGGGTACATCAGAGGAAATGGACTCAAAGCTGAGATGGCACTGTCTCTGCCGCCCCAAACCAGGTGGGATGGGTTTGAGATGGTCTACTGGTCCTTAACGGGCTGGTGAGTGCTCAGGAACCTGGCTTTGGTTGGTTACTAGCCCTTTTCTGCAAGTAAATTTTTCACCTAGGGTGACTGGGCTAATCCAGCCAGTCTTTGAAAAAAGCCATGACCCCTCCCCTCCTCCCCCCCCCCCAAAGCAATGACAGTTCAGCAAAGGACAGCGATGCTGCCATGCCCCAAGAATCTCCTGACATAGAGAGCAGGGCCCGCTGGCACATGCCTTTAATCCCAGAACTTTAATCCCATACCCTTTGGCTCCAAAAAGGCCGGATCAGGCTTGACTGTGAGCAGTTCTTCATAGCCGTCATACTTGTTATGCAAAGAGGTAGCTGTCTGCTTCCTCCGAGTCCTCTTTGTCTCTCTAGGTGCTGTTAATGGTCTCCTTTGGTCTTTCTCTTCTGCTTCCAACTTTTCCCTGTGGACGGTGGAGGATGGCAGTTCATTCACCTGTGCCAGGAAGAAAATACACTCTCTTGTTTCCTGCCACATCCCAATATGGGCTCTGCACAGCCAGCAGTGCTGAGCCCTGATACGGATAAAGCTGAGACACAGAGGACGCAGACAGGAGACTAGATAATGAGTGGGAACAGGAAGAGGCATGGCCAATCTGGGCACTCTCAGAGGAGGCCCAGAAACAGCCATAAAACTCCATAGGAGGTGCTGACTTAGTCTGGACCAAGTCCCAGAGACAAAGGAGAGCTGTCCCCAGGCAAAGCAGAGAGGGGGCTGGACTGCAAGCCACAAGGAAGGATTGCAGCAGTCAGTGAGTGACATCAGGTGGTTTAGCTAGAGTGCCTAGGAAGAACCTTCCAGGGCCATACTGAGGGTATTTGTTTTGCATTCTTTATTCCTGTTCGGAGTTGCACCAGGGACATTTAGCCTACCCAAACGGCTTTATTCAATACAGGAAACCCTATTTCATGTAGGGACATTGGGGGGGGGGGTACCAACTCTGCCAGCCTTACAGGGGTTGAACAACCCTTGTGTGAAATGCCTGGGGTTAGAGGTGTTTGCTCTTCAGAATATTTACATGACAAGGTAAGATGCCTTGGCACTGGACCCAAGTCTACACATAAAATTTGCTTATGTTTTATGTATATTTTATATACCTAGCCCTAAGGTAATTTCTTAAATTATCTTATATATGAAACAAAATATCATCAAAATTTCCTCTTGTGGATATGTTGGCACATTAAAAGAAATTCGGAATTCGGAGCACTTGGGATTTGAGTCGTTCAGGTTGGGGGCGCTCAACCTTGATTTCCTCTCTACACACTGCTTCACAGATACTGAGTAGTCATGGTTCTAAACATCCCACTTGAATTTCTCCCCAGCCCACATTCCCTGTTCTCTCTGCCCATATGTCCACTGTGTCCTCCTCCTAGTCTGAGAAGTGTAGCTATTTGACCCCCCCCATACACTCCTGGAAGGAGGAGGCATCCTTCCTCAGGTTCTTGTCCCTGGGTTCTCCCATTGTGAGCACAGATGGCAAGCTCTGCTCCTCAAAGGTGGCACCTGTATCTGAGTCATCTTTGTTCCTAGGACCCAGGGAAGCATGAAAAGTGAGATACCTTTTTGGCAGAGAGGGACAAGTAGTGACAAGCCTCTGCAGACTGCTCAGCACCAGGTCCCAGTGAGGTCTGAGATGCTGTCTATGCCACAGGACCACTAGTGTCCTGAGTAGCCTCTGAGTAGTGTCCTCAGAGGGTGCCTGAGAGCTGCACTTCCTTCGGGGTTTCCTGCCTGCCCTGGGCAGTCCACAGCAGTGCAGGTTGCTCAGGGGCTGCAGGAACCTGTGGGCGCTGCAGCTGAGGGTGGAGGCAGCTGGGGACTGTCACCTGGGTCAGGAAGATGGACTCCGTACTCTTGGCGTCATCATCTGATGGGTGCTCTGGGCTCATGAGACCAGCTGTACGGCTCTGGTGGGACACTGTCTCACTGTGAACGGTGGAGTCGGAGCAGATAGGAGGCATTGGCACAAAGGTCTGGTGAGTTAGGGAAGGGCCTTCTGGGCCCTCACTGGAAAACAGTGCCTCGTGAGAGGTGTTCTCAGTGGAGAGCTCTGGCTCCGACAGAAGACTTGATGGAGGATTGTCTGTGATCGTGTTAAGGTGATGGGGGACCAGAGAATGCTTCGGCACCTTGGGAATGTAGGTTTTCACCTGTATGGGAGAAAGGCTCGGTTGGATTTGCTCTCTAGCTACCAATGAGTCCTGGGCCCTTCCAGCCTCAGATGGGCTGTACAATGGAAACACACCACCACAGAGGCTCAGCGTGGAAGGGCTCTTGCTGCCACCTGACAACCTGAGTTTGATCCCTGGGTTTCACACAGTGGAAGGAGAGAACTGTCTCCCACAGGTTATCTCCTGACCTCCACATGGGCTCTGTCATGCAGTGTAAATTTTATAAATTACCCAAGGAACATCAAGCCTGTCTCCCAGGTGCAAAGAGGTAAAATGACTTGTCCAAGTCAGTGACAGGGTCTGCCCCTTCTGCCTGGAAGTCTGAGCTCTAGGCCTCACTCTGTGAGCAGCATCTTTTGGCAGCATCTCTTCAGGGTTCACCAGAATGCCTCTTACTTTCCTATGGGAGTCCTAGAGTGGGTGGGGGTGGCCCTTCTTTTTCTGAGCCAAGTTTCTCAGGAGCTGTGGAACTACTTCCTCAACTGGCAAGGGCCTCTCACCATTTCTCCTGTGCTGACTCCTTGAGGAGTGAGGGGGTGGTGTGTGTGTGGGTGTGCGCGCATGTGCGCGTGTGTGCACCGAGCCTTCTTGTCTACTTTTACAGACTGACTAGCAGAGAAGAAAGCCCTGGGCTCTGTACTTAGGAACATGCAGGCTGAGACACAGTTGGATCTTTGGAAGCTGCTTCCTCCTATGAACAGGGCGGACCCCCACCTCCACCCCCACCCCAGCCTTACCTATACCCAGATTCAACACCTGAGGAACAGGACAGACCACTCATTTCTAAAATAGATTTCATTTTAAGAGAATGCTTTCCTTTTGATATGCATCGAGTCTGTGTTTTGAATGGAAGCCTGAAGGGTGTGGACCTTCTTCAAAACCCATGTCACAGGGGGAAAGCAGCACCTAACAGGACTTTGGCATAGTAGGAGCCCTTGCCAGGAGGGAGACAGAGGGCTGCTTCTTAATCCTACCCTACTTCCCTAGCCCTTCCCACAGGTGAATTGACACTCTTCATCCCTGGCACATATGCGGCCCGACTTCCTGCCCTCAGGACTAGTCTGGTCTATCTGCCTCTTGTTACCCTCACAGGGAAAAGCTCACCAAGTATGCTCTCTGTTTTCTCTGCCTGCCCATGCCTGCATACAAGGGCACGCACAGCCTAGAGCCTTTGTCTCTACTGCACTAAGACTATCCCCAGCTAGTGTCAGGCCTAAGCCATGTTCTGGGGTCAAGCAGTGGGTGTGTGACTAGACATGCACACTACTGCTTTGTTTCCAGCAAGCAGGTGCTTGTATTTATTAATATTAATATATCAGTCACTCAGGACCCTGAACAGGATGAGTGGGGAGGGCCAAACTAAACCCAGCACATGTATCTGGTGAGCTGGTGCATCATTCTGAGCCTGTTTTCTTGGGAGGTGAGCAAGGGCAGAGGTGTGTGTGCTTCATGGAATCCTGGCCAGAGTACCTTAAGAGGCCAGTACTGAGAACCTAGTTCACTAGCATTCCCTCCCCAGATGGCAGACAGGTAGAGATGTGGCAGATCCTCAGAGCAGGCAAGAGAAACCCTAGGATTTTCTATTTCTGGCTTTAAACCCTTGTCATGCTCCTCTGAGAGCTTAAGAGCTTGGTTAGACAGAGCTGCAGCAGAGCTGATGGGGCAAGGGACAGATGTTATCTACCCTTGGGGACCAGCAATGTCTGAACTTGGAGACAGGAGCTTCTCATGGATTTTTTTTTTTTTAATTCCTTCAGATTCAGAGGATGATACGTACTAATTCATGGCCCCCAGAGGCCAGCCCAAGAGCAGCCAGAGTGAGAGGAATCAGGCCGCCTGCAGCAGGGGCTGCGCATTTATCTGGTCCTGCCGACTCAGAGCTGTAACTTATACCAGGAACTTGTGTGCCTAAGGCTTGGGCTCTGCAATCGAGCTTCATGGCTCCTTCCATCCATCCCTTTCAGCAGCCCTGTGAGGCTCCAGAGCTGAAGTACCAGTTGGCTCAAAAATCAAAACTCTTGCCAAGTTCAGACAACTATAGAAAGTGATGGGTATTCCTACTTCAAGGTTGGTTTCTCCCCACTTTTCTGACCCTTAGTTTCTCTGTGAAATTAGGAGGTCACTGACTTAGTGACCACCAAGGCTCTCTATCTACCCTGCTCTTGCTGGGGCTCTTCCTCTTATTACCCCTGCTCCAGTGTTTAACAAGGAGGGCACTGGAGCCAATGGAGAGGTTCCAGGTTGGCTGGAGAGCATGGCTCTTGTGCCCAGTTGTGTGCATTAAAATAAGCTCCATTTCTCTGAGGCCAGGGTCCTGTTGGAAGGCTTACCTTCCGTGATTCCTTCCGAGGCATCAACATATGGTGTTTAGGTTTTACCACTTTCTTTCGAACTAAGCGGATGCCCAGGCGATCCTGGAGGAAGCTCTTCAGCAGTGGTGGGATCCCTGGTGTGAAGGAAGAGAGGATGGCGATTAGCTAGTGTCTCCTGGGGCTTCGTGTATCTGGCACTGTTCAGATTGCTTTGCCTGGGTTAATGTAATTGTATTCTCTTTTGAGCCCTAGGAAGTAGGTGCCATACTGTTCCTAGTCTATAAGGGAAGAAAGTGACAGACAGACAGGCTAAGGTAACAAAGTGAGCCAGGCTTAGCACCTCCACTGTTGTCACAGCAGGCCCAAGACTCCAATGTACCTCCAGCTGTTAGGCCTTGGCCAGGAGTCAGTGGGAACCACAACAGAACTGCATTCATGCTGCTGGCAGAGCTAGCCCAGCAGCTGGGCCAACCCCAGATGAGAAAGAGAGATGAGACCACACAGACCTGCTCTACAACCAGGGTGCAGCTTAGAGAGCTGGAGTAAGGGCTCCAGGATTCAACATTCCCAGCTGCTTTTCCGCAGTGACCTTGGGCAGATCATGACTGCTGTGAGCTTTGGTTCCGACCAAAGTGCTTGAGGTTAACACCTGCTCACCATGGTTGCTGTCAGGGTAAGCAGGTGCAAAGCAGGTGCTCAGCAATGTCAGCTATGTCCTCCATTCTCCAGGGCAGCTGAGTCTTCCTCCTCTTCCCACTCCACCCTCACTCCCCACCAGCATGTCTGGCCTAGCACCTAAGAGGCGAGAATCAAGGTTCTAGGCTAACGCTGAGCACTGGGTTGGGGGACAGATCTGTGGCCACCATACCTCGTGTGTGTGCTACCAAAGGGTTGTTATGGAAGACAAGCTCACAGAGGGAGGGGAAGAGAGCTGCTGGCAGGACGGCATCCTCCTTTGCGATCTGGAAAAGCATAAGAGACATGTTAGTGGATGCACCCCACCCAGGCAGGAGATGCTGGCTAGCAAGGATGGGCTACAGAACAGATGTGTGGGGGGGGGAGGGGGAGTGACAGACAGTAGGCAACACCTGATCGCTGCACCATTGCCTGCTCAGGCCCAGAACACTTTGCCCTCCTGTCCACACTGACATAACTGCTTCAACTTTTAAAAATAATTGTTATAATTTTACATGTATGGGTGTTTTGCCTGAACATATGTCTGCAGTGCATATGTGTAAATGTGCAGTAACCTCAGAGGCCAGAAGGCGGTGATGGATCTTCCTGGAACCAACATTACATTACACTTGGTTAATTAAACATGGGTGCTGGGAACTAAACTTGGGTCCTCAGGAAGAGTAGCCAGTGCTCTTAACAGCTAAGCCATCTCCCCAGCCCCCCTTGCTGCATTTTAAAGTTAAAAATCTCCACACTGGATATGAAGGTATCAAGGATACTGGTGGCCAAATAATCAGAAGCATTTGTCTTCAAGAGCCTGAGGGCTGGCACAGCACTGACTTTGCATGTAACTGGTCTTCCTTACAGCAAGCCTGCACACTCCAGCATTCCATTAATAGCACTCCTGGCCTCTCCTTCCCATCATTCCTAGGCACCAATATATCCAGTGAAGAGGGCTGGAGAGCAGAGACCCCCTTGTCAATGGAATAAAGTTGAGCCATGACAAGAGACACATCATAGCTGGCTGGGGCCAGGAGCTACTGTGCCCCGTGTACTTAGCCTGTAGGTTGTCAGGTCAGACCCTGTGTGACAGAAATCACACAAGCATTGTTGAGTAGAGTAGCCAGAACATGGGGACAACAGTAGAGGGGAATCAGGGCTATTGGTACCAGAGGAGCCGAGTGGGATGGGATTCAGGTACAAGGGTAGGAGGGTGTGGTGGTCTGAACATGCTCGGCCCAGGAAGTGGTACTATTAGGAGGTGTGGCCTTGTTGGAGAAAGTGTGTCACCGTGTAGGCAGGCTTTGAGGTCTCTTAGTGCTCAGCCTCTGCCCAGTGTGAAAGAGACCCTCCTCCTGGCTGCCTGCAGAGGGGAGTCTCCCTGATCCTTCAGATCAAGATGTAGAACTCTCAGCTCCTTCTAGGGTACTCTGTAGAAGTCTGCCTGGATGCTGCCATGCTTCTTGCCATGACAGTAATGGACTAAACCTCTGAAACTTTAAGCCAGTCTCAGTTAAATGTCCTTTATAAGAGTTCTTGGTCATGGTGTCTCTTCACAGCAATGGAAACCCTAAGACAGAAGGGAAGGACAGACACTTCAGTTTGGCTACTGAAGCAAATGGCAACTCTCATGGTTCTCCCTCAGCCAGCCCAGCACTTGATCCTCTAGAGTCCAGAGTGTAGACCTTAGGCCGCTAAGCCTTCTTATCAAGAGCCAGGTGGTAAGGGCTGGGACACATTGAGTCTCTGTTCCTGACTCAGGCCTGCTCTTATAACCTCAAAGCAGCCCTGGACAGTTCATAGGCAAATAGCTATTTTTTTTCCCATGAAAATTATAAATTTTTTATTTATGGTCTCTGAAATTTGACTCCTTATATTGTAAATACTTCATGAAATGCTATCCTTGTTAAATTCACATGAAAATGTAAAAGCCACTCAGCCCAGAGGCTGTGCCAAGACCAGGGGTGGCAAACTCAGCCCACCCACATTTCAATAGACCACAATCTTCCCCTTTGTGTTCATATTGCCTTTGCAGAACTATGTAGACAATGTATGTTTGCATACATATATTGTCTGTCCCTCAAAACAAAATGACTGGGCTTGGGGATATGACTTGTGATAGCCGGTTGCCTAGGATGTGAGAGGCTCAAGGTTTAATCACCAATGCTGAAAACACATTACAAAAAGCTTGTGGTCCAGAGGAGGAGGCCTAATCTACCTGTGGTGTGTGTCATGGTGGCTCAGGGTAGCACAAAGCCTCTGTGGGCAAACCAGGCAGTGAGAGGTAAGTTCTACAAATGAGGAGTGGAAATAGAAACGAATTCAGTTAAGACACAAGATCCTGTTTATAACTAGAATAAGGAGCGGCATCTTGAGTTACACCCAGGGTGTGTCTTATATTCTGTTCCGTGATATCAAGCCCTAGCTCAAAGGCATGGACTTAGGGTTTTGGCTGATTGGCAAGTAGAATCTGGCTCAGGCTAGTCTGCTCCCTATGGGGTGAGTCAAATGATGTCAGGGACACAGTCAGGTTCTATTGATAACCTTCAGTTTCTGCCTAACCTCACTGGGTTAAAGTGATTTCTACCCAACCTCACTGGATTAAAGACTATAACTACCAAACCTATGAGCTAGATAAATATTGGTTAAAAGTAAAATTTGAGTTTTGCATTTGACACAACATCTCTAAGTGAACATGGGGGGTGGGGGTGGGGGTGGGGTTTCTGTTTGGAAGTAGATTGGCTTTGAAAACTTGTACCTCTGATAAACCAAACTCTAATTTCAACGCATGCAGTGGTGTTTGTGATGTAACACAAACAGCACCCACAAACAAACAGCACCCACAAACAAACAGCACCCACAAACACTTGCTGAGCACCTGCTGTACATCATATTATTCTGAAAGCTAAGGATACACGGGCAGGTAAAACAAAGCCAAGCACTCAAACAAAATGTGTCCTGGTGGTCTATAACAGATCACTGGCACAGAGAGAAGCACGGTGGTGGGAGCCGGCTGTCACACAGAAGATCGGCAGCCATGGCGAGGGCACAAAAGATGGAAGGAGTGCCACCCCAACCCCAGCAAGGACAAGCCGGCCTCCCACAGTCCCTGCTGTCCTGAAGCAGGCAGAGAACTCTGGTCTCGGAGCAGTCCGGAGGAGCTCCCAGTAAAGCAGAACATCTCCCAGAGAGGGGTACACTGTTTCACCTGTGCTCTGTGCCAGGACTACATATGCTTTAAAGTCTCGTCATCTAAGGGTTGTAATGAACTGTTGAAGTCCAGAGGGACAGAACTGTAGGCAGAAGGAACAAATCCACAGCCATGAGTGGATCTTTCTTTTCATGTGTAGTGTGCACCTATGTGGGTGTGCTTGCCTGTGCATGTGCGTGTTGAGGCTGGATGTTGGCTTCCGAGTCTTCCTTCCTCATCTGTACCTTACTTTTGAGACAGGGTCTCTCTGTGAGCCTGAATCTGTTCCTGCTGGCCTGCCTGGACAGCAAGGCCCTAGGACCCACCTGTGGCTGCTCTTCTCCAGTACCTGGGTTACAAGTGTGTGCTGCCACAGCTGGCTTTTATGTGGGTGCTGGGGATATGAACTCAGGTTCTCACACTTGTGTGGCAAGTGACTTACTGAGTCATCTCCCCAGATCCATGAGTAGATATTTGAATACACTGCTGTCAGTAGCTGATAAGCAAGCATGGGTTTACAGACTAGTAGTGACACTGCCAATATCTTATCTTGCCTGACATTCATCACACTGTCTTCACAGCTGCAGATACATGTTCCTTTAAGAGCTTACGGGACAGTCATCAGTTTTGCAGGGAACCTCAAAGGAAGTTTAAATAGACTTAAAAAGAAATCTCACAAGTCATGTTTACCTGGCAAGAGATATAATTAGAAATAAGCATATCTAAGATGCCTAGAAGAGGCCTATATATTTGGAAATTAACCAATGGATTCCTAAGGAACCTGCAGGTCAAAGACCAAAGCCACAGGAAAAATTAAAAATACTTAAGTTGAATGAAGAAACACAGGGGCTGAGGGTGTAGCTCAGTAGGTGAACACATGCTTAGCATGCACAGGAGCTTGGGTTATCCAGCACCAACAAACAAACAAACAAACAAACAACAGAAAGTCTATAGAAATCCAAACAAGACATGGATACCAGATAGAGGGAAACAGGTGAAGTCTGACACACGATCTTTTCAGCCTGTTGTGTTCCCCCAGCCCCCCACCCCCTTCGCCTGCCTAAAGTCAATGATTCAGATCTAAGTTTAGACACTACATTTCCTTGGCCAAACATTAGGTCAGACTGGGCCTCAAACCCTTACTTCACAGTACTGTGTATCTCTTTCATAGCCCCAAGCATGCGTATAGTGTGGTTGCCTGCCCAGTGTCCTCAGCTAACAAGCTCCTTTCTTTTACACAGTGCCTCCAGCTCAGGCTAACCTCAGACTCACCAGGCAGCTGGCCCTGATCTTCCTGTCACTACCTCTCCAGGGGTGGGATCATAGGGACATGCCACCCACCCTGGGTTTCAGTAGCTAAGCAAGCACGATACAGCCCCAGTCTCGAGGTCTTTCTTTGCGCACCTGTAAACCCAGTGTCTAGCATGGAGGCTAGTGCGTGGCAAGTGACAACCTTGGCCACCTTGAGAACCAGGGTCACACACTTTCAGAGAAGAAAGGGTTAGGCTTCAGGTCGGAATGGTTCACAGCCCTTCCTCCCATCTGTGCCCCAACGGAAACAGCAAAGCAGTTACCTTGTTGTAGGCCAGGCTAAGATATCTCAGCTCTGGGAAAGGCGGGGCCAGTGTCTGGTTCCTTGCTTTTAATGACTTCACAGGAAGAATCTCAAATATGGGAGGAAGTGAACATACCTTGGCTGTCTTAGGAGGAAAAAAAAAAAGTCAGAGTCAAAGTGTCACAATGATTAAAAAAAAAAGGTGAGGCTAGCAGCAGCCAGTGCCCTCTCTAATTGGGTTTGGTAAAAGACCTCTGTAGAGAGTGTGGCCAAAGAGACACCCAGGGTCATAAAGGCCAGAATTCTGACTCCATGTTCTCTGAGGTCATATGAGCTAATACTCCAGCAGCCAAAGTTCCAATATCAAGTTCTCTGGGGCCAGAATACTATAGGAGTGCCGCAGACACAGAGGCTCCGCCCTTTCTCCAGCCCCAGCCCTGCGCACCTTAGCTCTGGCTGCCCCTTGTGTGCATCAGCTGGAAATGCCCCCAGGAGGTAGAGTAGGTTTTACACTGATGAAGGCAGGATTGGGCTGAGAGAGGAACCCAAGTTCTCATTCAGGGTGGAACTACAGTCCTGACCAACCTGAGGCAGGCTCAGCCTGATGATGGGATGGTTCATCTGGATCCCCTGTAGGACCAGGCTCCCCTACAGCCCGGAGTGCCTCAGGGTCAACGTGGGATCAAGCAGGAAAAGGGAACTGATGGATTAACCATGCCAAACCAAATGTCTCTGGTGGCATTAACTGCGGCATGATCTTGACCCCATCATTCTACCATCCTTTGGGCGATAGATGAGCATGTGACGAGCAACTACTCGGAGTCAAGCATCTTATGTCCTCCTGAGTCAACTTGTGAAGCTACCACACACGAGACAGGTCAGTGGCCGGTCAATGAGTGATACTGTTTGGAAACTTAGATTGTCCTTGGGTACGGGCCACCCACTGCAACCTGACAGAGCTGGGTAGGTAAAATGACAGCAGACAGCAGTCTCCCCCACTTTTCAATTCCCTGTGGCAGGGACTCCTGAGTGGCCTTTGGGGTCCTAGCTCTACTCAACTCCACACACAAGCGAAGCATTTAAAAACTAGCCTCTAGTCTTTAATTAATTAATTATTAATTATCCCTAAACTCACCTCATATCTGCCATCATCCTTCAAGGCAGAAGACACAAAGATGAGAGTAATTAAGGCATTTTCATGATTCTAGAAACAGATTTGAGGGCAAATTCCCCCCACTGTGGGAACAGAGGTAGGAACAATTACTCCATAATGGTAGTGACATTGCCCAGGTGGGAGCAATCCTTTCATGACAGAACCAAACTTCCTCGTCAAGTAATACTTTCTTGAGAGTCCACAGGACCTCTATAGCCAGACCTGAAACAATGAGCTGCAGAGATGGACCATAATCGACTCTGTGTGCTGTGCCCCCCACCCCCCAGTCTTAGACCTTCCCCTACATAGCCCTGGGCTCTTATTCGCACCCCAAGGACAAGGCTAGCTACCAGTCCCCCTGTTTCTCCTCAGTGTGGTTATGCTGCATACTTATGTTCTTCCTTGACTACTACGTATCTTGTTGGTTGATTTGAGGAAGCAGGTGACAAGAGCCTGGCCTGTTTGAACTCTCCAGGGTCAGAACTGGAGCAAGACTAGGTAAGCAGAAGGGGCAAGCCAGAGTAGAGCACAGACCAGGAAGGTCAAGAGAATCAAGCTCAGAGTACACCAGCTAAGGGCATGACTGGCCTTCTCTTAGAGGGACATGCATCTGACTTTTTACAGAGAAAGACCCCTGAACATCTTTCCCACCCAATTCACCTTCTAGGTTCTCAGATACAGAGCTATAAGCACTGAAATTCCTGCCAACTGCCATTGATTTCCAAGGTACATCACTGGTCACAGGTCCCTCCACCCAATATGAATGTAGTTTTGTAATGTGACCCTTGGCACTGGCCAACTAAAAGGAGCAGCTGCCATTTCTACATTTCTAAAACTAAATTAGCTGCCTTATGGTGAAGGCATGTGCTGCCTTATCTGCCCCAGATCTTGGTGTTTGTCTGTCCCAGATCGTCTTCTAAAGCCCTGGGACTAAGATGGGCTGCCTGTTAGCCAGGTTCCTTAAACCACATTTCCATTCTGCTAACTGGATTGGGATGGGAACTAGCCAGGCCTAGTTGAAGGGTGGGGGCTCTGAGCTCAAACATACATCTAAAAAGACTAACAAAAGTTGTGCTTTGAGACTCAGGCAAGCTCCCTGGTCAGTGCGTACAGCAACATATCGGGAGGCTAGATGCCAGGTTCCACGGGGGCACGGGTGCATGGGTGCATGGGGGCAGGGTGTGCACAAGCTTTGCAGGTGGAACCTTGTGGATCTCACCTTACGAGTTGTCTCATTTTGCTGACCTCACTTTTTGTCCTTTATGATTGCAGTTGTCTGGACAGGACCCTTTCTTGAGATCTCTTGGGTTCTAGTAAATTATCAAACAGGGTGGGGGGTTGTGAGGACTCCAGCATTTATAGCTAGCTGGCCACAGTATGAACAGCTTACTGTCTTCTCCTCCTCCATGACTAGCACCTATAGTGTGGTCAATTTTCTTAGGAGATTTTATGTATATATAATATATATGTATACATACACCTAAACTCAGCCTCACACTGGGTGGTTAGTGTCAGCCCAGTGCTACAATGTCACCCTGCCCTTCTGATTTCCTTTGACAAGAGAATGTGGCAGAGGTACCACATTTTGAATTTCACTCTTCCACTTCTTTCTTGCTCTCTTGAGACCTGACTCTGTTCTGTTGTTAAGACCAGGATGAAGATGTCAAGGGAGAGGCCAGGGCCTGCCATATCTTTTGAAGCTCAGCTCCAAGCTGGCCTGCCATGGTGGCAAACCCAGCAGACGCACCTTGCTAGCCCAAAGAATTCTGGGGAGTAACCAGCTGAACTAGAGTCAGTGCTCGTTGGTTTTGTTCTGCAGCAGAGGTTAACCGGCAGTTTCTCACACGGTCGTATCTGTGAGGAGGCTTACTGTGCTATGCCTCAAGGATATGGTTTGGCTTGGTGTAGAAATGCACATCTTGTTGCGAATGGATCTATCTATATTTAGTTTACATGTATCGGTCCCCATGAGCGTGCCTAGTGAGCTCTGCCTAGAGACAAAATCCAGTCTTCTACGCTGACAAAATCAAACTGTTACACTTCTGACATCGAGGCTCTCATCTGGGCAGCACCACACGCAGCAGGAACTTGTCCACTTTTTGAGGCCTTTGTGAGAGGGCTCTGTGACTTCTGTTCTGGTGGCAGTCCCAGTTATAGCACCTGAGGTAGCTGCTGTCATTACACTAAGCTGAACAGTGTCTGGAGGCATGGGGGCAAGGCTGTGGACCAATGAGGTCAGAGCCTGTTCAGTTCCCCCACCACATCAGCATAGAGCTAACTCACAGTAGGTGCTCAGCAAAACCTTGTTCACTTAGTGTGACCTAAAGAAATGTCTCCGGTGGCTCTATTAGCTTATTCAGTTTTGTTGGTTACCCTCTAATACTCTTGTCATGACTCTCTAACCCCCACAGTACAGCTCTTTACAGAACTAACACTGTATCCAGTATTAGTCCAGATGAGGCTGGGGATGGAGCACAGGGGGTAAGCACTTGCCCTGATTGTTCAAGGCCTTGGGTTGCATCCCCAGTAGAATAACGAACAAACACAAATATGAAGTAGCAGTTCCTCCTACCTCTGAGGTTGAAAATCCAGGGTAAGAGGAGAACACAACCTCTGAAACATAAAAAGAGATGGAAGGAAGGTGGTGAGGACCTCATGACCGACAGAGTCAGGTCTGCATCTCATTTCCACTGTATCTTCCGGGTGCCTCTCAGACAGGTTCCAGTACTAACCAGGAAAAGGGTCAGATGGGGAGAAAACCCAACTCCTTAGCCAGGCTGCTGGGCGCCCACATGGTTGGTCCTTCCCTTCTCCCATCTGCTCCCACCCCAGCTCACTCTGCCCTACTGCTCACTCGGTGTTTCAGTCACATGGACCTTCATCTTAACTTTGCAATATGTGAGCTCTTTCTAGCCCCAGTGCTACTGCATGGAATGGAAAGTTAACCAGCTGTCTCATAAGAGAGAGATGAACAGGAAAGACACCCATCTGAGGAGGAGGTGACGACATGTTGAATGCCTAGAGACAAAATGTGTTAGCTGGTAAAGTCAGTGAGAACAGCTGGGATAGGGAAGAGGCTGCAGAAGAGATCATCCTGGGCTGGTCGGACTAAGATGAGCCAATTTACTGCTGAGTTTCATCTATGGGCCAAGGCAGGGCAGCTGTGGGACTGCACCCTGTGCAGGCCGACTCTCTTTTATCTTGTGCCTGGGTCTGCCTCCTATTCCTGATAGGATGAGAAAGGTGACGTGAGAATAAACAGTAGAGGGCAGTGGTGGGACAACACTGGCCCTGAACACCTCTCCCTGCAGGGACCAGGAAAGGTTTATGCAGCACACAGCCAGTCTGCCAGGGAACTTAGACTCTGACAAGGAGGTGCCTGGCATGAGAAGGTTCTTTGACAGCAGGGAGGGAGGGGCACCCTGGCTCTCCTCTGTGTCTCATAGCTTCTGCAGCTGCTGCGATTCCTGGGGATGGCAGAATGGAAGCTTTACCCTGCTTAGCACGTGAATCCAAATGGCATATTTCCACATTCCTAAAGCAGCCTAATGGTGGGTCCTCTCCTCAAAGGTCTGGGTCAACTACACAAGGCCAGCTCAGCTCGCGGATAGCAACAGCTCTTCCTCATGTCTAAGTCTTAGGTCTGGAGTCAAGAGGCCCTTCCTGCAAGATTCTAATTTTCCTGAATTCCAAATACACACACGCACACATGTATACACATGTATACATATACACATATACACATATATATAATCTCCAGGCTCCAATGGCTTCACAACATTGTCTTCTAACACTTAAAACATGAATCAATCAGTATCTAACTTTCCTAGGAATCAGAAGAGAAGGGCACACTGAATGCTCTGAACTCACTGTATGAGGCAAGCACAGCCTTTCTCACCAGTCCTCACAGGAGTGTCTTTAACAGAGGAAGACATTACACCAGTCACCTGCTAGACATGGCTGCAAAACCATCCACAAAACACCAGCAAATTCAATTGGATGGCTGAGGGGTGGAGTCCTGCCCTGGGAACACAAGACTGACTCAGCACTGAGGCGTCCATCCAAAGCTCTCTCACGTTCACCAACCCCTTCAAATAAAGAATGTGCGGGTTGGTGGGGCATGTCTCTAAGCCTAGTACAGGGGAGACAGAGGCAGAGGTAGGCAGATCTCTGTAAAGTCCCAGGCCAGACAGAGTTACATGGTAAGACCCTGTCTCAAAAATAAAAAAATCACTTTCCCACCTCCAAAAGAAAATCAATCCTCGTAACTATCAGCCCAATTTTTAAAAAAGCATTCAATAAAATTCAACACCAATTCACAGAAGGAAAAAATACACTCAGAAAACTAGGAATGCCTGTGAATTTCTTTAAATTTAAGGCATCCACAAAAATATATAGAGCTAATGTGGTTGTGAAATACTGAACACTTTTAAGGTTGCACAGGAAATTTTCCACCGTCACTTGTTTTCAACACCATACTGTTTCGGTCGGCTAACACAGCAATAAAAAGGTGCTAAGAGCCATTACAACAGGAAAAGAGCTAAAACAGGCGTCATATATAGATGCTGCCACCACGAACACAGATGAGTTCAAAAGAGCCTGAAAGTGACCGGAGGCAGAAAATGAGCTTGGGACTGCCGCTGGATGTGTGCTCGATGTGTCAGTGTACTAGCAATAAAGGAATGGGACCGGAGTATCAAAAGCAGCACCACTGATGATTGCATAAAGAGATCAAAGACCCAGGAACACATCTGATGACAGATGTGCACAGTCTCAGTCTTGAAAGCAACAGAGAGATTAAAGGACTTGACAATCAGCTGCTCTTCCAGAGGACCTGATTTCGATTTCCAGCACACATCTGGCAGCTTACAATCTTCTGTAACTCCACTCCCTGGGGAGCCTATCCCCTCTTCTGGTCTCTTTAGGCACTGCAGACACGTGGTGTACAGACATACTTGTAGACAGAACACACATATAAAATAAGTGTTTAAATAGAAGACCTGAAAACTGATAGGGTGTGTTCTTTGACTATTCTGGAAAACATCATAAAGACATTATTTCCACCCTGACCTAGATAGTCAGTGCACTTCCAATCAAATGCAGGCCTTTAGTGGTGCCAGAAATTGTTGGGCACTGCAGCTCACCTGAAGAAGCTCACTAGCAAGCAGCCCACCTAGGTATAATGTTACAGTGGGGCTCACTCCCGCTATCACTTCAGCTTGGGAGGGTAGCAGAGTATGGGGTAGTATGCGAAAGATACATATGCATGAAAACAGCCTTATGTAACTTTATGTAAGAGAATTTCTATTAAAGTCTTTATAGAGAACCATGAAGTGGGCAGGTCCGATGGCAGGTCAAGCTCACATCCGGCCAGACATACTTGTTACGGAAACAAGTCAGGGGAAAAAACGAACTACACAGTAGAATTTTTAGTAACATATTTATAAAGGATTTGTGTCCAGGGTTTTAAAAACAAACCAACCAACCAACAAATCAAGAAAAAAGTATACATTCCAATTTAAAAGTAAGTGAAAGACTTGAGTATTTCCCAAAGGAACATCAATCTGACCAATAAACACATAAACAGATACTTGACATCACTCATCATTTGAGAGATGGAAGTTGAAACCACAATGCCCTGCCACTACATAGCCAGCAGAACAGCGAAGTCCAACTCAAGCATTTGTGAGGCTATGGAGTAACAGGGACTCACACACCTCACAGTGGGAGTGAACTGGACCAGCCATGCTGGGAAATGTTGGCAGTGTCATGGATGCTTAACAACATGTGTAACAAGCAAGTCTTCTCCAGGCATATTCCCCAAGGAAACATGGGCATGTGCCCGCTGAATGGTAAGAGGATGCTCACAGAAGCTCACAGCCCCAAACTAGATATAACCAGAAGGTCTTTCAATAGCAAAAAGGAAATAAATTGTGATATATATGGCATAAATAATAGGGGAAATATATGGGATGATATTAATGAATACCCTGATATAACACCAGGTGGAAAAAACTGGGCATGAAGTCCATGCTGGATAGTCTTGCACGTGGGTCAAATTGGGCAAAGGTAGTTATTCTTGGAGGAGGTACTTACTGGGAGGGTCCCACCGGGAATGTTCTGGACTGTAAGGTGAATAAAGCATGCACATAAAGATTGTAGAGAAAACCTTAAACTCTGCACAAGATGTCTGCACATCACCTGTTGTACGCTATTTTCCCCAGTTTGAACCACAAACAAATGGTTGGCAGACACACAGTGACATAACTACCTTAGTGGGACCAGAACAGAATAGGTCCAACCCAGAGATGTGCTCCTCTGTTACCGGCTTGGGTTTAAGATGTGTTAATGTGTCTTTCCTTTCTGCCTCTGGGGGCTGCCATGTGGATGTGACTCTTGGAACATAATAGGAACCAGACTAATAGGACGTGCAGGTAAGCTGGTGCCCGAGGGGGATAGAAAGACCTGAAGCCCTTGAGAACATGGATACACCACACTTTCCTGGCTTTTTTCTTAGTATATGAGATTTTTAAAAAGTATTCACTTTTACTTGGAGTTTGCAAGCATCTTACCTGACAGACTGTTTCAGAAGTCACTAAGTGGTTCGTTTAGAATGCAGGACTCCCAGAATCACTCTGATGATCACCCTAGAAGCTTACTCCATGGTGGAGCAGCATTAGGAACAAAGGCCAGGGCTCACCTGTGCGGTCAACGTCCTTTTTCATGGGCAGCACAGTATAATTTGGTTGCTCATCGGATGTCTCAAATATCCACGTCTGGGGCTGCAGCTCTTTCTGGGGATTTGGCCCCTCTGTAACCCAGTCCCCTGACCCATCACGGAGCTGAACCTGTTGTAGGTACGGGATCCGGAAAATCTTGTTTTGGTCCAGGCTCAACTTCTTCAGTCTTCGGTTAAGGAAAGTAAATTCAGAATCACAGAAGTGATATTACCTCTGGGGTATTGCTGAGCAAGCTGGGGATACACACGGATTCTGGCTTGGACATGCACACCTAGTGAGAAACCTTGAGTTGGGGGGGGGGACTTACTTTTTCTGGGGCTCAATGCTCCTACCTCATAATGGGGACAATGTTTATTAATTCTGGTATAGCTTCTGGTGAAGACTTAATGAGACAATTTGTAGATAGTAGGCACAAAGAAGTATCCAGTAAGTAGTAACCAAATTCAAAGGAAATATTCTAGGGATCTTTCTCTCATATGCAGAACCTGGAAGCTAAAGTTCTCTGTGGGGTTGTGGGTGGGGCGTTGTGTGTGTGTGTGGTTGTATTGTGTGGGGTTGTATGTGTGTGGAGGGGTTGAGGGTGCAGGGTTGTGGGGGTTTGTGTGTAGGGGGTCTTGGTTCCAGGGTCAGGGACCTCTCCTGGGCAATGGCTGATCCTACACCTGATGAATATAACCTTACTGATGTTGCCTTCTCTGCCAAGCTAAGCTCAGAGAGAAAACTGACTTGCCCAAGGCTCCAAAGCAGAGTTACATGGTAGAGCTGGGACTTCACCCATGCTGTGCAGCTTGAATGCACTCAGGGTGTGAGCCCTACTGGGGTTGGGGACAGTGATGAGGAAGGCTGTGACAATACCTTCTGAGCCCAGCCAGACTGGCAAAGCAGCTGGGATTGGACAGTTTGTTGTCATCCAGCATCAGGGTTTCCAGTGCCGGGAACCTCAGGATGTACTTCTTGCTTGTCAGTGATGTCATGGATGCCTCCCTGTGGGCACAGAGATCTTGGGTACTGAGCCGGGGAAGAGAACAAGAGCCACCATCCCCAGGAAGAAGGGAATATAGGAAGCTGACCAGGAGGATTAACCAGCTTTGAAACTTCCCTAGTGCCCACCAGAGGTCCATGTAGAGATGAGCAGCAGGCATAATTCCCACCCACTGACCCCTTCCCCAAGTCCTGCTTGTCCACACAGGCCGATGCATGGAGAAAGCTTCACTGACGGTGGGCAGGGGTGAGATAGTAGGGTCACTGGCTGTGCTGATGGTCACCTCCAGGGTGAATGAAGCAAGACCAAATTGTAGAGATTGTGCAACAAATGGTACACTGTACAACTCTGGTCAAAGGCAGATTACTGGGTACCTAGCCTGAGGATTGGTAACCATGGGAACAATATACTCTTGGCTTGGACCATGGCTGTGCTATCGACGTTTCCTTGAGGAATTCTAAAAACACCTGAGAGAGGGATTCAAGAGGCTGGGCCCTGGTGTCCACAGGTGGGCAGGGAGTGGTGGTGGTTTAGGTATGACTGTTAATCTGACCTCCTGTTTCCAGGGGGCTGAGGCCTAGGTTGTCCTAAAGATCCATGGGTAGATGACTCAGCTCACAGTCTCACCCCTCCCTGCACATCCCACTCCATGCACACAGAATAGAGACACCTGTGACACACACAAACACAGAGCCCATTCGTGAACTACAAGCACACAGGCAAGAAGGGAGGCGGCCAACATTTCTCCAAAGACTGTCATTCCTGCTGCGATAAGGGGTTTCACATGTCCTTGGAGGATGTCAGCCAGAGAGGTATTGTCTACCTGTTTTCCAATCAGAAAGCTCAGCATCTTGCTGAAAGTCTCATAGCTACCACACAGCAGAGAATAAACGAGAGCTTAGCTTCTGTCCGATCTGCAAGCCCAGAGCCTTCCCACCACCGGCCTCCTCTTCTGGTCACATCTTTAAGTCCCTGATGGATTACAGGGTGAGGTGATAGAGAAGCCTGGTCTAGAGAGAGCTTGGCAAAGGTTCAAAAGCAAGTGCAAAATTGGGGTGGAGCTGAAGGAGGAGGGGGGGTGAATAAGGTCAAGTGTAGTGTACAAAATTCTTAGAACTAATGAAAAAGTGAAGGCACTGGGTTGCCCTTCTGTTCCTGGAGTCATGAATGTTCCACAGGTGGATCTTGGGAGGAGTCCAGCCATTTGTTCCCTCAGGAATTTCCTTAGCAGGTGTTTATGTTGCCAGGTACTGGGAGAAAGGGGGCACTGCTCTCCTCCCCAGGCATTTCCAGGCTCACAGAGGAGGCAGGAAATGCTACCCACAAAAAAGGCAACTGCTGTACCTGAAGCAGGTGGGGGGGGGGGGTCAGGAGAGGCAATGCTTAAGTGAATTTATAAAGAATGACGAGAGGGATTCTGCCATGCTCTTAACTCTGGAAAAAGAAAGCAATGGAAAAATAACCCCTTGCTCACACACACACACACACACACACACACGGCCCAGCTGTGAGGATACTCAGGTAGAGTTACAGAGACAGGTGGGCATAAAGCTGAGAGAGAGAGAGAGAGAGAGAGAGAGAGAGAGAGAGAGAGAGAGAGAGAATATGAGAATTCTGGGCTGCTCTCTAGTCCTTGGACCTACAATCTTAACATAGATTCTGCTTATCTTTAAGATACAGTTGTGAGATTCCTGGGGGTTCTTATAATGAATTCTCCCCTTTTGGGCTCGATGTAAACCTGACAGACTTCTGTGGATATTACCATGTTCTGACTGAACCAGGGGCAGGCAGGGCAGATATGGTTTCAGAAAGGGCACTGGAAGCAGAGGGGGCAGGGGCCTTTAGTAACAGGGACCTTTCTTTTTCCTAGACAGACAACTTCTGCTCAATGGATTTTGAATCTCTACCTGACAGAATAAGTGGGAAGGCACACAGCAGCAATTTGTTCTACTCCAGTGACACCTGACACATCAGGAGTCAAGCCTTCAGAGACACCCTCTTAAGCATCACCATGGTGAAGGGGCTCTGTTTGTTTCTGTGACAGCAATCCTACCTCACCTTCTTAAAGCTTGCCTTAGTGAAAACATAGGAAAAGGGTTTTTTTTTTTTTCTGTCTATGAAACAGGTGTCATAAAAGAGGGACAGAGACTATCAAGATGGCTCAGCAGGCAAAGGCTCCTGTTACCAGTCCTCACAACCTGTGCTTCAGTCCTGGAACCCACAAAGTAGGAGGAGAACCAACTTCCACAAGTTGTTCTCTGACCTCCACACATGCTAGGGTGTGAACACTCCCATATAAATCTAAAGAACCCATAATTATAAAGGAAGCAGTGTGTGCGTGTGTGTGCGCGCGTGTGCGTGTGTGATGAGACCTAGCAGGAGAAGCCAACTGCAGCTGTGGTTCTCCTGCAGAGCTTTCCCCCACAGTCTTGGCAGATTAAATCTCTGAAGTGGCAGTTTACCAGAGGTGGAGAAGCTGAAGTTTCCAGTTCTTCATTTGTATTGCCCCTTGCCTAGGAAATGGATTACTATTTTTAAAAATAGGGTAGGTAAATGTCTTTTTGGAAGTTGAGCGCGCACACACCTAGTGGCTGGATTCAGCCATAGGAACGCATGCTTCTTCTTAGCAGAAGCCAGGGCCGAGCATAAGAAGCCTGGAGCTCTAGCTCAGGATGCACGCCTGCTGTGCTTGGCCCTGACTTCTGGTGCCGAGCATCTCTTGTCCTACAGTACAGTATAATACATATACACTGTGCCAAGAGCCCCACAGCTCTCTCAAAGCACAATGATTTCAACTGACGTCCTGGTGCAGATAGGAGCACATATATTCTGCAGTTCTTATATACAGGGCAACGAGTTTCTATTTGGATCTGAAAGACCCACCAAGGATCATGCGCTAAGTGCTTGGTGTCAGCTGATGGCTTTATGGAGCCATCATAGAAACTCCAGAATGGGAAACCTTGTTGCGAAGACTTTAGGTCACTGCTGAAAACAGGGTCTACCTGGTCCCTAGTTCCTATCCCATATTCTGTCTGTGTGTCCGAACTACTACATGTGCTCTAAGGCATCCTCAATCAGACAGTCTGCCTGGCCACAGCCAGAAACTATGGGCCAAGTTCAGAGAGCATGAGCCAAAATTAACTCTTCTTTCTTGCACTTGTTTCTTTGGGGTATTCTCACACAGTGACAGGACTGACTGACATAGGAAGAAGCAAGGGTAGGGGCTTGCTTTCCTTTATGCAGCAAGGCTTCCCACTGAAAACACCCAGTGTTGGATAAAACTGCTGGATAATGAGCAAAAAGAAAAAAGATGCATCATTTTAAAATCAGCAAGAGATGTGAAGGCCACGAGGAAGCAGTATACAGACTGTAAATTCCCAAGAGGAGTCTGAATGGAGGAAGCTGGGCAGTCTCAAGGGTGTTTGCTGATCCTGCTAGAATTGAATTATGGCTGAACAGTCTGCAGAATCAAAGCCTAGAGCATGCTGACAGTAGGCCATCCATCGAGAAGCATTGATGCTAAAGGGATGTCTACCCTCAGGAAGGTGGGAGCCAGACAAAGCCCCCTCTCATCTCACAACCAGGAAAGCTGTCACAGAGTGAACAGGGATGGACCATTCTCAAAGCTGTACCTCAAATCCATGTCATTAGCATAATCAGAAAATGGCCATAGTGAGTGCTCCTGGGAGTCATAGAGTGTGCTCCTGGGAGCCCCAATAAGTGCTCCTGGGAGCCACAGTGAGTGCTCCTGGGAGCCATAGTGAGTGCTTCTGGGAGCCGTAGTGAGTGCTCCTGGGCACCTGGCCAAATTAATGGAAAGGTTTATTGTGTCGCAGACAAGTAAAGTGGGCCAACTTCCTTCAGCATAAAAGAGAGAATACACAAATTACGCATTTTAATACAATCTACTTTAAGGTGCCTGAAAACTGATAAGCTGTGATGAATTATGGGGGCTGAGTTTTATGAGGTGACCCAAAGGCTGCTTTCCCTAGGGCTCTGCCCACTACAGAAGTGACAGGCAGGCTGGGAAGTTGACCAGACAGTTTGTTGGTAGCCAGTGGAGGGTCCCAAGCCATAGGTCCACAGCGTGCCACAGAATGGAAGCCCAATAAAATGCCCATGGTTATAGGTTAGGACATTGAAGGACTAAACCATGAAAGGTAGTATGTGCCAGAAATAATTTTGAATAATTTTAGTTACTATAATTGAATTAGGAAGGTTTAGAATTAATTATTCATGTAGATAACTAGAGATTCACAATCTGACAAGAAAAAAGTGATTTAAGTTGTTCAAAGGGAGAGTTGGGACATCTCACTGGGTTCTGTATTTGCATTTAAACTATACAACTGGGCTCAAATGCAATAGAAAAGCATGCTCCTGCCTCATATTAGCTAATTTTGAGTACTCGCTATGACTGCGGCTACTACGCTGAGCAACAGCCACACAAAACATTTCCCACACTGTAGCAAGCAGCACCACATGATGTTAAACGAGGCTTATATAAACCATCAGACAATACCTGTAGACTCCTGAGTGTCTGAGGGTGTGGAAGGAACAGGGGCCACCACTCAGTGTGGGGATCACGGAGGTCAGAAGAAACCTAGAAATTCATCCCACTTGCAGTTTTTCCCCCACAGTGTAAATGAGACACAAAAATGTCACCTTGAAGCTCTAAGAATTCTCCTTCCCTAACAGTAAACGTGAAATACCACGGGTATCCCGAGGTTACTGCAGACAGCTCTGGCAGCCAGGAAGAGTAGGAGCATGGAGCCTCCTGAAGCACACGACACGCAACTTGTCCTTGCGCAAATGTCAGGTCTTGAAGAATGACTGTAGATGATTTGATCTTTAACACCTGGATGACTCCAACTCCAGCTGTTGCAGATGTGAAATCTCCCTGTGCTAAATCAGCAGAGCTCTTGGCACCTGAAATCTATCTGAGGCCCTGAAAACGATTTCTTCTCCTTATCAGCTAACAAGGTCTTCCAGAAATAGTTTGTCCTAATGTGACAGGGACAACAGTATAACCTGTGTCCTCCTCCTTCAGGGCCAGATTAACTTCAAGCCCTACCACAATTGATCCATAAGGATGAATTATTTTGATGTCCCACAAAAAAACATCATGCTGACTGGAGTTGGTGACAAGAAGAGTTATCATTCCCATCCTCCCATCCCCCCACTCCCACCGCTGCCACGGTTTGGTAAGGTACTAATGGGTCACAGGCAAGAGGTAACACACACAAGAATTGTGGGGACTGTCACCTTGTGTTCAGTACCTGGAGCACGTGAGCTTGTGCTTTGTACCACCTGTTGCTAAGAAAAAAGTACAAAGCTTCATTGGTCTCTTTGGGTTTCAGAGATTGCCAGTAAAGCATTTGCACTGTTCAACCCATTGACTAATTATTCCCTGAGACCACTGGTGGTCAAGACAAGGTTCTGCAGCAGGCTGAGCTGTAGTGAGAGTGGCCCTTCTGTGTGATCCACTCAGCAAGCCCACTGTGTGCAACAGACAGGGTTACCACACATCTTGTTTTTCAAGGGAAGCCCGAGTTTCTCAATTTTCTCAAAGAACTGTTCTTTTGTTCTCCCTGAAATACGTCCTGGTTTGGATGATGAGTGACTGACAAGGTTATGCTATAAATAGAGCCTTTGTAGACAGAAATAGTGGAGATCATTACGAGTAATGTATTCTGATCAGTATTTTCCTTTTGAAGTTCAGTTGTTGGCTCACTACTGTGTGCTGGCAGAGACTGGCACACAGGACACAAAATGCCATGTGATGTGAGTCACTTATGAACCAGATGTCCAACAGGATGGCCCCATCAAGTGGCAGAAACATGCTTTTGAAAACATACTGATTTTCTTCTTTCTCTTTCTTTCTTTCTTTCTTTCTTTCTTTCATTTTTTGAGACAGGGTTTCTCTGTGTAGCCTTAGCTATGCTGGAACTCGTAGACCAGACTGGCCTCAAACTCACAGAGATCTGCTTGCCTCTGCCTCTGCCTCTGGAGTGCTCGGATTAAAGGCGTGCATGACCACACATTTAAACTGTATATATTATGGAGTGCTGTGTGATGCTTTGACAAGATGTACATTGTATCGTGTTCAAAGCAGCACCGGTGCATCGATTTTCTCAAACACATACCATTTCATGATAAAATATTCCAAATATTTCCTCCTAATTATTTTTCTTGTTTTAAATGAATAGCAATACTTGTTATCTATATAATATAACTTGTCCTGGTGGACGACAGAATATGAGAACTCAGTTCTCCTGTACACCCACAGCTCATTGCTTGTTGATTCACCTCTCTCCATGCTCCGCTCCCAACTTCCTCAGCTCTATGTTATTCTCCTCTCAGTATTTATGAGATAAACTTTTAAAACTTCTGGATATGGGGGGGGTGGCTCTAGTATGTGTATGTGTGATCATGTCTGTGTATGGGGGTGGCTGTGGTGTATGTGTGATCATGTAGGTGCAACCGTGTGCATCAGTGTGTGTGTGGGGGGGTCAATGCCAGGGTCTTCCTCTATCACTCTCCACTGTTTTGGGGGGACAGGGTCTCTCACTGAACCTGGAGGTCATTGTTTGAGCAGGCAGGGTGGCCCTGGAATCCATCTGACTCCATCGGTACCCTAGGGTTTAAGAGTCACAGGTAGGCGCACAAGCACATCTCAACTTTTACCCACTGAGCCACTCCCTGCCCTACCTTTTGAAATAGGAGCTCATGTACCCCAGCTGGCCTCAGATTCACAGCACACCCTTGATCTCCTGATCCTTTTGCTTCCACTCCCCGGAGGCTAGGATTGCAGCTGTGTGCCAGCGAGTTTATGCTGTGTGTGGTGTGGGGATTGAAGGCAGGGCTTTGTGCACACTCCCCAGAGGCTAGGATTGCAGCTGTGTGCCAACGAGTTTATGCTATGTGGGGGGTGGGGGTTGAAGGCAGGGCTTTGTGCACACTAGGCATGTACTTCACCAACTGAGCTAAATGCCCAGTGGGGGTCAACTGCTTTAGATTTTCTGTATAAGTGAAGTCTTGCAGGATTTGTCTTTCTGAGTCTAGGGAAAGCATTATTTAAGGTCAGTCTCCAGAAAGTCTCAAGTATATGGCTTAGATGCCTGGGGTGTCTACTCCAGCTGTGCCACTGTTTCTCCGTCATCCCTCAGCTGAAGCCCCAGGACCAGGAGCCCAGGGATGCCTCCACTGCATTTGTAAGTTATTTTGTATAATATAGTATGGCTCTATCCAGCAGTAACACTTGGAGCAATGCACCTGACTATCCATTTGCTTGCTTTGAGAGTCAGAAGTACAGATATTTCATGGCCAGTGGGTGAATAATAAAAGCTTGTAAGAAAGAGGGGGGAGAGGAGGGAGAGACGGGGGTGGGCGGAGAAAGGGAAAACTGCTAGGAGGGTGGTTTCCCGAATAGGTGAGGTATGAAGGCTAGTCCTGCCCTCTGTGGATATGTACACTGCAGCGATCTCCATGACCAGATGGACAAGGTGACTTACTTCCGTGCCTGTCAGGTGGCCAACTGGTCTCACAGCAGGGAGGAAGACTGTGCACTTCCCCTCATCAAAGCACAGCTGCGCATCATCTGTGTCACATCATATCATCACAGCAGAGGTCACTGCTGTGCCGCAAAGGGCACTGTTTCCTGGATCGAGAGACTGGCTGCGGTGCATCCCTTCCTTCCAAAGGGAGCACCTGTGTCTATTCAAGTGATCCTGCACAGTTTGGGACACAGATTCACCTTTTCTGCCATGGTGCTCTACAGCCGGAACTGCAATGGTATTACAATGACACTGTGTTGACTGTGTATTGACCCAAACACACAGCCAGTGACTGTATACTCTTTCTGTCTGCGCACAGCTTTGGTTACTGTCTAGGGTTCTTTCATACCAGTCTCTGGTCACATCCTAACACTTTCTACAGAGCAGGTTTAGAGTAACGAGTTCATTTAGCTTTTGCTTATCTTGAAATGTCTTAATTTCTCCCTTACCACAGAAGATGCACAGTTTTATTTTTCTAACAGTGAGTGTATGCATGTGTGAGTGCGTGTGCATGTGTGTGTGTGTGTGTGTGTACATGTGAATGCAGGTACCCTCGGGGTCCTTGGAGCTGGAGTCACAGGCTGTTGTAAGCTTCCGGATGTGTGTGCTAGGAATCCAAGTTGGGTTCTCTGGAAGAGTAGTATGCACTCAGCCACCTCTCCAGCCCCTGAACGACAGCTGAACACAGGACTCTTGGTTGACAGGTTTGTTTTTTTTTCCTTTGGCACTCTGAATATGTCAGACTTCTGCCTTCTGGCTGCCATCTTATTGAAGGCTGATAATCTTACTGAGACTCCCTCGCATATGAGGCATAATTTCTCTTGTACTGGTTTCAAAGTCCTCTCTATCTTCAACACTGACTGTGGTGTGTCTGCATGTGTACATGACGTCCTCTGAGCTTCATGAATGTTTATAGTCACATAAACTTGGGAAGTCTGGGGTCACTATTTCTTCAAATAATCCCTCCCTCCCTCCCTCCTTCCCTCCCTCCCTCCCTCCCTCTGTGCCTCGTTCATTCCTCCCATCCTGTTGTCCCCTTCCCTCCCCCTCTTGCTTCTCCTCCCTACGTGTCCTTCCCCCTCTCCAGCTTGCCTCTCCAGGGCTCCATAGTACAGAGACTGATTTGCTGGCAGTATATCTTCAGATCCCTCTGGCTTTACAGATGTCGATCCTTTTATCCCTCAGACTTGGTGAATTTAACCGTCCTACCTTCAAGGCCACCAATCCTTTCTTCTGCCCACTCAAATCTGCCTTTGAGTTTCCCGAACAACCCTTTCACCTCAGTAACTCTTACTTGTAGAATTTCTGTTTTCTTTTCAGGTTTCTTCTCTTTGCTATTAATATTTTGCTTGTGTGTCATTTTCTGGACTCGCCCCTTGTCTTCTGTTAGCTCTCTTGGCATCTTTACCACTGTTGAGGGTTTTTTCTCTAGAAGATCTTCCTTCAGATTTTTCTGAGAGACATTTCTATTTCACTTTTCTTTGTAACAGCCCACATGTTCTACAGCTCGGAATTTTTAGTGGAAAGCTGAATGTTGGGATAAGCTAACATGATAGGTCTTTATCACATTTAGTAGGCTCCTTTCTCATCAAGGTTTCCTGAGGCTGGTTTATTTTTATAATTTTTATAGGCTATCTTCATGGCAAGGATCATTCTGAGGCATCAACACCAGGTCTTTTCAGATCATTTTGGACCATGTGCCTTTCTCTGGACATTTATGGTGAGTTTCTATTTCCTTCCACATACACAATTGCTTTAGAATGTCCTAGACTTTGTTTGGCTCCCCAAAAGGGGGAAAAACTATCAGTCTTGAGGTTTCTCTGATGGAAGTGGGAGGGGCTTGAGACTGTGTGGGGCAACAATGAATAACTATCTCTCTGTGCTTCGTGAACAGAAGTAGCAGTCCGTGGTCACAGGACAGATCCCCAACACTGGAGAGAAGGGACATTCCTGCCTGCTCTGGGAACTGCAAGCTGTTCATAGTTATACTCTTAAGGCATATGTGTGATCATTACTAGACTGGGGATGACAGGAGGGGTCTAGCTACTGAGAAAAGAACTGACATTATCAGCAGTTTGATGACTGAGCATTTCTCCTCTGGAAGATATGTCTTCAGCAGTTTCTAGAGTCTTCCAATGGTCTCCTGAGACAGACTCTGCCAATGCACTTGTTGCTACGTTGAGGACACAGATTTGGGGTGCTTCCTATCCTACCATGGTTTCATTCCACGTTCTTTCTTGTTCTTTCTGACATATGTAGACATATGAGTGTGTGCATGTTCGTGTATACCACACATGGAAGTTGCTAGGTGATGGAACTACATCTCAACTTGTGGTGGAGGAGGGTGAGTGTCTTCAGTGTAAGTTACATGA
>JADRCH010000315.1:1801735-1849498 GCA_019843965.1 Rhynchomys soricoides | reverse complement strand
GTGGTGGCGGAGGGTGAGTGTCTTCAGTTACATGAAGTCTGTGGTGGTGTTACTGTTGTGTGGAAATCAGGTATGGAAGGAGAGTGCTCAGGGCTCCAGTGGGTGGGTGGGACAGTCATTCCTGTTGTCAGCCTTCAGTCTTTCCCTCTGTAGCTGGCACTGTATGGTGGAAGGTTGGGAATAACTGCTTAACTATACTTGCCTGACCAACTTTTTTTTTGTTTAGTTTTTTTCATACTTTATTTACATTTCAAATGTTTCCCCCTTTCCAGATCTCCCCTTTGGAACCTCCCTATTCCCTCCCCCTCCCCCTGCCACTATGAGGGTATCCCCCTACCCACCCACCCACTCACTCTCGTCTTCCCTCCTTGGCATTCTCCTATACTGGGGCATCTAACACCCTCTGGCCCAAGGGCCTCTGCTCCCCCTGATGGCTAACAAGACCCTCCTCGGCCACATATGTGGCCAGCACCTGGGTCCTTCCATGTGTATTCTTTGGTTGGTGATCCAGGTCTGACCAACTTTTTAAACTGACTTCTAGCCAGGTGCTCTCAGTGGAAGGAATGCCAGTGGGAGCCTGCCCAGCAGTAGGGTGGGATGCAAACCTTCTGCCTTGTTTCTGACTGCAGCAGCACAGGAACAATGACAGTGGCTGCTGTGTGGGAAAGGCCAAGGCAGCTGAGCACAAGGCCTCCCTAAAAGTCCAGTGGCAGATGCAGCCTTCTGGCTCTGCCCACCAGCTCTAGCTTCCAGTGCTGGACTCAGCCCCGCCTCCTTCTGCTCCTCCGTGCCTCCCTTCACTATTTGCTCCAGCATGATGAAACCAAGTCTCTCTACTTATCACTGGTGATGCTGGAGGTGGCATGAAGGTTTGTCGGTTACAAGTTTTAAAGGAGCCCTTAGCTCTAAATGCACATATTGAATATTTATACATGTAAATGCTTATTCATTTGTGAGTAGATTGGTTTATAACTGGGTACATTTTTCTTAAGAATCATCTATACTGGAGTATGATAGGGGTACAGCTGTAACAGGTTGGCCACAATCTCACAGCTGTCAGGTGCTAACTACTGGGCAGAAGGAACATGGGAACTCATTTCCCCATCTATTCTCCTTGTGTTCATCATTTTGTCCACTGCTGTGACGAACACCCAGGAAAAGCAACTTACAGGGAAGACTCGTTTATTTTGGCTGTTGGTTTAGGTTTTAGTCCTTGAACCCCTCGATTCTGGGTCTGCGGTGAGATGGCATGTCACACTGATGGGAGCCTGTGGCAGATATGACCAAGCTCATGGAGGGCAAGAATCAGAGAAAGACAAGCATTGGAGAAGTACGAGATACCCCAAGGGCCTTCCCCGGGAAAGGACTTCCTGTAGCCAGGCCTCACTTCCTAAAGCTTTGACGACTCCCAGAACAGCGCCATCAGCCGGGGACCTACCCTTTAGTATATGAGCCATGTGAAAGGACACTGGGCACTTCAACCATAACTTTACTTTTATGCATTCTGAAATTTTCCATAATAAAATGCCAATGGTGAGCTCCCTCTACTTGGAGCAAGGGAATCCTTTCTAATCTCCATAGTTGTTTGTGAGTCTGACTGAGACACGTCCTGTCACTGAGACCGCTTACCTCCCAACGAAGTCAGCACAAAGGCAACAAGGCAGTGTTCAGGGGTCTAAGAGCATGTAACAGACACAGTGACAGAAGTTTACATATGGGACCAGAACCTTGACACACCCTGTCCCTAGTGTCCCCCTGCACGAATCCAGACGATTCATTTTTAGGACTTTTTAGATTACAAGCACCCTTCCTTTCCTTTATACAAAAATATTTTTTAAAGTGTGTAGTTGTTTTGTCTGCATGTCTGTCTGTCTACTACATGTATGCAGTACCCATGGAGAGCAGAAGAGGGCATTGGATCCTGTGGAACTGGAATTACAGATGGTTGTTAGCTGCCATATGGGTGCTGAGAACTGAACCCAGGTCCTTTTTATAAAAGCAACAGGGCTTGTACCTGCTGAACCAACTCTCCAGTCCTCTTTTGCTTTTATGGGAGATAAGGACTCACTATGCAACCTTGGTTGACCTTGAACTCCCATGATCCTCCTGCCTAAGTCTCTCATACTGGTATTATAAGCACATGCCACCACTAGTGGTTCATAAATACCCTTTTTGTCTAAGTTGGTTTGAACTAGATTTGTGACATCCAGCTTAGAAACAAAATAATCCTAACTAAAGAAACCCTAAATGCAATGACCACTATTAATTCAACCACCCGGAGCAGCTAACTGTATTATCATTGTCTTTGCCACCAACCTTTCATCATGGCAATGAGCATCACCACCAGGACCGTCACCATCAACATCTCATTGGTCAGTATGAGCTGACTACATAGTATATGAAAAGCACCAGGTCCTTGTCTAATTGCTGCTGATCATGATCGTGAGGCAGAGCTCCAGCTCTGAGAGTACTCCTGACAGGCATGGAGGGGTCAGATGTACCAGCCATCTATCTACCTTCTATAAAGATACATGTTTAGATGGTCCAGATCTCAACAGACTAGCCAAGTACTAGACAAACCAGGGAAACATCCAATTCACCTGATAGAGACAAGAGGAAGTGGTATAGGAGCTGGGCCTTGGAAAATGATCAACCTATGTGAGAAGACACCATGATGACTGTAAGTTCTGCCTCTAGAGTCAAATCTTGGCTCTGAAAGAAATTAATTTTGCAAATTTGGGGAAGTTATTTAACTTGTCTCTATCTCAATTTCCTCATCTGGAAAATGGAATGATAATCACCTAGCTCATAAAACTGTCAGGAGGATTAGAGTGTGAAGAACAGTGCCTGGCACACAGTAAACACTACTCATGTGTTATTATTCAGAAAAGAAAGCCAGTACATTCTGGCAGAAGAAACTGCCTCAACAAGGTGAAGAATGGAAATGTACAAAGGTTATTTAGAGACTGACAAGTAGATAAGGAGCTGGCACAGAGGCAGCAGCTAGCAAGAGCAATACCCATTGCCTGCAAACGTGTGTATAGGTGCATGTGTCCATGTGTATGCGCTTATGTTTTAAGACAGGGTCTAACTATGTAGCCTTGGCTAGCTAGAAGTTGCTATGTAGATCAGGCTTGCTACAACTCACAGAGATAGACCTGCTTCAACCTACTGAGGGCTGGGATAAAAAGCCTGTCCCACCATGCCCAGCTCCAATCTTTCTTAAGCCAAGATTTGAATCAAGTGTTTTTGACTCTGGAGGCAGAATGTGCAGTCATTGTCATGGTGGCTTCTCACATAGGTTGGACATATTCAAGACCCAGCTCCTATTCCACTTCACCTATTCTCTAACAATCAGGTCAACACACATGGGAAAGCATCCATTGGAGGAATTTCCTGGAAGTATAAGCAGGCAGCATTCTCGAATTGGGCACTCAAAGCCTGTCTTTACAGAACTCCCAAGAAGAGCTGCTCTGGGCTATTCCTTTGATGTTAGGACCCAGGCAAAGGCTCCTGGGGGAACACATGGGACAAACTCAAGGATGTAGAACTTACTGTTCTTTGACAGCCATGTTAGGTGGCAGAGAGGTGAGCCCGTTGCCTGTGAGGAGCAGCACACGGAGATGCGGCAGAATCCCCAGATCGCAGATGGCCTCCTCAGTCAGGCTGTTGAAGGAAAGGTCCAAGAACTGCCATGCAAAACAAAAGATCGGATAACAGAAGTGATGTATGACAACAATGCCCAAACACAGGGAGGAGGGGCTCTGCTCCTCTCCCTCCTCACTTCTGGGTACCCATCACTCACAGGGTAGTGTCTCTGGTTTGACATTCACAGCCTGTTGGAGTCAGGTTCACTCCTCTTTGTCTTAGCTGTCACTGCGCATCTTTTCACAGACTCCTCCCTCCTCTCTGCCTGTCCTGCCAGTCACCCTCTGCAAGTTTACACTACAAGAATGCCCCTCTCTGAGCACTGGAATCCCAGCTCCAGAAGCCATCTCAAAGCTGCCTTCTTCGAAAATATCGTCCAAATCTTGGCCAGGTGGACTAACTCCCTCCCCCAACTTTATCTGCTTTATTTAAACTATCCTAGGATATTTGTCCAAGTCTGCAGGGTCTTGAGATAGCTGAAGGTGTATAAGACAAAAGGTGTGCCATGTACTTTGTCTGGCACACAGTGGAAGATTGGATTGTAAGCCCTTTGAGGTCAGGAACCATATCACTGCAGCACAATAGCCCTTTGAGATCAGGAACCATATCACTGCAGCACAGTAGCCACATAACTGAGCACAGGCTCTGGGCACAAAGTAGACATGCATGAAAGTGAACTTAAATGAACTAGCTTAAAAGAACAATGAGTCCAAATGGTCACTCCACTATCAGCTGCTGCCCCTCTCAGCTCTCACTCTCCACCTTTCCACACTGAGCAGATTCAATGGTATTCAAACTGAGGAGTTGGTGAACCAAGGCCAGAAAGCCAAATCCAGCCTGATGCTACTTTGTGGCTAGTGAGCTAAGAATGATCTTTACACTTAAAAAAATAAAAATATGAGGCCAGGATATATAGTGTGTGTTTTTACACACTCAGCACTCAGGAGGCAGAGGCAGAGGCAGAGGCAGAGGCAGAGGCAGAGGCAGAGGCAGGTGGATCTCAGTGAGTTGAAGCCAGCCTGGTCTATAGAGTGAGTTTCAGGAGGGACAGGGCTACATAGGAAACCCTGTTGCAAAAAAAAAAAAAAAAAAAGTAAAAAAGGAATAATGTCCTCCAATTGGCAATGAGTTCACATTTCAACATCTTGCTTGTTTGCCTCTTATCTGTAGCCATCTAGGAGAGGCTAAGGCTAACAAGTGACTTTCCTGGAAGTGGTTCACCTATTTATTTATTTATTTATTTATTTATGGCATAGCTTATGATGGGCGGGTTCCAAAAGACTTTATCTCAGGATTTCTTCTTGCAGCTGATATGCCTTTCCTGTCACTATTATATAGCCTAAGGATTCCTGGGCATTGTCCCAACCTTGTCGAGCAAATTTCCTGTAGATCTACAGAAAGATGAACTTTCATGAATTAATGTTGTTTAGATGAATTAATGATTTTATAGAATTCCTCATTTGATTCAAGTTGTTTTAGGAAATAAGATTTTAGAGATGGTTTTAGTTGTTTTGACAGAAAGATATAATAAAGTTAGAATCAAGAATAGAATGTGCCCATTCATCATAAAATAGTAAGTAAAGGCTGCCTGATAAGGAATACAATGAGCCTTCACAATTACACTATAAAGAGAAATAGACTTGGAACAAATTTGTGATCAAGGAAAAACATTCATTCTAGGTCAGATCCAAGGATGAAACCATAGGTGTGCACTATGAAAAAAAGCAAGGTCATGTTAAAAAAAACTGTTGCGTTGAACTTATAATGAGCTTAAAGAATGAAACACTGTTTTGAACTTACTGTTAACATCCTTCTGTAACTCCCCCTTTGCGTAACATTTTATCTATGAGGTACTTTTCTCAGAACTTTTGTCTATTAAAAAAGTCAGAGAAAAGAAATAAAGTGTGGCTGGGGGGGGGGGCTCTGCCCCATCCATCCATCCAAATATATATGCCTGTTGTACATGTGTATGTATGTAAGCATGAATAAATACTGTGGAGCTGATTGGGACAGGTGGTCAGGCCCACCCAGTGTGTGAGTGTGTGAGTGTGTGTGTGTGTAAAACACGAAACTAAGTACATTAAACTTTGGGTCCATATGCTCATTATTAGTTGTGGCTGTCATAAGTAGTCATCCTTCTGTGAGAGGAAAGCACTGCAGACAGTATGGAGGCTGCTGGGGGCCTACACCAGCCTTTAGGGGAATGGTACTAGGCAGGACACAGTGTCTGACAAAGGCTAAAGACTGATAAATCCCTGGTATTGTAATTTTATTATTTGTGCTTTAATAAGCACAATAGGTTCCTTACTTGTAACTTTCTTACTATTTGTGCTGATAAGTGCTGGTTTCTTTCCTCTCTGGCTCAATGGCCAGGTGAGAGATTTAGAACTCTTTGTGAACTCTGGTTCAAGAGAAAAGACAGGAAAATAATTAAAATCCTTTACACTGGCAAATATGTGTGCGCACACACACATACACAGGCACACACATGCACACACAGACACATACACTCACAAACACGCACACACATGTACACACGCACACGCACGCACGCATGCACATGCACATACACATACATGCATACATGCACACACACATGCACACACACACTCACAAACATGCACTCACACATGCACACACGCACACTCACACACACGCATGCACACATACCAACACACCACATACACACACACACAGACACACACAGACACACATACACACACACCACACACACACAGAGAGACACATGCACGCATGCAAGCACACACACGCACACATACACCACAGACACATGCACACACACACAACACATACACACACTCACTCACACTCACACGCACACACACACACACACACACAAATCTGTGAACCACTATTCTAGCTGCTTTGGCTATTCAATGTTGGATCCAAATTTGCTTTCTATTAGGGGTAGCTCAAAAAAATAAACAGTAGTAAGATCTCGGGTCACAGAATGTTAGAGCCAGCCCAGAGATCACAAAGGGAGAAATTTTATCCTCACGGGCAAGCTATTTGGACAAGGCAAAAGGCCAACAGGACAAAGGTGAGAAAGAATGCCTTCAGGCTGCTGGGGCTGGGGTCCTGCTGGACGGTTTTTAGATCTGTAAACACAAAATCAAACCACAGCAAAGCTAAGTTTTCCAAAACTGGAGGAATTCTACTCTGGGCTGCTCCCTTTGGGGCAGGCTCTCTGACAGACAAGGACAGAAGATTCCTAGCCTGGCTGCTGTATCTGGCTGAGTCACATTGAGTTTTATTACACATCAAAGTATTCATTACTCTGAGATGCAAATTCAGGATATTTGACATGTTTATCTTTTTCCCTAGGGAGCTTTTGCAAATCACAGAGAGACGAGAACAAATGACCAGTCCAGAGATTTCCTTTTCTCATTTATATTCTGCGTCCTAAATGAGTCTGTTTTCTTTGTGGACAAATTTCTTTGGACAAGGCTGGGTCTGTAGGATAAATAATCTTCGTCAGATGCAATCAAAGTATAAAGTGGGTCATGTACAAAATCAATCATGATTAACATTAGATACCAAGCTAATTACTCATAGAGTCGAAGCACGGATCATATCCCTCTGTTTGGCCACTGGTTCCTGTGTTGTGTTTTGGGTATTTGGAAGGAGAAAGACAAGGTTCAAGGCACAATACGCAACTCTTGGGAGTTCCGACTGTTCTCTGGAAAAGTCAAAGAACAATGGAAGCCCATAGGAGTCACCTGGGCCCAGAAGTTGGGGAAATAGCGTTCTGGATCTCTTGTGTCTAGGATCTACTTCCCACTGTTGGCACCAAAATACAATACAGAAAGATGCTTTAACATAGCACCAAGCTGCATCAGTCACTTCCATTTGGTTTAATTGGACTTTAAAAGTTTGCCTACTTAATAGTAAGTCTGAGGACCAACCCCATTCCCCAAGTCAGAGCAAACTGCTGTCATCTTCAATGTGATTTGAGAAGTCACATGGAGAGAAGTCAGTAATGCATTCAGCACAGGATGCTTTCAGAGTGTGAGGACATACCCACCATCTTGGTATGATGCCCATTTTGATATGTTAAAAGTGTTTCCAAACTGGTGTATAAAGGCTATCAACTCTTTGAAAAGGTAAGGCTCCCTAAGACAAGTTAAGGGAGGTGCATATGAAGCATGGCTGACCTTTGATGCTTGCAGATTTAAGCTACCAAATCTAACAACACGTTGACATGTTGCTAAGGTGTGGACGGAAGGGCTTTACTATAAGGCCAGAACATAGAGAAGGACACACAACTGGGGGATTTTGAGAGAGAGCCTGGGCCAGGGGGCTGAGCCCCCACTTCTGGCTCTATTCTCCAATCCATGTGTGCAGTGCCACTCAGGTAGTGACAAAACCTTCATTCCCTTGTAAAAAAAAAAAAAAAAAAAAAAAAAGGGTCCCTTGAGCTTTTACCAAAGTCAGAAGAGGTAACAAAGTATGAGGCTTTGCAAAGCAGACTTCTGCATTTTCTATCCCAAGGTTCCGAGAACAGCTGGAGATGTGCATGGGATGTGCACGCACCTCTGGTGTGCTGTGGAATCCATCACACACCTTGGTGTCCATCCTCATCTCAGGGTCAAGGGACCAGATGTACAGCCTGTACTATCCCAGTCCACTGGGACCAACCTCGCTTACTGAGGTCAGGTATGTCTTTGGTATCAGTCCACAAAGTCTCTAGCTCAGCGCACCCTACTCTTAACCTGGACCCACAGTTCTCCAAACACCTACAGAGATATATCTCCCATGAAACTCTTCCTCTTATGATACTCCATTTAAACTCATTTTCTATAGATTCTTCTGAACATTAATGACCCTTGGCACTTATATTCCAGGGTCAGACACCTTGGCCATAGTTACCTGTCTGCCATCACCACCACCACCACCACCATCAACCCCATCATCATCATCAACATCATCATCACCATCACCACCACCTTCTCCAGAGGCCAGAGCCATGAAGCAAGAACCTATCAGTGAAAGCCCAGAGAACCTTTCCCCAAAGTCAAAATCTGCCAAGATCACTATACTCATTCCTTACAGAGGAACAGGTAGGATAAAAAACTTCCTACCTCCAACTTACTTCCAATGTCTTGAAGTCTCCATATTTCACATAGACCATCTTGATACCATTGAACGCAAGCTCCAGTTCCTTTAGGGTTGGAAATGTGTGAAAGACATCTACACGGGAACACAGAGAGAGAAACTTCAGCTTGAAAAGGCCTAAAGGGAAGGATACTACTAATAACCATTCACTGAGATTCCAGCTGTGGGAGATGCTTTCTATCCCAGACCTCAGGTCTACAACCCTAAGGCTGGGATGATGGCTTGGGGGTGAAGAGAATTTACTACTCTTGCAGAGGACCAGGGTTTAGTTCCCAGCATCCACACTGGGTGGCTTCCAACTGCCCGTTACTCCAGCTCTATGGGTCACACACACACACACACACACACACACACACACATCGCATGTGCACATATAACAAAATTAAAAATAAAATAATATTTTTAGAAAAATTTAAATCTCTAGCCACTCTCACTAACAGGAATTGTGCTGTTCATTCTATGGCTGAGGAAATGGCAGCTCAGGCAGGCTAAGTGACTTGTTAGAAATAAGGTGGCTGGGAACCGGGAGAGCTGAGGGTCGAATCTAAGTCTGTTCAAATGCAAGGCCTGCCAATCTAAAAATTATCTCTGTTCTTTTTTTTTTTTTCCTTCCATTCAGGAACCAACCTGAAGGTCTTGTGCATCCTAGGCAAACTCTCCACCACCGAGCCATACTCCTAGATAACCTCTCTTATTTCTGATTAGAGGTGCTAACATGCCCACCCCCAACAGTCAAACATCACAGGGAAAAATGTTCTTTTAACCCCAACATTTAGTGTTTAAAATGTCATATATATACCTAATATTTGTCTTAGGTATGTGTTAAAACAGTCTTCTTCTTATAAAAATGGAATACATGCTGTCCTGTGGCTTTTCTCCTATAACTTGAAGAATATTTCATGTTAAATTTATCCAATATCCTAGTTACCTTTCTAGTATAGACTAGCTTTCCTGTTGGCAGCATTTAACCTATGTGGGAAGGAGGTAATCAAACACTCTGTCTTGCATGACAACTGGATCTTAGACTCACTTTCTAGGTCTGTTTCCCTGGTAACCTGAAGCACATGCTATGGTAACCGTGTTACTAGGCAACCATTGCTTGTGGTAAAAGTGACTGCAGCCTGGTAAATTGTGTCTGGACCAGGAGAAAGTATAAATTATTAATACCCAAAGGGCTGCTTCTCTGTAAGTGGTGACTCCTGGAATCAGACATGTCCTTCACGGGAATACTGTAATACAGACCTATGGAATGGCACATTGGTTCCTGTGTTGATTCCTGCATTTACTCAATGAGAGTTTCTGTCCAGTACCCAAAGTAACTCGTGGCTAGTGGGCAGCCCTACAAGATAGTCAACCATGGGAACTCCAATGTAGGACTCCTGAAGCTGTACAACAGGGGCAGAGTGTGGAATCACTTAGAACCTTCTAAGTGAACCTGGTTTATGATGTAGCCTCTACAAAAGCTAGTGAGTCAGGATGCTGAGTGAGGTCGAATAAGAGACTGACTGGGGGACTTCCCTTGTGTACGTCTCTCTCTGTAGAATACATTCCTAGAAATGGAACTACTAAAGGCAGTGACTATCTCAATTTTTTAAAGATTTATTTATTTATTTATTATATGTATGTGTTCCTGCGTGGTGTTGTGTGCAGTGAGTATGTTCAAAAGCCCGTGGAAGCCAGAAGAGGTCACCGCATCCCCTGGAACTGGAGTTATAGGTGGCTGTGAGTGGCCCCCCCTCCCAGGAGATAAAAATTGAACCCAGGTCCTTTGCAAGAGCAGCAAATGCTCTTAACAGCTGAGCCAGCTCTCCAGTCCCATCTTAAATTTTAAGAGACACTACCAAATTTCCTCCAGGGAGTCACACTGCTTTCTTATACTTGACTTTCACTGAGAATCTCCCCTGTCTCCCCGGGGCTGGCCGTGGTTAGTATTTTTCATACTTGCCAAAATTTGATGCACATAAAACTGTGTCCTGGTGCTGTTCTCTTCCTTAGTGAGGCTGAGCATCTATCACAGGCCTTTTGGCCAGTTTATACCAAGGCATCTCCTAGCAGACTGCACTTTCTTCTAAGGCAGGGATTTCATTAGATGCTTTGGTAGAAGCTCCCCTCCAACTCGCTGAGACAAACTCATCAACGCCCCACTTCTGGAACTGTCTCTGGGTATTCCCCTGACCCATCCCTTCCTTATCTCCTTGAAGGTTGCCAAGCCCTGTGATTCCCGTCTCTTTCCAGATCACTCTCTCAATACACTTCACTCCCCATTACAAGCTTCTTCCCCCTCCCATGGAAAACCCCTCCTCACTGAGCTTCCCTGTTTAAAAGCTTTCCACACCTCTTCTGTCTGGAGGACTAAGCCCAACTCTCAAGGCCTGTGTGTCTAGCCTCAGATTTTTTCTCATGTGTCCCTTGTACACAATCTTCCTGACCAGGCAGTTCCATTCCACAGCTGCCCCTCAACCCAAAGCACCTTTACCAGTTCCTGAGTCAGTTTTTTATTTCTCTCTCTCTCTCTCTCTCTCTCTCTCTCTCTCTCTCTCTCTCTCTCTTTCTCTGTGTGTGTGTGTGTCAAAGGAGTTTTTCAGGAGGTGGTTTCCTTCTATCACCTGAGTCCTGAGGATTAAATTCAGGTCACCAAGCTTGGCAGCAGGTGCTTGAACCCACTTGACCATCTTGCTGGCCCAGTGTATTTATTTTTTGATCTTGTCTTAGGTGCTCTTCCCTAGATTTCCTGACTTGCTGGACTGGGTTAAAGTCCCTCTGGTATGCTTGCCTGGTGTCTCCTGATCTCCCTGTACCAGTGCTTATATGTACCCTGCTTTTGGACTGAATCTGAGCCCATTTCTCCTACCTATCATAAGCTCTCCAGAGCAGCAATTGGGTGCCCTTCGTTCTAAAGGCCACACAGTCCTGCAACCAGCAGGGGTCGCTGTAGGCCTGCTGAATTACTAAGGTCTTTTCTCTCACTGGAGTTTGCAAGGTGGCGGCCTGCCAGGCTGGAGGAGAGGATTATCTGTGTTTGTGGAGAGGAGCTTCAGCTGACAGGGAAACCGTTGGTGAATGACAGCGCAGCACCAGAGTTGAGATCTGTGATCTCTCCAGAGCGATCTCCTGGCCATGAGAGGCCGATCCCAGGTGGATAGACAGACAAATCCTAACCCAAGTGCTTTGCAGGCCAGGAAGACAGTTTCTAAGAAGACAAAGCTCACCTAGAGGCAGCAGGTTTTCAGAAGCATTGATATAAATCACAGACGTAAAATGTTTGAAGTCCTTTTCCTTTGCCTGTCAGAAAGCATTCCAGAGAAACACAGGATTAGTTCCCTGCCTGGGAGCCCCGCAGAAACACCAGAGCAGCTGCTAAGAGGGCAAATGCCTAAAAGGGACTAAGAGACATTCTTAGTGCAAGAGCAGCCACGTGGGGAGGGCCATGGGGACTTGTCTGTTTTCTTCTTCCCTGAATTACTTCAAACGTATGGAAAAGCACAGTGAGCGATACTTTGAAGACCTCAGTCTGAACTGTCTAAACTTGAAAGGGACTATTAGAATGTCTTCTATGACCTCTATTACCACTCCCTCCACGGGTCCCCTCAAACCCCACGCCTCGTCCCTGCTCTTGGTTTTTATGTATATAACACACACCAGTGTTTATACCCGTCAACTGTAACAGGGTTATTTACGTGTTTTAAAGCCTTATATTCATGCTACAGTACAAATGTGTCTTTTTACTCGAGAGTACGGCTGTGAGATTTACGATGTGTACCGCTCTTTGAAGATCCGTCTGTGCTGACACACATAGGTCCAATCTGTCCACTTGAATTCCTTGCTTGAGTATATGACAGGCTAACCTCTTCTACTGGGGATGCATTTAGTCTGTCTCAAAACGTCCATGGTTATAAACAAGGTGCTGCACACATTCTTGTACATCCTTCCTCACTGTAAGAGCTTCTGTGCCCCTCCCATACGGTTAGCCCATGCGGGGAACTCCACACAAGGAATGAGACTCTACCAAACTCCCTGGGGAATTCATGCCATGTTCTATGCCCTAGTCTCAAGAACAGATTCTTAAGGTAAATTTTTCTAATTCACGGAATACCAAATTCATATAGCAAGGTTTGCGTATGGATATTGCTTCTGCCCCTGTCTGCCCACCTCTTCTCCCTCTTTCTATATAACTAATTTCTAGTTCCCAGGGACTGTGGAGGTGCCATACACAAACCAAAGCATCTGGGTTCCCCCCATCCCTCATATCTGGCTCTGTCCTGCCTTTGATGCTGGCCTCACCTTGGAGAACTTCATGCCGCTCACGTTGATAGTGCAAAGGTCTGATGGCTTTCTGGCAGAGTGGTGCTTCAGCTGGAACACAGGACACAGGGTTGGTCCCCAAGGTCCCAACAGAATGTAATGAGTTGAGTTACTTTCTGTTGAGTGCTTTTCTCTGGGCACTCCCATAGACTTGCTATTTTTTGCGTGTGCTTTCATTCATTCACTCATTCATTCATTCATTCATTCATTCACCAAGTATTAACTGAGCACTACTTTGGGCATGAACCGTACTGACTATATTAACAAACTTTTGTTTAACCCTAACTGAACCCCCCTTTAATGATAGTAGTGTTTCTTAATACTTATTAGTCATGTTAACGGGTTTAGCTATCCCTTCCAGTATTACTTTACTTAAAGAATTCAGTTCCCCCTTTCAATGAGGTTAAGAGATGAAAGGTACCTTGTCTGAGGCCATATAGCTAGAACATGGTGGATCTATGATTTGGATTCAATCTGTACTCATTAAACTATGCATTTTTGGCCTGCCGTGTGTCACTGTACACAATGGAAAAGTTAGGATCAGATATCAGCTTCAGAATACCTTCTAGTTCAGTGCTGCAGAACTGTCCCACCCATCATGGCCTACCCACTATGAAGAGACTCTAAACCGGCTCAGGTGAGACAGTGGGGAAGCAGCAGGTGCTGTCCATACTTTCTCAGAGGGGCCACTCAGCGGGAAGGCAAATAGTAAGTACTTAGAAATGTAATGATTATTTTAAAGGAGAAATTCAAGATCCAGTGGGATGTGGAAACAGGAGGCCCCAACCTCAGTCTTAAAAGGAGGAAACATTTCCTTGAGAGTGTGATTTTCCAGCTGAGAGCTAAGCTATAGGGATTGATCCTATGCAATGGGCAGGGAGAGCCAAGGCCTCCGAGGCAGGAGAAGGCAAGGTGTTTTCAGAGAGGGAGTCCTGAGACCATGTGGATTCATACTGGCTCTGAACAAGAGAGTAGATTAAGTAGGAGCCAACAGCAGTTTCATAAAGATCAGCATGTCTGACCTACTTAGGATAAGAAGACAGAAGAGACCAATGTGCCGGACGTTGTTAACGACCTTTCCAATAAATACTCATCTACGTCGTCCCTGTTAGAGAACACTGAGGTCATTGACCATCCTTAAAGTGGATTCCCAATGCAGCCCCAAGGACAAGTCTTAACCAATCCCAGCCAACTGTCAAGGCCTCACCCCTCCACCCCTCCACTGGTCAAGCCAATGAGATATTGGCTGCTGAGAGTCGGGGTGGGTGACCAGCTTAAGGATGCCTTTTCTTCTAAAGACAGGCATGATACAATGGTGACCTCTTCTCTATCTCTGGATGTTGTCCTCTTTGTGTATGTGATGACTAGAATTGCTGCAGCCATTTAGGAATGATGAAGGGAGAGTCAGCCCAAGAGAACAAGATAGCACGCAGAGATTGTCAGAGCAGAGAGATGGAAGGCAGCTGAGCCTGGGGGTGTTGGCTACATAACCTTTACGTAATGGATCCCAAACAATGCCTCAGGCTTCTGGGTGAAATAGCAGCAGTCTGGATTATTATTATTATTATTATTATTATTATTATTATTATTATTAGCAACAGCAACAATAGTATGTGAGGATGTGTACACACATGAATATACCATGTCATACATGTGAAGGTTAGGGAACAATTTTGGGGAGTTGGTTCTCTCCTTCCACCTTCCCTCCTGGGGTTCAAATTCAGGTTGTTAGGTCTTGTACAGAAAGAGCTTTTACCCAGTGAACCCCTCGATGACCCTAAAGAAAAGTATTCTAATTAGTCTGAACTAGTTAAGAGTTACGTGGTTAGCCCAGTAAGAGATGATGGTGACTTAGTTCAGAGTTGTAGCAGAAGAGATGAAAGGAAGTAGGCTTCATGACTGTTTAATAGAAGTTTCAGGCCTTGGTAATGTGGGAATGTGGACAGAGGGCAAGAGGCAGTTATAAACTAGAACCCCTGGTTACTAGCTTGGTGACTGGCTAGTTAGTGCCAACAGAGAGGTGATATTACCCAAAATGATGCATTTAGGGATGTGAGGTTAGTGGCATCTGTGCAGTAGTACAGTCTGAGGTGCCAGTGAACTGAGAGGCAGCATAGAGATCCCATTGCTCTGAAAAGCACTCTCATTGTTTCCTCTACCCAAAGCAGCAATGCAGGTAACAAACCACGCCGGTTAATACAGGAACTCACATGGGCAGTCACTTGTCCCCCACACACATACAACTGCTGTAATAGGGACACAAACATAGGGACATCCAGACACTTCATTATAATTTTAAAAATTAACTTTATTTTATATATCTGGGTGCTTGCTTATATGTACATCTGTGTATCACTTGTGTGCCTGATACCTGTTGTGGCGGTGTGGCCTTGTTGAAAGAAGTATGTCATTGTTGTCATTGTGTGTGGGCTTTGAGACCTTCCTCCTAGCTCACTAGAAGAGTCAGTCTTCTGGTTGCCTTCAGAACAAGTTGTAGAACCCTCAGCTCCTCCAGCACCATGTCTGCCTAGATGCTGCCATGCTTCTCACCATGATGATCATGGACTGAACCTCAGAAGCAGTAAGCCAGCCCCAATTATATGTTGTCCTTTATAAGAGTTGACATTCTCATGGTATCTCTTTACGGCACTGGAAACCCTAACTAAGATACCTGTAGATGTTAAAGGAGGGTTTCAGATGCCCTGGAGCTGGAGTTACAGGTGTCCTAAACATCCATGTGAGTGCTGGGAATTGAACCTGAGTACTCTGCAAGAACAGCCACTGTTCTAACCCCTGAGACATCTCGCCAGCCTTCAAGTCCCTCCTTTAAAATGGTGCAATATATATATATATATATATATTTTTTAAAAATACCCCATGTATACCCTCCTAAACACTTCCAATCATCTCTGGGTTATTGATAATATCCGGCACATGTAATATGTATATACTGGAATAATACGTAAATATGTAAATAGTTGTCATGCCATATGGTTTAGGGACTAGGAATATAAAGTATGCACTACTCACTTTTGCTTTATTTTTCAGACATTTCAGTATGTGGTTGTTTGAATCTGTAGATATGTAGGCTCAGTTGTATTTGAGAATGAGGGGACAAAGAACACTGCAGAGTGACGTCGTCTGTCCCACCTTAGTACCACTGACCTCCGGACTCCCAGTGAGAAGTGGTCCTAACAGAGAAGCAAATCCCACAGGCTCTGCTGAAAGCTTGTGCTGCTCAGAGAGGTGAAGTGGGCCAGGCAATTCTCTTGTGACCTCTGACACATATCTTGGGACTTGCCAGCAGAACGTGGGAACAAGTGAGGCTGCCATAGTTCTTCTCAGAGAGCAATGAGAGCCCACACTGCCCATTAGTATTAATTTACAAAATCCATCTTTCTTCGCAAAGCTACAGAAGCATTGCATATAACGGATGTGAATCTGCCTGGCTGGTCTCCAACCCACCATCCCAGGTCTCTTCAGAGAGACTGCCTCAGGTCTGGAGTCCTCAGGCTTCCAGACAAAGGCTGTGGAAAACAAGACCTCCCTGGTCTCACCGGCTCCTGGAGAAGTCACCTCAGAGCAGAGCACAGCATGGCACGCAGGAATCTCTTGCTCCTCCTCAGCACTGGCATAGGGTCCTCAGTTTACCCTTTATTTCTGAAACACTCTTGCCTTTCCAACTGACATAAGACTTTTCACTTTGTAAATGTCTTTTTTTCTCTCTTAGAGCCAGGGTCTCACTAAATAGGTTCACAGAGATTGCCTCTGCCTCCCAGGTACAGAAATTAAAGGTGTGTGCCACCCTGTCTGGCTATTTTACAGAATATAAAGGGACAGGTTTTAGAGTCAGTAGATCAGGGTTTTAATCGTGGTCTGGCCATCCACTGGCTATATGTGGGGCCTCTTTTCCATGTCTACCGGTGGCAACAGTATAGTAAGGATGGCAATGCCGGGCCTGTCCCACAGGGTGTGTAAAGGTTTCATTGCTAAAGGACGTTTCCAGGGTTATTGAATCATCAGACACAATGAATTTGCCACCATCACTCTCGTAGCTTGAAGTCAGGTAGGAATAATGGTTCCTGGGCAAGACCAGTCTTTGCTCCTAGTCAGACAAAGTAGGGGAATCCTCATTCCTCCCTTCCCCTTCCCTTAGACAATGCTGTCAGCCATTCAGAAATGCATTTACTCTCACCAGAAAAGACCGGTCCAAGACGTGTCCGAGAACGTCTGCCTGGTTATCCCGCCGGGATACTTTCTTCAACCCAGTATCGAAAGAAACCTTCTTCTGGTTTTCCTGACCTTCGGTGGATGCCTTGGCTACACCTTTCTTCATGCTGCCTTTCCGAGCCACTATCCAGTGTCCCCGGCCTGTTGGGAAGATTGAGACAGTGAATGAGTAAGACCAAACTCCTCCGAAGCCAAGGGTGCAAATAAAGAATATTTATCTCTAATGTTAAAACCCCAACACTAGCAAGCACTCACTACTGCTGAAGCGTGTCTTTGCACATGACTCATTTAAGCAGCCTGTAAGCTCAGTGAGGGATATGCTATGGATCAAACGGCTGACAAAAGAGAGGAATGGCTACCCAACTCCTTCCTCCATCTCCAAATGTGTGCCTCCCAAGGCTACTGTTTGTTTAAGAGACAGAATCAGATTCTTCCTATTATGTGATGTCCTCCCTGATCCCTGTCAACACGGAGATTATCCTCTCAGTGCTAGCTACCTATTCTACCACTGATCATCTCCTGGGTAAGGACTCATCCTGGGTAATGACCTCAATTCCATACATCAGCAAAAAGAATAATGTGAGGCCTGGGAATGTAACTCAGTTGGCCAAGCGTTGCCTAGCATACATAGAAACCTCAGTTCACACCCCCGCCACCGCACTGCATAACACGTATTATGGTGGAGCACCCCTGTAACCTCAAGACTCAGAATGTGGAAATAGGAGGACCCTGAGGTCATCCTTGGCTACACAGCAAGTTTGAGGCCAGCCTGGGTTACATGGAACCCTATCTAAAATAAAAAATACAAAAGATTATGACATTCATAGTTAACTCAATTTAAAAATCATGATGACATTCTAATCTGTTACCTTTCACATTAGCAATTAATCTACCCATGGCATTAATTGTAATCTGTATATTATTTATTTACTCATTCCCCTCCCTCCAGAATAGAAACTCTTTAATGTTTGACTAACTCATCTTCACATCTGCATGGCCTGCACAGAGCTTGCCACTGTGACTACTGCTAAACAGATGACTTAGTTACATCATCATCTGCTTAGATGTTTGTGGACACCTACTTTGTGCTGAGAGCTGGGGTCATGGCAATGAACATGACAAAAGTCCTGAGCCCTAACAGTTCAATAATATCTGAGGTAGTGTAGAAGCCCAGAGAGCCTACCAGCATGAGATAGCTCTACTATCTCATATAGCTGAAGGAATTCCATAGATGAGGGTTGAAACCAAGGCGGTCTCGGCAGAGGGAAGAACCACAAATGTCCAGACTATGAAGGCCTGGATGACACACAACAGAACAGCTGTGGGGCCCAGGATGGGGCCACAGGCTCTGGCAGGCAGCAGCTTCTAGTCCTGCCTCCAGGGCTTGACCCTACACTTAACCACTGCTGCCAGTCCTGCCTGCTCTGGTCTCATGTGAGGCATTTCCCAATCCTGCTCTGGGCTAGGCAGTCTGGTACCCCACAAGCCAAAGCTGCCCCACCTGGGCGTAGGTTTCTGTATGGTACCGTTGACTCACTCTGCATATCCCTGACTCCTGAAGCTAACAAACAGTCTGAGTTGGTTTAAAAATGCAAAGCGGCCAAGAGGAAAGGCCCAGATGTGCCAGGGGATCAATGAGAGGAAGCTGGAAAGGTCAGGAGAGGCAGCCCATAGAAAGGGCTGAAGACAGACGAAGTCAGGGAATGGTATAGCTTTCAGTAGAAAGGATGATCTAGGGAGGATTGTTTTGGTTTTCTTTATAATTTTTCATCTTTGGATAATTTTAGACTTCCAGAAAAGTTGTGAAACCAGTACAAATTGCCACATCCAGCTCCTTTACCTTTATAAAAAGCCACACAATGACTGAACCCAAGCAGTTAGCATTGATGCAACATCAGCTACTGATGTCAGCCCTTCTTTGAAATCTGCCAGTTTCCTGACTAATGTCCTCCCCTCTTCCCAGGATCTAGGCTAGGATCTCACATCACATTAAGCTGGCATGGCTCCTCTTTAGTCTGCTCTGACGAGAGAGATGGTCCTCCATTCTGCTCTCTCCTCCTGCAGGCTTGATACTTGTGAAGAGTGCTTGTCAGTTAAATATTAAAATATCCAAAGTAAGATATCCATCTGTGTGAACGTGTCTGATGCTTTCCCAGGATTAGACTGAGGCTTTGAACTTGGCAAGCCAACACAAAAGCAAGCTGTGCTTCATATCAGAGAACTCGCTATGCGTTATTTCTGGTGGTGGTACCTCGTTTTTGAGACAGGTTCTCACTATACAGTCCAGGTTGGCCTCAAACTTACAAGTCTCCTGTCCTAGCCGCCTGAGTGCTGGGGTTATAGGAGTGTACCATTGTACGACACATTGATGCGACAGTGTTTGTTCTGTGTGTGTGGTGTACATATATATACATACGCACAAATGATCTACATATATATAAATACACGCACACAAATATGTATATACACACACACATGCTAATGCTTGATGTATGAGGGCATGCGCACATATGTGTGCAGCTGTGTATATGGAAGCCAGAGGAACACGTGAAGTGTCTCTGTCACTCTCTACCTTGTTCCCTTGAAACAGGGTTTCTTGTTGAACTGGAAGCTCGCCACTTCAGCTATGCTGGCCAGTCAGCAAAACCCCAGAAATCTTCTTGTCTCTGTCCCCAACTCTCGGGGACAGAGACAAGACAGGGATCCAACAGGGATATATGGCCATACTCAGCTTTTACATGGGTTCTGGGAATGGGTCCTCTTGCTTGCTGCAAGTGCTTTTCCCTACTGAGCCACCACCCCAGCCCTATGATGCTAATTTTGATCACTTGTTCACTCAGAGTTGAATCTTCCTGATTTCACTGAGAAGTTCCTTTTTTTTTTTAACTTTGTTACTAAAAACTATAACTAGAAAGTTGTTCAAATGCCTTGTTTCTCATAATTCTACCCAATTTTTTCTGCATTCCAAATTGCTGTTGTGTCAGGCTCACTGGGCTATAATATGCAGTTGTTCAAACACTGTGTTGCTGTGACAGTATTTTGTTGTTTTAATTAGTATGTATGATGAGGTGATGTTACTGAGAGAGGTACTTGATAAAGTAGGTGACTCTATCTCACTCCATCAACTGAAAATTAAGCGGCAAAACTTGAGATTTCCTAGAGGAAAAAGTAGTCCCGATTCAAGACTACAGTGGGGGAGGGGAGCCATGGGATGTACACATCTAATCCCAGCACTCCAGAATCAGAGGCAGGTGAATCTCTGTGAGTTCAAGGTCAGCTTATCTACATAGTGAGTTCTAGGACAGACAGAGCTACCTAGAGATATTCAGTTAAAAAAAAAAAAAAAAAAAGACAACAGGCTGGGATGTAGCTCAGTGGTAGAACTTACCCAACTTTTGCAAAGCACAGGGTTTCATCCTCACCATCAGGAAACAAAACACACAAACAAATATCTACTTCAATTAGCTCCACCCCAGGGGTAACCTAAGCCTCTACAATCTCATAAGTCAATTCCTATTCTGTCTACCCACCTACTCTACTACCTATCTACTTATCTATCTATCTATCTATCTATCTATCTATCTATCATCCATCTATCCATTCTACCTATCTTCTACTAGCCTTACTTCCTTAAAGAATCCTGACTGACATATTACCTAAAAGTGAGTTTTACCTGTAAAAAATATTATTGTGATATTTGAATACTGATTTTATATTTCTCTCATGTCTTCTGTATTCATTAATAAGAGTTTCACCACAAGAAAAAGTTGTTTCGCCGGGCAGTGGTGGCGCACGCCTTTAATCCCAGCACTCAGGAGGCAGAGGCAGGCGGATTTCTGAGTTCAAGGCCAGCCTGGTCTACAGAGTGAGTTCCAGGACAGCCAGGGCTACACAGAGAAACCCTGTCTCAAAAAAACAAAAGAATAAAAAAAGAAAAAAAAAAGAAACATGTTTCTTCTCTCCCACTTATTTCTTGACGTAAATGTTTACTATGGCCTCATGAATATTTATCCTACCATTATCTATTCCCCTATCTAGGCTATTTATTCCCAGATTTGGCTCTGTTGTCTGACTCCAGTGTCCTTTCAACATGCCCTCAATGTTTTTCTCAGCACTTCTTTACTTTCTGGCACCACGAGATGTTTAAAGCACAATCTGATTTCTTTTCTCCTTGCCTCAGACCTGTGAAGATCTACTTTTCTGGGGAGCTCTTACTCCTCTCATTGGAAAACGGGATTTAGAAACCAAGATTCGGGCAGCAAATATATTTTCTTCAGGACTTCCACACCTCCTTGCTCTCAGGAGTATGCACACTGACATATGCAGATAAGTACCTCCCTCACACCTCTGTCTGTCTCTGCCTCTTTCTTCTGTGTGTGGACAGAGCTTAAGGGAGGGAGGGAGGGAGGGAGAGAGAGAGAGAATAAATCCACATTGATTCCACAGGATTCAAACAAGTAGGTGGCTAGGAACAATGACTAAGTGAAAACTGAAATCCCTTTGAAGAAGCAGAGAGAACAGGGCTGGGGTATATATAGTTCAGCGGTAAAACCTTGGCCAGGCACGTGTGAGGCCCTGTGGTTAATCCCTAGTTACTATACCCCACAACAAATTGAAGAATAGGCTAGAGAAGAGTCAATCGCTATCCTACATATTCTGTGGTCCCCCTTTCCAAGTTTTTTCTCTGTTTTCAGTTGCTAGTACTCAACTATGACCTAAAAATACTAAGTGGGAAATTCCAGAAGTAAAGAAGAATTTAAAACAACTTTGTAGAGATAATCTCTTGTGCACTGTGTAAAAGCATTCACCTGTCAATAAAGGGCTGATTGGCTAATGAGCTAAGGCAGGATTAGAAAGTGGGACACCGGGCAGAGACAGAGAAATTCTGGGATTGAGTGAGGTGTGGGAAGATTGCCCCTACCCCCAACTCTGAGGAAGCCCGTTGCATGATACCGAAGGAGAGGTAACTAGCCATGTGGCATGACTAAGACTAGTTTAAATGAGTTATGAGATAGTGGAAATGAGCCAAAGCCTGTGGCCTGAGCATTTATTCATATATATTAAGTCTCAGAGTCATTATTTTGGGGAACTTATGTGCAGGTGGGAAAGCCTGCAGTTATATAACTTAGTCATTATAGCAAACTGATAGAATTATTCTATTTACTATCAGCTAACTAGAACAGGACTCTGTAAATTAATCTCATACTATTCCTAGTTTATGAATTAAACCTTATCAGGGCTATATGTAAGGGATGATGCAGTATGTATATGTATATACACATATATGGTTTATACGCATATGTTTTGCATTACTCATGTTTTAGGCACTGACCAGTTAGCCCCCCTACTGAAGATAAGGGAATACCTAACAGTAAAATGGGCAACAAGTCACAAAACCAGGGGTTAAAAAAGGTGGGCTTTTCTCTTGACCAACTAATCGGAAGCAACAGAGCTACCTGACTTTTAGACAGTGTCCCACCTCTAGGGCTGTGCTCACTTTAAAAGTCCCTGCCCAGGGAGAGGTTAACTAGATGCTATTTGAAAACTACAGAAGAGTTAGCAACTTCATTCGGGAGTGGAACAGAGCATGACTGCTCATCTAATAGGAGAAATGGCAAGAAAGGTGCACAGCAGACTCGGGTCCTAAGATGGTCCTTTGAAAACCGTGGGGGAAGGGTAGGGCTGCTTCATGGGTGGAAGACTCTGACTAACTGGAAGGAAGGCTGGAACGCTCAGGACAAATCCAAAAGCTTTGTGAGAAGAGCATCCTGGGAGAGAAGCATAAATAAAGGAAAGGAGTTGGGGCAGAGAGTAAAGGTGGGTTAGGCTGCAACTGACATGGCGGGGCCCCTACAGGTGTCAGCAATGAGAGGCCACTGAACAGAAGCCACCGTGGTTAAACTCACACTACAGGATTACCGAGGCTGCTGAGAAAAGGAGGGATGGGAGGGGATGGGCCGAGCGTCAAGGAGAAAATGAGGAAAAATGGCGCACGGCAGGAAGCTGGGTGTAGAGAAGGGGCAGCAACAGAGAAGTCACCTCACCTTCTTCCGGCAACCGAAGGAGACTTTTGGCTGGAAAGCAGTTGTTGAGGCAAGGCTTGCCATTATCCATTTTGTACATTCCTGAAGACACCATCTCCCTGAAGGATACAGGGCAGTGGGAAGTCAGAAGCGTTAAAAGGTGCAGGGGAACCTTTCACCCAGGGCCATTCGTGAGCCTACCAAGACCACTGTGTCCTGAGCATCCTACATCTAAGGACCAAGAGGCTCTGCTTCAGAAATGGGGCTGCTGTGAACAGATCAGGGAGGCAGGACCTGGGCTTTCCAATTCAAACCATTCCTAATTCAGCAGAATACTAGATAAGGCTCAGACAGACCTGGTTTGAATCCTGGTTCTGTCTTGCCTTGGTGTGTGATAAGCAAGTTCCTCTACTCCACCAAGTCTCAAAGTCCTCATCTGTAAAGTGGGGTGTGTGTGTGTGTGTGTGTGTGTGTGTGTGTGTGTGTGCTTGTGTGTGTGTGCTTGTGTGTGACAATCCTACTTTCACAGAGGGGTGAGCAGACCATATGTGAAAGGCAGTTGTCTTTGCTTTAACAGTTCAAAGTAATGGGGCTCACACATTTTAAGAAAAGTGGTGCACAAACCAAGTCTGGACTGGATAAATCCATTTTGAGGGGTAAGCTGAATTTACTGATGGAGAGAAGAATAAATGGTCCAAAAAGGAAGACATAGAACTGAGGGCGTTGCAGTGCTCAAGCGAAGCTGTCAGTCTCAGGAAGGGAAAGGGTGTGCCCTCTGGGACCCTTTGCCAGTAACTCAGAACAGGAAAGATAATGCCTGCTCCTGAAGGGTATTTTCCATGAGGGCTAGGGTTCGGGGGGTTGGCTGTGATTTCAAACTGTAGGTGACTGGAAGGTAAAGTCAACTTGTGAGCTTTGCACAAGTCATGAGCAGAGCTGTGCTTGAGAAAAGAGGCCTGACAAAATTGGTCCCAATGAATGAGACTGGCAATGGGTACTGCAAGTAGGGAGCGCTGTACCAAGCCAGTGTGAGCTAAGAGGGCACACATAATGCAAGAACTCAGCCAGGATAAAGAGAAAACACCCGAGAGGAGGGACTGGGAAGCCAGGTAAGGTTAACCGTTAACACAGGCCATGAGGAAATAACAGGGAGGGGGAACTAAATACTGATGTGTGAGGAGTGGGGAGGGGGAGGCCGAGTAACACAAGCAAGCAAGGTGTCCAGAGACCGGTGCTGTGAAAGGGAGGAGAGAGGCAAGCAGGAAGGCATGGCCGAGAGAAAGCAGGAGGCAGGGCAGTGGTGGGGGTGTGGGATGTGGGGAGTGTCTGAGGATGCACTCTCTGGCTCACAAAGGGAGCAGAGGTCACCAATGCTTTTACACTAGTCCCAGCCCTGGTGGGCAGCCACTACAGAGCATGGGTCAAATGCAGGTAAGATACTGGGTGGCCTTGGACACTTAAATTATTTAACATTTCACCACACTGCCTCAGTGTCTCCCTCTAATGAAATGTAGACAATAAGTAGACCTATTCTGTGGAACTGTCTGGATGATCTAATGAGAAAATGCGCAGGAATGGGTTTACAAGAGTAAACAGCACCTGGCTAGTACACATTGGGTAATCTTCTATGGTGACCATTGTTAACGAACGGCTCTGCTATATACCTGTCACCAAAAAGAAATAGCAGATCTTAGGAGAGAATGACAAAAATGGGCAGCCTTAACCCAATCTGGGAGCAGTCAGGAGGAAGGGTAGTCGAGCCCAGGAGAGGAGGCTCCTCCACTGAAGAGAAAGATGGTCTGTAAGGAAGGTTCCCTCAGGGACAGCTACAATAGGGAAGACATTTTGCATATCCTGACTGGCCCATTTCTCTACCACCTGAGGAATAAAAAGAACACAAAGGAAATAACCTTTCACTTCCTGTTGGTTGTACATGTATGTACATGCATGTATACAGACAGAAATTAGGAACTAGATATGATTCTGCCTCCAGGGTTTGACTTAGACTTTTTTTAAAAAACTTAAATTGTTACTGTCTTCAGAATAATTCCTCAAAGTCGTTGCTACTCCTAATGACAGTTGAATTTATCACCTGTCACTCAGGAAACAGGAAGTTAAAGAGCCTGCAGAGTTCAGGAAAGATGACGAAGAGCTGAGGGCAGTAGAGGCCTTGCCTGGTGTGTGCAAGAGCCTGAGCTTAATCCCAGCACCACAAACAAACAAACAAACAAAACAAAACAAAAAAACCCTTCCCTTGTATTTATCATCTGCATCTATTAGTCCTTGTTTGTCTGGTGTCAGACCTTTCGAAAACTTACATAAGTGCTAAGTGTGGCACATACAGGCCTTTACAGGGGTTGGGTAAGCTATGGGAGGGAAGCAGAGGGTGCATATGTGCATGTGTGCGTATGTGCAGCGTGCCTGCAGAAGCAGCTCCTATTCAGTCCTCCCCAGTTGCTGCCAAGCAGAAATCTGAGTCAATGTTGCCACATCTCCCCCAGCCCCTCCTTTTCCCCCTGAATCCTTTTTTTTTTTTGGTATGGAATCTGATTTAAGCAGGAGCAACTCATCTCTCATGTTGAAACAGCGTGCCAAACATATCTGGGAAGATAGTTAACTCTGAGGCTGCTGTTGGTTTTCTGTGATGAAAATCCTTTGACTTTCACAGATCAAAGTAAGAAATTCAGTTCAAAAACCAAGCCAAAAAAACACCAGAAAACTACTACTTAGCTTTGCAAACCCAACAACAAGCATTTGCTGTTGCCTGGAAATGCAAAGCAGGGGACTACCCAAGGCAGCCTAGACCCTGTCCTGGACCCCGGGCCTTTTTTTTTTAATCCTATGCTTCTATAGGTCATTTGCTGTGGTAAAATTTCCACTCACATTGGTCGAGTAGTCTACCCTTCTTCTCCACTGCCTTCGTTCATCCTCGGACTGTATCCAACCTTGACTGCCACCACACCCTCTGACTGGATTCTCAGGGAAAGCCATAGGCCCTAGTTTTTGTTTGTTTAACTAAACGAACGTTTTGCTTTTGCTTTGCTGGAGATGGAACCCAGGGCCTCAGACAAACTGGGCAGGTGCTCTGCCGCTAAACCCACAGCCCACCATCCTGCGCTTGAAACACGTTCTCCAAGGTCCTTGGCATCTCCACCCTACCTTCCCAGCCTATCCACTCCTGTCCACGTAGCCTACGAGGATATACAGTAAACAGTGCTTCCGGCTTTGTCCTTTGTGCTTAGTGTTGCTTCCAAATAGCATATCCTTTCTGACTCTGTCCACCTGGTGGTCTCATCCATTAAAATTCAGTTGCAGGGCCTGCGTCTCAGAGATCTAAGTCTCTTAAATTGTGAAACCTTAGAGACTTTTCCTTACCAGACTTAACTTATCAAAAAACCTGCTTTGGGACAGCTTCAGATAATGTGAGACTCTCTGAATCCCCCTGGCTGAGGGAAGGGAGTTATGTGAAGACTGTGAGACTTCGGTATCAGAGTGTAGGAAGAATCCATAAATGACAGGGACAGTGAGGAAGGAGGGATCGTGATGTCTTGGGAAAAGGTTCCTTTGGAGTGACAAATCTGAGGTGAGGCAGAAGGAAGCGGGCAGTTCCTGAATGAGGAACTCAAGTTTGGCTCTAGTTTCTGCTACAAAGCTGCATGGCCTTGGGCCAATCACTTTACCTTTCTGAGCCTGCTCTCCCACACAGAAAATGAACCTAAAAATTCCGTGCCTTGGAGAGCTCGTGAGAATGACCCGAAGCCACGGATAAAGTGTGTGGAGAAAAGCCATCTTTCTACACCCTGAGTACATGCTGCCCCTCTCAAATCCTTTACTGATCTCTCTAGTGAGAAACAACTGTGCTTTTGCTAGACTCTGAGCTTATTATTTACTTCGTAATTTCTCCTTTATGACTCAAGCACTTCCGACCTCATAAGATAACCACTAACCATGCAAAGCTCCCCCAAGGGACTAGGAACCTCTAGGTTTGAAACATGCCACTTCATCGCCTCTCTTCTCCCCATAGATCTAGTGCATAAGAAGCACCTAAGAGGCATGAGTGAGTCTGATGAAGGACACCATGGTACTCCTGGGACCAAAAGATATACATAAGTCTGATCTCTCCAATTTCCCTCAAGGGAAAGGGCAGTGTTACGTAGTTAATTGTTTATCCTAACACAGCATCTGGCACGTAACAGATTCCATAAGAATCTGTTGTTGGATGGGAAGGAAAGGCTGGGCCCCCTCCGGCCTAGTGAGGAGCCTATGTGTATTTTGATCCCTGAGCTCCTCCCCCTAAAGGGTTGGGAGCTTTTTCCATGTGGTCCTCCGATGCCCATACCTCTAGAATCATGTGTTACTTTATTATTATTTTGCTCCCCTCGCTAGCTTCCCACCTGTTTCAGGGCCTATGATTACATCATCTATATAAACCCACTTCCTGATTAGTTTGTTTTTATCAATGGACGTGAACTAGGGTTAATGTCATCTAGGAAGTATGAATAGCAACAGAGAAAATGCCTCTATCAGACTGGCCTATAGCAAGCCTGTGGCATGTTGTTTTCGATTAATGATTGATGAGGGGAGGGCCCAGGTCTCAGTCGGAAGGCATCCTGGGTTGTGGGAGAAAGCAAGGTAAGTAAGCAGGCATTTCTCTGTGGTCTCTGCTTCAGTTCCTGCCCTGCTTAGTTCCTGCCATGGCTTCCCTGGTTGATAATTGTGATCAGGATCTGTAAGACAAGTAAACCCCTTTCTCCCTAAGTTGGTTTTTGTCAGTGTTTTTATCCCAGCAATAGAGAGGCAAACTAGAACACCCTGATGCCTAACACAGAGCCTAGAGTTCTCTAAAAAAGGGCAGGTGACCAGGGACAAAATCAGTTGATTCGATTTCAGGATACCTCTCTGAAGAGCAACCAATCTATCAGCTAGCCAGGTGAGTGACAGCTAGACAGGGAATGCCTGCGTAAATCACTGTCGGGAAAATGCTAGAGATGGCAACTGCCAGAGACGGCTCCTGTAATTCACCAGGATAGTTGCATGTCTACTTGGTACTTACTTAATCTTTGGCCTTGGGAATGATTCTTTGCCTTCCTTTTGCTTTTGTTTCTTTACCTGTCTCTTTACCTGTAAAAGAGATAAAGTAATCCTTTTTAGCATGTTGTTAAGAATTCTTGAGCCTGAGTAATCATACCCTATGTTTTGGATCGATGGAGCCTTATGCCCCAAACTGTGTCTTGTATGAAGGGTCAGGGTGTGAGTCGTGGGGATAAGAGAATAAAAACAATTCTGTGAAAAAGATGGAGATAGCTGTGAAGAGAAAGGGGCGGGGGTGCAGGGAGTAGGCTCACGGCCCTGGTTTTGACCCCGAGTATCACGTATTCGAACACCCAAAAGATACAGAAACAGACATGGGCATAGCTTTACAAGAGCCACATTGTTGAACAGTAGAGTACAGCTGCATTGTTTATAAACAGGCTACAAAACAGGATGGATGGTAAAGGAAGGGGCCATCTATGACATCATTTCAACGAAATACATTTCTGCAGAACAGAAGTAGAAAAGACAAAGTTGAAAGGTAAGACCCAGTTTGGGAAAAATAAACTCTATGCATTTAACACAAAGAATTAATTCAACTCAGGTATTACCCAGGATATAAATATTTACAGAAATCCCAATTCAGCATGAGGAATAACAGGTGGGAAGGTATGGGTATACAACTAAAGGCTCAGAAGGAGACATAGCTCCTAGTTACACTTTTCTAGAATGTAGCCCCAATAGCAGCATGAACTTATCTTTATGGTAGAAAATGAAAGTCCAAGGTCCAGATTTGAGGGTTAACATCAGCTACCTCTGGACTCTATCTCAAACTTGAAAGCTAAAGTCAAGCTGACTTTAGTACCTCCAGGCTCCAACACACATGTTTCTTTTGTCTATTTTTCTCTTTGCTACAGCTGGGTGCCTGCATCACATCTGAACCCCACACAGGCAGTGATGCTCCTGGTTTGCAACCATTTGCATACTCTGTTCCTTTGCCTTTACCTTGATTCATGCAGTTGATTTTCCCGTTCCTCCCTGTTCCCAGCTTGACCCTCTGCTACTATCTCAGGTCCACTTTATTTCTTTATAAAATTTAATTTAATTTTATGTGTTTTGCCTAAATGTATGCATGTTGTACCCAATGCCCACAGAAGACAACATAGAGCACTAGATTCCTTGGAACTGGAATTATAGATGGTTGTGAGCCTTCACATGGGTGCTGGGAACTGAACTGGAATTCCCTGCAAAAATACCAAGTACTCTTTTTAAACTGCTGAGCCATCTCTCTAGCCTTTGGGCCTATTTCTTAACAGAGGTACTCTATTACAATTTATCAGAGTGACCTGTTTTTCTGACTGTTCTCCACCACACCTATCTCAGGCTGAAGCCTTCCACAGGCAAGCTTAGGTCCTAGTAACCTCTTCATCTCCAGCATCTCAAGCAAGACATGGCCTACAGAAGGATGACTCTTAATAAATGCTACCTCAACTAAACAGGCATAAACAAAATGCTGCAGGGGCACTTTGTTTTGTCTGCAAGCAACTCAACAGCAAGGACCAAGGGAGGTTTCACAGAGCTGAGTGCTAAGAAACAGAGAAGTGACAAGAGGGATGAATGGCAACAACCAAAAGTTACGAGACACTCAACTGTGAAAGGACAATAGAAACCCCATTTGTCCCCATTTTGAGGATCAGGCCTGATTTCAAAATAGTCCGTAAGACACCAGCTTCAGGAATAGACCATAAGTCCCAGAAACTAGATCATAAGACATCAGCTCTAGGAGCAGACCCTAAAATCCAGAAGATCATAAAACCCTTTCCCAAAGAACAGGTGGGAGATAGCCACAAGAATGGGGAACTATCTCATCTCAGAATGGGCCCTCTGCTCTGGACAGCCCTATTTCATCACATGATTGAAGGCTCATGACACAGAAATGTAAACTACTGATCACCTAGGACCTTCTAGCACCCACCAATGAAATTTTAGATTATCTAATTCTTCTAGAGAGTTCCCCTGGTTCCCTATAAGAAGGCCTTTGTGTCTTTATCTGGGGTCAACATTTCAAAGAATGGTTGACCCACCCATGCTGGTTGTTTCTGCAAAATAAACGCTCTTTGGTTTTGCATACCATCTAAGTCTGGGGTCTTCCTTCAGTGATTTTCAGACTCTTACAACTGGAGTGGCCAGGAATTGCTTAATAGAGGATGAAATCTAACCTGCTATTCTTTAGTGATCATGTGAACATAGCTTTGCCAAGAACATTTTGTCTCTTTCGTTCAGAGGTATATTCTAAGTGTCTAGAACAGGACTGGGGACACGCTAAGCAATTCAGAGGCTGGACATGGTAGTATACAGCTTTGGTTCCAACACTAAGGAGGCAGAAGCAGGTGGATCTCTGTGAGTTTGAAGCCAGTCTGTCTACACAGTGAGTTTCAGGACAGCCAGCCCTTACAGTGAGACCCTGTCTCAGAAAAACAAAACAAAACGTCTAGTGAATTTATTCAGTATCTGGCCGATCATCTGGCAATAGTGGGGCTGGCAGTGGCCCCAGCTTCGGGACAAGCAGCAGCCACAGTGGACAAGGCAAGGAGCTCAGTCCTGGGGACAGTCTAGAGCCCAGGGAGTGCCCAGGAGGTGGTGAGCCCACCTTCCCATCCCCACCCCCTTATTTCTATCATATGGAAAATATGTAGGCATAAAAACTAAATAATGCAATTTAATATGGCATAAAGTTATATTACTATGTGATAATTTCAAGCCTCTGGGTTTGCAACCAGATTTATTTTCCTTATATGCCTTAGTTTCAGTGTCAACTTTTATTGCTGCTCAATATTTTTTCTCAATATTTATAAAAATCACACTGCCAGACCGGAACCTGCTTTTAAGTTAAAACACTAAAAAGTTGGCTTCAGGTGTGTTCTGACCTGTGCTCTCTGGCTTCTGGGAAATTCCTTTTCTTGTCTTAAACAACATTATCCTGAGACTGACACAGAATGGGTGGATGGAAGTGCACGTAGGGCACTGCCTGGCACACAGTAGGCACTCAATAAATGATAGTTCTACAGGAAACATTACTAACAGCTAAGATGGTAGTCACTTCGGAAAGAATAATCGAGCTAATGTTCTACCATCAGGGATAGAAAAGGGTAAAGAGCAGGCTCTACCTCCCTTCTTAGGACACAACATCTGGGGCTGAAAAGACTCATAACTCAAGCAAACTTAAGTTTCCAGCCTCACCTGCCTACGGCGTCGTTTCCGCCTCCGAAGAGCCCGCGGAGGCGATGTCCCTGTCAGGCGGAGTGCACGCCTGCGAGCCTCATGGGAATCTCGGAGTCGCTCCACGGTGGCGCTTGCCACAGCCTTCCCCACCCACTCCTTAGTAACCGCGACGCTGTGGCTAGCAACGTAGGCGGCAACCGGCGAAGGCAGAGTCTAACTACAAATCCCGTCAAGCCCCGCGGCCACTTTCAGCCTTCGTCAGCACACTAAACTACGGATCCCGATGGGCTCTGCTTTGCGTATCACATGAGCAGCTTCAGCCAATCGGCTTAGGACAAGTCGTATGGGAGGGAGACACGGAGGGAGACAAGATGGCGGCGGCGGCGATGCAAGGCGGGAGAAGTGGCGGTGGCGGAGGCAGTAGTGGGGCTGGTGGCGGCCCCAGCTGCGGGACAAGCAGCAGCCGCAGTGGTTTGTTGGATAAGGTGAGGAGCTCAGTCCTGGGAAAGGTGTAGAGCCCAGGGAGTGCCCAGGAGGTGGTGAGCCCATCTTCCCATCCCCGCCCCCCTTATTTTCTGCGGCTCCTTGAGCGCTCCTCTGAAGCACACCAATGCACGCTTGTAACCTGCCCTCTCTACACGTTGAAAAACAATCCTTATCTTTAATCATCTCTTTTCGCAAGTGTTGCTGGTCCCTAACCGCCACCGCAGCTTCTCTTAATTATGGCAATTTTTCACCATAATGACCACGTTTCTATTGTGCTAGGAGGGCCACTCTTGAAAAATGCCCATTTCACCAGGGTGGAAAACTGAACTCCTAAAGAAACTGAAAGAATCTCCTCGAAGTCGGTATTCTCCAAACCCTTCCACCATCATTCTCGCGCATTGCTACAGAACCCAAAGAGTTCCTTGGCCTTTTACTAAAGTTTTTAGGCGGTTTTTTTTTTTTTTTTTCGTGATACATCAAATAATGAAATATTCGTAGGTTCACTTCCCTTGCTGGGCTGATAGGAAGCCTTAAGATTCTTTTTCCCTCTTGGGTTCCCTGCCTTTCTCTCTCTCTTCTTCCCCTGTGTGTCCTTCGCTGTCTGCACCAGCTGGCTTCTTTCTACAATTAAAAAATTTCACATCCTTATCCATAAGGGTTTGAAGGAAAGAGGCAGGGGAGGAAAGCTGCTACTGGATGAACCTTCTTGCCCCTTGCCCAGCAACTTGGAAGAAACACTTGCCTGAAAAACAGGCCTAGTATTAGTTCTGCCTCTAGCTCTGTGTCCTAAAATGTAACTGTTCTCCTCATCTCTGTTACTCATTTTCAGGGAGGTTTAGCCCGGTATTCCTTTTGGTTCCTTTCCAGTGTTGTCATTCCCAGCTGATGTGATGAGGGTGAAGCTTGGTGCTTTAATATAGTAAACCGTTTTTCTTGAAACATGTAATCGAAATGCTTTCACAGTGCCCAACAGATGGCTAGGGCTTAAGATGGCTGATCATGTTGAGGGATTCAAATCCTGGATTTGGGTAGCTTCCTATGTGGTAGGCAGTGTTTCACCACTGACCTACATCCCTAGTTCTCCTTGTCTTTTTGAGGGTCCTTAGATTCAAATTTGAGACAAGGTCTTGCTGTGAGGCTAAGCTGGCCTGGAACTGACTTTATACAGGATCCAAGGACCAAACTCAGGTTGTAAGCCTTGACGGTAAGTATCTTTATCCCTTCAGCCATCTCTCTGGTCCTCAAGGCTTTGTTGAGGAAAGATGCACAGAATATGATAGTGCTTGAGATTTCTTAGTAGGCTTACTGGAAGGATCTCTAAGCTTAGTGAAAGGTAGAGTTAGGCTGGAGAAGGGTCACTTAGGAGTGGGATGTAAAGGCTTTTGAGACTATCTAAAGTAACTTGAGGAAGTTGTAGTGTAGCATACTAAAAGCCCTGGATGATTGTTTTTTACTGAGCTTGTATTTCTTTACCACAATAAACATTGTAGGTATTCTCATTATGGGCTTGTTATAAGGATTAAATTATACAATACTGGTAATGTTTTGTTTTAAAGGCATGTATAACAACAGAATGCCAAGATGAGATCCCCAACTGGGATATCAGAAAGGTAAAATGTTCTCACAGAGGGACATTTGGAAGAGTCTTCATTTTGTTTTGTTGATACAGAGCCTTACTGTATAATCCAGGTTGGTCTTCAAACTAAAGGTCTTTCTGCCTCAGCCTGCCTAATGTGCACTCGCAGGCATGTTCCACCATACCTCCCCACCTTCATGTTCAACTAAGAATTGAAAGACAGAAGAAGGAAGGCTATTTAAAGTCCTTTTTCTGGAAAGCTTTCTTTCTGCTACTGTTGAATTGTTCCCCCTGAGTTCCTGGTGCACCTGGTGCACCTGGCGGTGCCTGTGTCCTGACCATTTGTGTTTCCGGTTTCTTGTGAGGGTTTCTCTGCACCAGTCATCGTAGAGTGAGTGCTTACAGCCCTGAATTTAGCTGAGAAAAATGCCAGCCCAGTCTTAGGAAGAGCTGCAGAGGATGCTGCTTTGAAGTGTTTCAAACTGACTGCTGAGGTGGAGAGTGTGGGGACTTGTCCTGAGTGACAGGTCCGGAATGAGGACATCAGTTGTTCACATGAGGATGCTGCCTTTAGTAGAACCTCTTGACTTTTATTCCTCTCTTTTTCTTCCTGCCTTTGGGGCCTGGAGGAGGGTGTTAAGTTGTATACCTGCTGTGAAGAAGTACAGTCTGGGTATGAATGTGCTTCTCGCTCTCTACACTGGCATGAGTGTCTGCTCCTTTAAAACCAACTTTAAGAACAAAGCAGCACATACTTCCTGATTTTTAAAAATAAGTTTGCGGGTCTAATCTTCCATCTTGAAGTGACTTAGTTCACTGCACTAAGTTGTTTTTGCCCCAAATCTTTCAGAGCATTTTGTTCTGTGTGGCTGCTATAAAGAATAGCTGTTTCCCAATTTGTTTGGGCTATTAAAATTTGATATGGTGGTTATTTTGTTTTACCTTTTTTTTCTTTTAGTAAATTATCATCCAAACCTTTTTAACCTCTTTACCTGGATTCTGTCCCATGGTTGGATTCTCAACCTGACCTTAGAATATGGCTTCTGTATCTTGAGAACATAGATCTGGGGCCAGCCTTGATTTGTTTTCTGACTCTCTCCTCACCAGCTTTGTATTCTCGGACCAGTTACCAAATCTCTTTGTAACTCAGTTTCTGCCTCTGGAAAAATGGGGCTCCTCCTCTCTGGGTTTTGACTACATGTGTGAAAACTGTCCATATCAGATTTCCTCGGTTTTTAGTTAAAAATAATAGATTAACATACCTCCCAGATTAGAATAAGATTTTGTAGTATTGAATCCAGGCCGTTCATACTTTCACATATTCTTTGTTACCCATGCATTTTAATAATATATTTTAAAAATTGAAAATAATACACAAGTTTTACTGCCTGCTGATTTTTTGTCATTGGTACACAATTTCAGGAAGTTTTTTTAAGTTCCCCCAAACCTATACCCATTAGCAGTCTGCCCTAGCCCTTATCCCTAGCTCCAGGCCACCCTAAAGAACTTTTTTTTTTTTTCCAGTGAGGAGGCTCAAATGGAGACCCTCATGCTTGTAAGCTAGCAAGAAGTCTAGTTTCTGTCTGAACGTGTCTGTTGTGGACATTTTATATAAATGTCCATTAAATACATGGACTATTGTGACTAGCTTCTTTCATTTAATGTTTTCAAAGCTCACACGTGTTCTTTTGGCTTGGTTCTTTTGAACCAGGGTTTCTCTGTGTAGCCCTAGCTTTCCTGGAACTCTATAGACTAGGCTGGCCTCAAACTCAGATCCTCCTGCCTCTGCCTCTGCCTCCTAAGTGCTGGGATTAAAGGTGCACATCACCATAGCCTGACTAGTTCACATGTTTTATAGAATGTATAAAACTTTATTTTGTATGACCTAAATATATTCATCAGCACTGATAAACCGTTTTAGAATTTCTGTATGTCTGAGTGTGATGTGTGTGCCCTGGCACTTGTGTGGATATAGAGGGCAAAGCCAGGTATCCTCATCCTCTGCTCTGTGAGCGATCATCCTGTTTCCACCTTCCTCCTCACAGGAGCATAGGCATTACAAATGTTACACAAATGCTCACCACTAAGTCTAGTTTCACATGTGGCTTCTGGGAATCCAAACTTAGGTCTTCACACTCATGTGACCAGTGCTTTGCCTACTGAAGCCCTTCCTCCAATGGATACTGATACATCACATTTGATTTTTCCATTTATCAGTTAATGGTATCATGCACCGTTTGGCTGTGTGACACCTACTATAAACACAGTTGTCCACTGAGTGGACATTTTCAGTTCTTTGGGCTATGTACTCAGGAGTGGAATTGCTGGCTCACGTGGTGACTGTTGATATTTTAATTGATTAATTTTTGAAATGTGGTCTCTGTAGCCCAGGCTAGCCTGGAACTGGCGTTGTCTTTCCTCAGTCTTCTGAGTGCTAGGATTACAGGCTCCCTTGGTGTTTACTGTTGTAGTTGGCAGTGTGAACCAGGGTGAGTAGAACCTAAAATGTCTAAAGTCTCATGCAATAGTCAACTTTATTCAGAGATCAGACAGTTTATTCTCTGAGGGTTAAGAAGAGTCACCTGAGTACGTGTACAATCACAAGAGCAAGCTTCATGTGGTTAAAAACAGCTGAAGTCAACTCATCCCTTCCTGCTATACCTTTGAGGACCACAAAATAATTCCAGGAACAATTGTATGTTCTGAGGAAACTCAGCTCACAAGACTCATGTCTTATAAGCCCTCAGAAATCTCACTGGACTATGTTCTGACACCTTGGCCCTGTGTTCGGCTTTCTGAGGAACTGTCAAAACAGTTTTGCACATTGGTAATGCCACTTTACATTCCCACAGAGAACCCAGAAAGTAATTTAGAGTAGTTGCAATTTCTAAGCCGGCGTGTCTAAGCGCGTGCTCTGCCGCATTCATAGAATAAGGACTCACATCTCACATCTTGTTTCTCGGGGTTTTTGTTGTGTTTTTTGAGAGTCTCACTATGTAATGCTAGTTGGCCTGGAATTCTAGAACTCACTATGTGATCAGACTGGCTTTGAACCCAAGTTGATTTGTATGCCTATGCTTCCAGAGTGCTGAGACTAAAGACGAGTACCTGACTTTGTTGTTTTTAGGCAGGGTCTCCTGTGTTCTAGGTTGGCTTCTCGCCTCCCACGTACTGGGATTAGACATGCACTGGTTTACGTGGTGCTGATGATTGAACCTAGGGCTTCCTGTGTGCCAGGCAAACCCTCTCTCCTGCTGAACTATGTCCTGCCTTCTCAACGTTTAACCATGGAAGTTCCACCTTTAGCTGTTTCCAGCCTTAGCTTTCAGATGCATTGGCAGCGTTTGTGGGACATTTCAGCTATAGTGTCCATGAACTGAAGCTGGCTCCACAGAACTGCAGTGATGTAGGCTTCCTGAATCATGGGGCCAGACTGCTGTAATAGTTTGGGACCACAGAGAAAACAATGGGGAAAGTTTTCCATCAGTTTCTTTGGAATTGCCACTAATATGCATGTTCATAATTTAATTGACACTTGGTCATTTCTAACCTCCAACTAACTCATAAATGCAACCACTAATAGGCACTTGTATACCAGTAATTTCCATTACAGTATTTCTTGGCCCTTAAAAAAACCTTGAAATTAAAGGTTCGGTGTGCTAACAGCTGGAATCTTGTCTTGGTGATACCATGGGGTTTCAAATTGTATCTAAATTAAGCAACTGCGTTTTCAAGATACACATCATTTTCTTCCCGAATTAACATTTTCCCCTTTAATTTTGTACTTGTTACTCCTGATCTTGCTAATGTGTATTTATGGAAGGTGAGGGTGGGTATATACTTAAACCCAAGCAGTCATCACAGCTTCTGAGTATCAGTTTCTGTTACCTTCTTATTACTGGTTAGAAAATGCTGGAGTCAAAGGTAAAGTACAGCTATAGAGCTTAGGCATCTCAAACCTAGAGTGCACAGCGGAGGAGTCATCCTTTTTCTTCCAGTGTTCCTTCCTTCTCTTGGGAAATGGCATGATGGTTCAGACAAGTCATCTAAGAGCCCTAGTTGTGGTAGGTGGGCCTCTCTTTGTTCTGTCATGTTACTTCTGACTAGTTTGTTACTAAGTCCATCCAGTTCCACACCATCAATGCTCATTTCCCATCCCCTTGTTGATGCAATGTTGAACATTCAGGTTCTGCACTTTAAAAGGCCCTGTCTAACTTATTTATTAGTAGTACTATATGATTATTATACATGTCCTTGTATTACCTTTGAGATCACCTTCAGATTTGACTGAGGTGATTTTCAAAACAAAACCAGCAAACTCCCCTCAAACACATAAAGGTGGTTTATATTCCCCCACTTAAAATCTTACCCATTTCCTGCTCAGAATCAAGTTTACCTTTAGCCTTGTTGGCAGTCCGAGGCTATGGTTCCTTAGCCATGTACCTTGTTCCTACTCCTAACTAGCTATCCTGCTTTGGCAGCTCATATCCACTTTCTGAACTGGAGTAAATAAGTGAAGAGAGAAACGTTTTGATATTTTTTTTTCTGGATGAGAGTGGGGTCCTTCCATTGATACATCACTGTCACCCCTGGTGTCCATCTCAGTGAGTTGAGGAGTCCTTTGGGTCAGGCTAAGGAGTTCTCTGAAGCAGTCTACTGTGGTCCTCATGTCACCACATAACATCTGCTTCCACTGTTGTACTAAGAGAAAGTGTTCCTGCTGCTGTGCTGCTCTGGAGACTGTCGGTTTGCTTAGTGTGCCCTGATGACCAAGAATGTCTTCCTTTGTTGACCCGTCCCTAACCCTGAATGCCAGAAGATGCATAGGGAGCAGAGGCTGTAATCCCCATATAAATTCTAAAAAATGACTTCCTATATTGTTTACATGTTCTTCAAAATGGAGGTGTACTAAAAAACTTCACTGAGCATTTGAGAAGTGAGATTACCAATGCCATGCCTGCAGTAGAATGTCTTTGTAGAACTTTCTGCAGTGGACAATCACAAGTAAAATGAATCTTCAGTGGTCTATGAAAATAATCAAGTGCCCATTTTCTGTGAACTAGCCAATTCTGTCCTCCAAAATGTGGCCAGGACAAGCATGTCCTGTTCCTCTGTTGATAGAAAAGTGGTTTCTAGTAGCTGTAGTGACTCCTTCATGAATAGGAATGGCTATACCAATGAATGGTGTAATATAAACTCAGTCACGGTCTGATCCAATTAAGCTATTAAATCAGACCAAGGCCCTACTATGACTGTATTTTAAACATGGCAGGAGGAGCAGGAAAAGTAAATGTAATAGAGTTCCCCAAGATGGTGACCTGTTAGATAAACCATAAGACTCAGCATAGAATGCTGCCTATGAGATGGAGTGCAGAAGAAACCCGAGGTATTCTAGAGTTCCTCTGCCACTAGAGCCCCACAAGACATCCCTTGAGAGGCAGAGTTGTGACAGCACATAGACAGTGGCGTGGTCTTCCGGGGAGCCTCATTAGATACAGTGATTTCCCTAGGGCTGCTGAAATGGGTACCTTATGCTTGGTCTGCATCAGACTCCAAGAAGGAAAGGGGTTGGTATGGGTCACAGCTTAGACACAAGGAGCTACTTTTAGCATGTAAGGGATGTTTTATATTAATGCAGGGAACTGTGTAACAACCAAGTTGCCAGATAGCAGGCAATGACCAACCTGGAAAATGTGCCCTCCTAATTAAGGGTGGCAGTCCTTAGGAAGACCCACCTTAATTCCTTTCCACATGTTACCCTTCATTATAATTTATCCTGTGAGGGCCTATGTGAAACAAACTTGCCTCCCCACCCCCATGTGTTTCTGTGTGTCTGTGTGTATGTGTACACTTGCATATGTAGGTGCATGTATATTTGTGTGTAGGCCAGAAGCTGATGTTGGGAATCTTTTTAGTTGATCTCCACCTTGTTTGTTTTTAAGACAGTCTTTGTAACCTTGGCTGGCCTGGAACTATGGAAACCAGACTGGCTTCCATAAACTTAGAGCCATCTACCTCTGCCTCCTGAGCACTGATTAAAGGCATGGCTACCATCCCTAGCTTTGCCTTACAGCTGAGAGATCTTGTACTGAGTTCGGAGCTCACTGATCCCCTCAACCCCTGCTTTGTCTTTTTGTTCCTCATTATTGCCCTTTGTTGTTTAGTTTAGGAAGACGAGGGGAAGAGGAAAAAAGATGCCTGCATAACAGCAGAGGGGACGTGATTTACATACATTTTAGATGAGCAGTTTTTCAGAATGATAGGAAGTACTGATGACAAAAATAGACCCCTAAAATCAGCCCCCACTTGTCCAGGTATTTCTCTACTGTAGCAGAGAGGGCGAAGGCTATTCATGCATACAAAGTAGAATGATGTTCCCGCTCTTCAGAAACCAAATTCAAACCTTCTTGTGGGTTTTGTAATTCTCTGCGGAAGCCTCTGGGCACCAGACTTAGGGCTGAAGCGTATTCAACATGTTCAATGCTGAGTTTGCACTTCATCCCTGAAAATGACTAGGAGATTGTAGAGGCAAGTTTCAGTTCTGGGTTGTGCTACGCTCAGTGATGCGGATTTGGGGTAGGAGGTCTATGAGAATATGTGTTTTGTGTTTCTTCCTCTTTTGGAATGACAAAGTTTTCAAAATGACTTAATCATTTCACAGATACCAAACCTTGTTGTAGGCTTAGCTCTACAAATTATTTGAGGTTATTTAAGTAGAATACATTTGACTGAGTGCATATGAGCCAGCTGTTTGAATAAGAAAAAAGGCTGTTCTTTTTTTCTTAGTTCAATACATAATTTTTAAAATTAGGTGTCGTGTTTGATTAGTAGGTTGGCAGGTTGTGAGAATCAGTATTATAAAATGCTTCCATGAATAATTAAAAATTTTGTTTTTCTAAGACACTGATGGGAAAAGATTGGATTTAAATTGGCTTTAAATAAAACTAATTTAGGGCTGGAGAGATGGCTCAGTGGTTACGAGTATTTGCTGTTCTTGCAGAGGATCCAAGTTGTGTTCCAGCACTGTATCAAGTGACTCCCAACTCCCTGTAACTCCATTTCTAGGGGACCTGGGGGGAGGGTATGTGTGCAAATGTACGCGCACACACACATGCTCAAATACATGCATGCAAGCACATAAATACAATCTTTACACATACATACTTAACATTTCATTTATATTTTTTCCTTTGAACAAACGATGTTCTTATTTGTATATTAGTGTATAGAATCACAGTTTTTTTAAAAAAGGTTGGTAAAATAGAAATGTTTTCTGTCTTTCAATAGAAGAATCCATTCTTCAAGCCAAATGAATTTGAATTGAATTACCTGTTAGTGATCCAACCCAGGGCCTCCTGCATACTAGGCAAGAACTGCCTCTGAGCTACATCCTATCCCTGGTTTCCAACCGATTTGTTGTTGGTTATTATATTCTGTCGCAGCAATAGAAAGCAAGCTAGGACACTTGGTTTATAATAGAAAAATTGATATTTTTAACAGATCGTACTGAGTTTGTTGTCTTAAAGTTACAATATGCTAATAAAGTATACAAATTATTCACAGACGATGTTTTAAAGAAGACCTTTTCTCTTTGTTAGTGTCCGAAAATTCCCTAACCCTAAGCCTGTATTTTATGAATTTTGTGCTTATAAAATGTTAGAATGAACAATTTTTTTTTTCTATATTCATCTGTGGGTAAAAGGGGGTTGGATATATGAGTTCACATAGCACACACATGTTCTGGTTCTAGGCTTGTAGGATTTGAGTTTTCTGCATGGAGACTTGCACCGTCCATAAGAGAAACCATCTGAGTGTAGTGCTTAACCTTCCTATCAGAAGACAAAGGATAAGTGTTCATATAGGCTCCATGGTTTTTGATGTACAACTTTTCTGTTTGTTTTGCAGTGGAAGATTGATGATAAGCCTATAAAGATTGATAAGTGGGATGGATCAGCTGTGAAAAACTCTCTGGATGATTCTGCCAAAAAGGTACTTTTTGTGAAAACACGAGAGCATGCTTTCAACCTGTGGACATGTCTCCTCTTTCTTCTCTTACTTGAAATGACCATAGTTTTCAATGTTAGAAAATAAGCCAAAAGGGGTATCTAAAATTATCCCAGAATAAGTTGGAAGAAATGGGTTATAACACGAATGTTGGTATATCAAGAAACTTGGTAACTCGTTGTTCTTAGATTAATTAGCTTAGAGCACATAAACTTGGGAAGACAGAACATTCATCTATGGTGAGCCCATTTGCAAAGAGAAGGTGTTAGCTGTGTCCTGTGGGAAGAGTTGAGAATTTTAAACTAAGGACCTGATAAGTTTTTTTCAGGGAATATTTTTTAAAGAGGGTTTGAGTCTTCTGTGTGTAGAGTAGTAAGCAAGATGCTAGTTGAAGAAAACTGTTCACTGCTACAGTTCATGACATGACTTTAAATGGGAACCAGTAAACGCAAGCCCTAGGAAGAAAGCATCGCTCTCACCCTGTATCCTACTTCTCCCTAGGTACTCCTGGAAAAGTACAAGTATGTGGAGAACTTTGGTCTTATCGACGGCCGCCTCACCATCTGTACCATCTCCTGCTTCTTTGCCATAGTGGCTTTGATTTGGGATTACATGCATCCCTTTCCAGAGTCCAAGCCAGTTTTGGCTTTGTGTGTCATATCATATCCTTTTTAATGCTATGGTTTGCTTTTTAGTAACAGTTCAGAAATACCTGCCATTAACTCATCTTTGCTTTCAAAATATAAAAGCTTTGATTTTAGAGCTTGCTAATGTTAGAGCTAACAGTAAAACTGTGCCTGTAAATTCATGTTACATCATTATAGTTTGTATTTAATAAGGTTACTTTGTCTGTAATGTACTTAGTTATTAACTGATAGGAACACCAAAGCTCCTGTCACACAGTGATAGTGAGAGGCAGCTCTTTTAACCGGTTAGATTTTTCCATTAGACTGGGTTGCTTTAATCCATTTATTCTGGACTATTAGTAGAAAAGCTTTGGATTATAGAAATTCAAATTTGTTTCCTATTTTCCTTTGAATCTGAAGAGCTGACCAGGGAGGTCCTAAGCATGAGCTGTGGGTTTGGCCCTGTGTTTCAGTGAAATTGAGGACCCCTCCTGGGGCTACACAACATGAGTTTGAAATCCAAGGTTTTTGTGGTCTTATGCTAGAGGAAAAAATGTAAATAATAACCATTCAGAATTACAAAAATGAATGGGACCTTGGGCGTGGTATCATACACTTGTAATTGTAGCTCTCAGAAGGCTGAGTCAGGATGATTTATGAATTTCAGGCCAGCTAGGGCTACCTGGCAAAACCGTGTATCATTTAAAAACTGGAAGGAAAAAGAGAGAGGATGGGGAGATGATCCAGTTGTTAAAATGTTTGCTACACAGCACAGAGGCCTGGGTTTGCAGCCCCAGCACCCACATAACCTGTGGTCATAGTAGCACAAGTTGTAGTCTCAGTGCTGAGGAGGTGAAGGCAAGGATCCCAGGGCCGTCTACCCAGCCAGGCCTCCTGACTCAGTGAGCTCCAAGTTGGTACAGTAAGAGACCCTGTCTCAAAAAATTAGGTGGAGAGTGGTATAGAAAGACACCTAGTGGATCCCCTGGCTTCCATACACACATACATGTCTATGTGTACCCATACATACTTGTACATACAGGTGAACATGCATACATGAATGTACCCCCACACAATTGTAAAAGAAAAGAAAATTAGGCAGGAGGTTATAGTATATTTGATATACAATATAGACAGTCCCCAAATTCAAGAGTCTAATTTAAGATTTCTCTACATTATAATGGTATGAAAGAATATTCACACACCATTGTGGTTTTCATTTTCAATATAAAACTCAATAAAATCACATCAGATAGCATGCTATTATGTAGTAGGCTTTTATTAGATGAATTTTCCCAATTGCTAGTTGATGTGAATGTTCTGAGGGAAGTTTAGTGTATTCATGCATTTTTAATTCATAGTTACAAAATCCTATTGTAACTTGAATTTTGCCTCTCCCCCCCTTTTTTTAAATATTTATTTTATGTGTATGAGTACACTGTAGCGGTCTTCAGACACAGAAGAGGGCATCTGATCCCATTACAGATGGCTGTGAGCCTCCATGTGGTTGCTGGGAATTGAACTCAGGACCTCTGGAAGAGCAGTCAGTGCTCTTAACCGCTGAGCCATCTCTCCAGCCCTTGCCTCTCCTTTTTATGATAAACATTATTTCTTAAGATGTGCAATGCAAAGAACTTTTTATTATAATCTTAATTATAAAATTTATATGCGTTTGTAGTAATGATTTCTTTGTATCCCTCACTCCTATCTCTTGTCCCTTAGTTTATCTGTATATAACTGTTTACTCTATAATTTAAAAAATATAATGCATTTTTTGGGGGATTCGTCAAGATGGCTCTGAAGGTGAAGGCATTTGCTGGAATCCAGAGTGAAAGGCGAGACCTGACTCCTACACATACCTTGATGTACTTTCATGCATATGTTGCCCCAAATAAATAAATGTAAACTCTAAAAAAGTATAGCTATCAATTCACATTGCTCTGTAGAACTCTGCCACTGACTAGTTATAAAGTCTTTACCTTCCTGAGGTCGGAAAGAGTGCAGTAGTTAATACTTGGTGTTTTATTCCCAGAACCCATGTCGGGTGGCTTTCAGCCATCTGTAATTCTAGCTCCAGGGGACCTGACACACTCTTTGGGTGTCTACATGTACTCACACTAATGTACACATACCTTATATGGACACACATGCACATAAACACATAGTGTTAAAGTATACTTTCAGAGGTGAGTAGCAAGCCAGCTTAATAAAGCACCTGATTAAAAGTAGTTTTATACAAGTAGATGGTCCCTGGACTTGGCACAAGTACTCTCTGACTCTTCGGTTAGATTAGTTATCCTAGTTTGAAGTTCCCACTGTTGAAGCAATCTAAAAGAATATTCCATAAGTTCTAGAGACCATTCTCAAAACCATGGCAGCAACCTTATTGTACACAATCTCCAAAAGAACTACTTTGATAGTATTTCAATTGTATTTGTATAATGCACATCATGGTCCTAAGTTCATGTTCTATAAATAGTGCTAGTGACTACCGTTACAAATAACTCCTGTGTGCTACATGGTTAAATATAGAAACCCCATGACAATTCTTGTTTGTTTGAAACAGAATCTCAGTACACTAGCCTTAAACTTGCAGTAGTCCTGACTTGGCCTCCCAAGTGTTGACATAGGTGTGTACCACGGTACCTAGCTTCACGACAATTCTAAAAGTTCAGTATTTTCCTCACTGTAGACATGAGGATAGCTGGGGAAGAAATTGATTAAATGCTGAAATGCAAAACCAAGACTGTCGTAACTCCAAGTCCATATCCTTTCACAGTACTTCCTGCCTCTTTAGTTCATAAAATCTAAATCACACTCCACACAACATGTTAGCAATTGAACAGAGAGTTAAATCAGTGTAATAATGTGTCTACATGCACACATGTTGTACAGCAAGCATAATTGCTCTCACAGTAGACTAACCTGAAGTCACTTTGATATTAGTTGAATATAGTCAAATCCACTGTGATATATATTTGGGGGAGGGGGTTTGTTTTGTTTTTCGAGACAGAGTTTTCTCTGTGTAGCCCTGGCTGTCCTGGATCTTACTCTGTAGACCAGGCTGGCCTCAAAATTAGAGATCCGCCTGCCTCTGCCTTCCAAGTGCTGGGATTAAAGGTGTGCGCCACCACTGCCCGGCTTTTCTTTCTTTCTTTCCTTTTTTTTTTAATTTACTTTTAATTTTTTTTAAAAAAATGTTTATGTGTATGGATATTTTGCCTGCACGTATGTCTGTGTGCCACGTTCACGCCTAGGGTGCCCGAGGAAATGAGAAGAGGGTATCAGATCTCTTGGAACTGGAGCTGTAGAATGTAATAAGCTGCTGTATTTATTTTTAATTGAGAAATAAGCACGTTATAACAAAGTCTTGAGAAACTAGACAACAGGCTATTCTTAGACCTGTTGTCCTTTAGTATAAAAGATGATAAAGCCCGTTTGTCCTGTATTGTTTGTCTCCTTTGTGAGGTGTCTAGAAAACTAACCAGAGAGAGTCTTGCATCCTTTAGGTATATAAATCAAGGGTAAAGAGTAAATAACTAAGTTTTCAGTGCTTTAGTGGTAAGATGAAAATTATTTAGGACTGTCAAGAAAATTTTTGTGGCTCTTGTGTGTTATTTGTTGTTACTTCTGTTGTGTTTGCATATTTGTCTATTTTCCCTTAACGTTATTTGAACCTATTTTGTGATGATGGGGATTCTGACCATTTATACCTCATATAAAGAGAAGAGCATCTTTCTTGTGGCCCACAGAAAAGACCCTACAGGAATGGATCCTGATGATATTTGGCAGCTGTCCTCCAGCCTCAAAAGGTGATGCCTATCTTAGTTCTTAGAGATGCTTGACATTGTGTTTGTTCTGGGCATTGTCATGATTCCCTGGGTACTGTATCTGCTCTAGTCATTTAAATGAAAGGGGATGAACGAGCTAGTAGGTTTTCCTAGCATAGCAGTTATAAATTTCTTTATAGTTTATACTTTGAAAGACTGAGGAATGATTGTCTTTTTCCTTGTGGCCAGTTAGCAAAGGAAGAATGGCTCAGAGGTTAAGAGTGCTTACCGTTCTAATAGAGGACCTGGGTTTGGTTTCTAGCATCCACAGTGGCTCACAACTAACTGTAACTTGAGTTCCAGGGGATCCAACATCCCTTCTGTTTTTTCTTGTTTTTATTAAGGGGGGTGAAGGGGTGGTCTTTTGTCTTTTACATGTACATTCTACACAAACTCATGCAGGCAAACACATGTACACATGAAATAGATCTTTTAAAATAGATCCGAGTTGTGAGGTTAGTTATCTTTAAGGATCCTCTATTTAGCATCTGTGTCTTCTGACTTCATTCTGAATGTGTTCAAGCATCTTTGGAGTGGTGCTCTGTATAACTCAACCACATTCTAGTCTTTCTGAACTATAGTAGTACACACATGTTCATTGGTACCCAGACCTGAATCCATGTTCCAGTGTGTTTGTTTCTAATTCATGGCTTTTGGTAAATTATGTAAAGTGAAGCTTATTGAGATAAAAAAATGAACTCCATAGAGTTGTTAGGAAGATGCCAAATGTCAATTATTATAGCAGATACACATGCAGTGTTTCTTGTATCTTAGGCATTAGTCTCTTTTTTGATAAAACACTTAAGACCAAGGCAACTTACAGAAGGGAGGGTTTATTTAGGCTTATGTTTCTGTTGCCATCAGTGCAGGGAGGTGTGGCAACAGGCATAATGGTGGCCAAAGGACCAAGCTGAGACTTCATGTCTTGAGCCACAAACGTGAAACAGCAAAACTAGAAATGGTACAAGTCTTTAAACTCTAAGAGTCCGTCCATAGTGACATACTTTATCCAACAAGACCATGTCTCCTAAACCTCCTCAAATAGTGCCACCAACTGGAGGCTTGAGTGTTCAGATATATATGCCTGTGAGGGACATTCTCTCTCAAACCACTGTAGGTGGTATGCCAAACCTATTACCTCATTTAACCTTAGAGCACATTTACAGATACGTGGTCCTAAAGGTTAAATTGACTGAGCTCGGGGGCAGTAGAGTAAGAATTCTAGGCTAAATTGTGCATAGATTCAGGTTCCTGGTCATTAACTGAAAATACGTGATACACTTTCTGGCATATACAGGCCACCACATCATAGTTCATCTCATTGAAGGTAAATAGCATCAGTGCCTACCCCCTTCTGGCAGTTTATGGGGTAGGAAGAAGAGACTTTGACAGCTGAGTTTTGCTGTCTCCTGTCTTTGGCCTCACCCATTAGAGAAGTCTGCTTCTTACCAGGCAACTAAATCAGAGCTGCACAATTCTAGAATCCCACAACATTGGTTTCATTATTTTCACCCAGCTTGTTTTGTTTTTGTTGGTGGGGGGGGGCTGGGGGAAGAGAGAGAGTGAGTGAGTGTGAGTGTGTGTGTGAGAGAGGGGGGAGGGAAGGAGAGAGTGAGTGAGTGTGTGTGTGTGTGTGAGAGGGGGGGGGG
>JADRCH010000315.1:1786831-1801635 GCA_019843965.1 Rhynchomys soricoides | reverse complement strand
GGGGGGGGGGGGGGGGGGGGGGGGGGGGGAGGGAAGGAGAGAGAGAGTGTGTGTGTGAGTGTGTGTGTGAGAGAGGGGGGGAGGGAAGGAGAGAGAGTGAGTGTGTGTGTGTGTGTGTGTGTGTGTGTGATGGTCTGTACAAGTGTGGAGGTGCTTTTTGGGAGTCAGTCTCTGTTCCTGTGAATCTGAGGATTGACTGACCGGCACTGTCATCTCTTCTGCCTTGTTTTTCAAGCTTTGTCGAGAAAAGCTCACCTACCATCCCATTCATCTGTGTAACGTTTAATTGACTCCTAGTGTATTTATAGTTGTGCCTATTACTACCGTCATAAAAGCATTTTCTTCACCTCAAAATGAAACTTGTACCTGCAGTGCTTATCTCCTGTTTGCCCATTTATTGTAACCCAACTAATCACACTTCTGCTCTCCATGTCTCTTTTATGGACATTCATATCAATCGGATGATAGCGGCTTCTTCTACTTAGCATAATGTTTTTTTGTTTCTACTTTAAATCTTTTAAACTTGTTTCTGGGTTTTGAGACTTTCATGTAAGTATATGTTTGTTGCTGCTGTCCGCCCCCTACTCCTTCCCTGGCTTCTCCCAGACACATCTGCATAGTTCCCTCTCAACTTCATATTCCCTTCATAATCCACTGAGTCCAACTAGTGCTGCCTGCTGGTAGGGCAACCCACTCGAGCTTGGGCAGCCTAGGAGACCACACCCCTGAAGACAGCAGACTCTTTGCCAGCAGCCATTACTCTCAGCTAGCAGTAGGCCTTCATGAGCTCTCCATCTGTGCTGCCATATTGACTGGCTTGATCATGCACAGGCTTTGTACAGGCAGCTGCAGTTGCTGTAAGTCCGGGAGTAAGTGGACTTGCCATGTCCAGAAGATAGTTTCCCAACAAAGTCTCTAAGGTTTTCAGAGTACATCTCTGTTGTAGCATATATCAGTACGTTGATGCTTCATGTGGTTGGGTGATAGTCCATTGCACGGATCTACTGTATTTTGTTAACCTTTGTTCAGTTGATGGGTTTTATGAATGATAGGGCCTACATATTTGTATGGATCTGTTTTCATTTCTCTTGGATAAGGTACCTAGACAATGAATTCCTGGATCATGTGGTTACTTTAATTGTTTGATGAATTGACAGTCTGTTTTCCATTCCATTAGAAGTATGTAAAAGTACTGCTTTTCCACATTCCTTGCCAGTTTTTACCAGCTGCCATATTGTTGGTAGAAAGGCGTGAGTGTGCTTGCTGTCTCCCCTCCCAGTGGTATGGTACAACAGTGCCTGATTCAACAGTGCTGCTGCCGGGTCATGTGCTATGAAATGGCAGTGGACGTTTCACAGACTGGCTACCATGCTCAGACTTTGCCTAGGCTCTCGCTCGGGTGGGAAAACCTTTGAGTTGTTGTTCTGCAGTCTAAACCTGTCCAGCATGAGTGTGTCAAAAAGCTTTTCGTATTGGAGCTAAAGAGGTGCCTCACTGGTTAAAAGAACTGGCTCTCCTACCGGAGGACCTGGGTTTGATCCCAGTATTCACATGGTGGCTTACGGTCCAGCCCCAGGGATTCTAGTGCCTTTGTTTGGCCTTCACAGATACCAGGCACACAAATAGTACACAGACATACATGCAGACAGAACAACCACACATAAGAAACTAAAACTAAATGAAAAAAAAAAAAAAATGTGTGAATGATTGAAATGAACCAAGCCTTAGCTATAGCTGCGAGCTCTTCATTTGCCTCCAAGGTATTGTCGGCCACCTAGAAAATCTCCCATAGCTTACTCTTATTCTGAACACTTGTCATTTCTCTCTCCTGGTGAGAGCTGCCTATAATCAGAAGACACACGTTTCCTATAGAAAGATCTCCAGACCTACATTTATCCTAGACCTTCTCTCGGAACTATAGCTAGCTCCTGCTTCCTGTCTGACACTGGACCTAATGGGCATCTCAGAGTTAGCGTGTCAAAAGTCACCTCTGTTCCCCATTGTCCTAACTGCTCTTCCCTTAGTGTTACTCTCTGGGTAAGTGACAGTTTCATTCCTAACAAGTTCCTCTGGTCTGCCAGCTCTAATGTCACCAACTCTCACTTCTGGTAGACCTGGGAGTGTCTCTCCCTGCTTGAAGTCATTGCCATAGAGCAAGAAAAGCAAGTGATCAGTAAACATAAGTCACAGCCACGTTTGTCCTCTGTTAAGACCTCCTGTTCAGGAAAAAGGCTAAGTTCTGAGGACAGCTTTAACAGTCCTTCTGTGTGTGGTATGTACTCCACATGCATGTGCACATAGACCCTCGTCTGCTGTTGGGTTTATGTTCCTCAGACATCCTAGGCATGTTCTCACCTCAGGGCCTCTGCTTTCTGGTCCCTCCACATGGAATACTTTCCTTGGGGAGCCTGGTGTTCTCATCTTCATTAAGGTTCAGCAGTTAAACCAGGGAAGGGAAGGTAAAATGGTAATCGTAAGGAGACATTAGAATTAGTATTTTCTGGGCAGTTAGGAGACCTGTGAGTGGGGTCGGTCGGTCGGTCGGTTGGTTGGTTGGTCTCTTTGTCTCTCTGTCTCTCCTACCCCCAACCCCCCATTCTCTGTGAGGGTGTGTGTGGCAGGGTAGTCCCTGTGTCAGCATTGCCAGGCTTATCCCTACCTTTCAGAAACTCTTGCTGAGGAATTGTTACTGCATGAGTTCATTTGTTAAAGTTAGCATTCAAAGTGGTGCATTTACTGGGCATTTTCCTATGTGTGCTCCCATTGGCCCTTCTGCTTCCCCCTCCCCTCAGAGCCCTGTTGTACTGTCATTGTTCCATTATTGTCTTCCCACCCTAAGAGCTCCTCTATTTCCCTGTCTGTTTGGTTTTTGATTTGTTCTCTTTGTCCTGATGCTTAGGTTTGATGACAAATACACCCTGAAGTTGACCTTCATCAGTGGGAGGACAAAGCAGCAGCGGGAAGCCGAGTTCACCAAGTCCATTGCTAAGTTCTTTGACCACAGCGGGACATTGGTCATGGATGCATATGAACCTGAAATATCCAGGCTCCATGACAGTCTCGCCACAGAAAGAAAAATAAAATAGCCAATTCTAAAAGCTCTCCTTCTGCTGGATCATACGAATTACTGGTGGGTAGGGGAAGAAACAGAAAGCTTAAGCTTGGTCAACTAAGAAATGTTAAAGGTGCCCCTGTTAAGTCCACCCTGGATAAATAGAATTTCCTAGTACAGATATGCAAAGTTGTATCTTTGATGGCTAACTGTAGCCTCCTTGGTCTGCTGAATGGATTTCTGTTGTTTTCCTTAAGAAGCATTTTTGTACAAGCTAAGCATACTTTTTCCTTTGTGCTTAATAGTACTTTTTACAGTATAGCTTTGTGCCATGCAATGTTTGAATGCTCAGTTCCTAAGAACTACTAACCTTGCTGGGGCAAAGTAGTGTTCACCTAGAATCCCAGTCCTCAGAAGGCTGAGGAAGGGGGATTGAGTTTGAGCCATCCTGGGCTGTAGAACAGGCCCTGTGTTGGGGAGTGGGTATTGTTAAGTTGTGGCTGACTTTGTGTTGACCCCTGCATCAGCAACTGTTTCCTTAAGTCCAGGATACAACTTCTTAAGTATGACAGCTTTCCTTTACACACCATTTTTGTGGGTGTATATATATATTTGACTTGGGGAGAATTATTTTTTAAAAAAATACAAAATAGCTTTTTAATTTGTTTAAAATAGACCTGCCTGTTACATTTTGTGCTCTTAACCAATTAAAGAAGCCAGTGGCATTTTTAGTTTTATATTCTCTGTGTTTTCCACTCGTATATTCCTGCTGATTTGTTTGTGCCCTTTATTAACTGCCATTTTTCTAAAATTTTTTTCAATAAATGGAAGATGTGAAAATGTGGAGTACTAATCTTGAAAGAAGGAACAGCACAGCAAGTGCTTTACTCAGGTGGAATCACTTCCGGGCTGACCCAATGCTTGAAGACCCTGAGAACCTGGAGCCATGGAAGCTTAGTTCTAGTGATAGTGCAACACTTAACCCTGGGCATGTCACACGCATTGGCTCACTGAAGCTCACTCCCAGCAGTCCTAAGGGCAGGCACTGTTGTCCTCACACACACAAGGAACTAAGACATGAAAGTTAACAGTCCACCAGATGGTTCCAGAATGGGAACTTAAATCTGAGTGATCTGGCTCCAGATGTTATAGTCCTGCAGAGACAAAAAAAAAATAGTATCTTTTCCAGCATTTTCTCAAGTTGGTCAGAGAACTGGGCACTTTCAGGAGTCTAAGTCTAGTTCCCCAAATTATATTCCCTATAAGAAAACATCCGGAGAGCACTGGGAATGTTGTCCTGTCTAGCACTACGCAGTGAGACCACACTGGCCAGATATTGAAGCCTTGGATTCTATAAGCCTTCCTATAATCCTTTGGTAAGTCAGAGTTTCTTGAGCTTCTAATGCTGTCCCCACCCCTTCTTGTAAAAGTAACAGTGCAGGGCTGAGAAGGTCCTCATTTAACAAAGTGCTCACCGTACAAGCATAGGCTCCTGAGTTTGGCCTTGAGAATGTATATAAAAGAAGGCCGGTAGTACAGTTGTAATCCCAGCGCTGGCAAAGTGGATACAGGATGATCTCTAGCATGCTGGCCTGCCAGCCTAAAAGCCAGGGCTGGGGAGATGACTGGGTGGGTAAAATGCTTGCTGTGTACACAGCAGCAGCATCTGAGTTTGGATTCCCAGAACCCACATAGAAGCCATGCGTGGTGAAGCACATCTCACCCTTGTGTTGGGGAACACAAGGCAGAGGCTAGGGTCTCGCTGGCCAGCCAGTCTGGCTGAAATAGCAAGCTCTGGCGCAGTAAAAGCCCTGGTCTCCAAAGTCAGGGCGCATAGAGATGGAAGAAGACCTGTGCTGTCAGTCACTGGCCTCCACAGGTACATAGACTGACACCCTACGTCATCTTCTGACCTCTGTGTGTAGACACACAGGCACACACACACACAGGGTAAAGATTCAAATTCAGTGACCCACTTAAAGGTTTTGAAAGTGTTTGATCATATAATAGCACTTGCACAGGGACAGTCACTACTGTCAGACAGGGAGGTTCCAGTGCTGGAAGCGAAGCAGTGGATTCTTCACAGCTGCTCTATCCTTGACTCTGTATCTACATAGATCCTTGGGTTTGGGTTTGTACATGCTAGGTGAAAGTTCTAACACTGAGCTATGTCCCCAGCTCTCCAAACACAGATTTATATATGCCCTCCCCCCCCACCCCCAAACAAACATTCCAATTATGCTGACACATTCTTTTCCTTTGTTTCAAGATGGGGTTTTCAGTATGTTGCCAAGACTGGTCTTAAACTCATGCACATAAGTGATTCTCCTGCCTCAGTATTGTACCAGCTAGTACTATATGCACATGCCATTATCTGTGGCTTTTAAATTTGTTCTTACAGTGTAGTATTTTATAGTTACTCCCCATAGGTAAACTAATTTTTAATAACTATAATATCACTTAATGTTTTAATTTAACTTCCCTTATCAATGGATAAGCTGATAGGTGATGTTTTCTCTCTCGCTTTTCACTATCTCAAAAGGAATGCTGTTAAGAGGAGAAAAAAATAGATCCTTTGGTTGTTAGAGTCAAGAGACTTGATTTTTCATAGTTTTAACGTGTGCGCTTGAACAAACCCCACTCCTTTCTCTAGGTTAAGTCACTTAATTAAGAGGGTTAGAAAGTATCCCCTTGAGATTATGGTCAACATACCATCTCTCATTATAAAGTGTGTGTATACCGTAACATTTAAAAAAGTAGGTTTCAGCAAATCTACTTGAAGACTTGGACTACAGCCAGTTTAAGCAGTTTAGATGTGTTGAAGAAACAGTTAACCAGCCTAGCCAGTCATAGACAGTTGTCAGTTTCGCAAACCAGGCTCAGACGTCAGCTTCAGGCTCCACCGGTGCTGTGAGGCTGCAGAACACTTCTTGAGAACTGACTATTGACCCACTTGTGTGGAATGCTTGCTCACTGCATCTGTCGTGGCTGCTGCTTGGCTGCTTCTGACCCTCTAGGTCTGCAGCGCCCTTTCCTCCTGCGAACGGGTGCCCGTCACATCCTCCTGTTTTTCAGTTTTTCACACTTTCCTCCGGTGGGCTTAAGTCTTCTCAAGCAGAAAGAACTGCTAAAGAAGAGAAAGGTCATTATTTGCAAATTTCTATTGCTAATGTTGCTGGAGTCCTTGTCTGGTGAGTTCAGTAATCCAGAATGTAGATGTGGAGTCAGTGAAAGAAAGGACTCTGACCACTTGTGCAAGCAAATGGCCCCGAATAGCTTGAGCCATCTTTATTATACAGAATTTCAGAGCATTCAAACACACAGTTTCAGATTTTCCTTAATCATTATCCAAGAATCTCAACAAGTACTTATGGAAATGTATTTTAAGTTCCCCTTACTTCCTTGTCATCAGTGATTACCTTTCCCCATATCTTAGCAGTACTGTTATATAATCCAAATGGTTAGGTCATAGCTAAGCACACCTGAATATTGTCAGCCAAAATTATTTAAGTATTGTATTGCAGGCCAGATTATATCTAGCTAGGCACACCTAGTTTGTGCACAGGCCAGCAGCAGACATGCAGTTTCAAAGTAAAAGACAATTAGAATCCAAACAAACTTTTAACAGGAATATAACCTTTGTGTTTTATCACCTCCTAATTCAGTGTGCTCACAATGCATTGTAAGTTGTCTTTATGCCATAATCTGTCTCTGTTTTACAGTATGGTTCTGCCCTATACAACTTCCCTATAAAGAGCAGAGACTGACAATTATCACTTCTCCATCCACTCATACTGTTCTTTCTTTTGTATAAGCCCCTACCTAAGGCAAAGATGAATCTACCCAACTTATATTCTTTTAAGAGCATAGCAAATTTTACTTACTAACTTATCCTAAGAATGAACTAACTTGTCCTGAGAATGAGCTCTTTACTGTTGACCTTTAGGCCCAGTCTTCTCTGAGTTTTGAACTTTCCCTCTCTTCAATGTATTTATTGGCTTGGGTCCCCAGAAGTAGTTGACATTGCCAAGCCCCTTCCTTTTTCTTCATATAGTCTTATCAATTTTGAGGCCATCCAATAAGAGATCTCTTTTAAAGGTGTTAGTTAGTCATGTCTTTACGTAACCTTTGAATAACCTTTCAAAATCATGGCTCCATCTCCAAAGGATTGACACAGTCATTCTGTTTATCATTCCCATTGGTCCTTGCCAAATGGGAGAAAAACTCCAAGGGGCCTTGCCTCAAGGAGGTCATTCACAGAACATTCATGCTCCTTTCCCAGGAGAGGCAACATGGCTCCTGCCAAATGTAATTAGCTGTATCAATATTTATAATACTTTGATTTATAAATTTCAAAAACTTTTTGCTTTAGAACATCAGAGGATAGAAGAACTTGCAAAGTCTCTTTTTGAGTCACTCAGCCTGTGAAGACCTCTCTCACTAACTGCATTTTGTCTCCACTCTAACTAACCCGACTGTGCCCAAGCCTTGTCTCCACAAGAGTCCACAGGGAAAGTCACCAACCTTACAGTAATACTGGTTTTTTATAAGATTATACCTGTCCTCAATGACTGTCTTAGGGTTTTACTGCTGTGAAGAGACACCATGACCAAGGCAAGTATTATAAAGGACAACATTTAATTGGGGCTGGCTTACAGATTCAGAGGTTCAGTCCAGTATCATCAAGGCAGGACATGGAAGCATCTACACAGGCTGGTGCAGGAGGAGCTGAGAGTTGTACATCTTCATCTGAAGGCTGCTTGTGGAAGACTGGTTTCTAGGCAGCTAGGGTGAGGGTCCTAAGCCCACATCTACAGTGACACACCTACTCCAACAAGGCCTCACCTACTTCAACAAGGCCTCACCTTCTAATAGTGCCATTCCCTGGACCAAACATATACAAACCATCACATTCCACTCCCTGGCCCCCATAGGCTTGTTCAAACACATGAGTCTATGGGAGCCATATCTAACCATAGTATAATAAAAAGTACATTTAGCCCAACTTTCTGAGTCCCCATAGTCTATAGCAGTCTCTACAATGTTAAAAGTCCTAAGTTCAAAGTCTCTTCTGAGATCCATCCAATCACTTAACTGTAATCCCCAAATCAAGACTGGAAACCAGCTGGGCAAACTCCAAACATCTCCATGTCTGATGTCAAAGTGATCTTCAGATCTCCACTCCTTTTTCATCTTTGTTGACTGCAACGAAGTCTCTGTCTTGGACTGGTTCCACTCCCTGTTAGAAGCTTTCCTCAGCAGATATCCCATGGCTCTGGCATCTCGAAAATCTTGGGGTCACCAAGGCAACTTCAATGTTACATCTTCTTGTTTCAATGTCTAGGATCCATACATGAACTTCTGCGCTACTCTAAAGGGTTTGCATCACTTCTCCACTCTGCCCTCTGTAGCACTCTAAGCTCAAGTTGATCCACTCCACTGCTGCCATTGTTTTTGGTGATCGTCCCATGGTACTGGCATCTGCAATACCCTGGGGTCTTCTGCTGCATTCGGCTTTACCATTAGCCTTTCATAGGTTCTCTTCATGGTGCCAAGCATCAACTCCTTTGCATGACCCCTTCAGTCCTGGGCCGTCAACTGCAACTGAGACTACACTATCACCAATGACCTTCCATGGCCTCTCACAGTGCCAAGCCTCGGCTGTTCTTCATGATGCCTTCATGCTTTCAAAACTAGTACCATTTGGGTGACTCTTACACAACACCAAGGACAGTTAAAGCATGAGGTAAAACCTTAGCTATCTCTGGAACTCAGCTTCTTTGTGCTCTCAGAATACATTTTCCAGAAGATTTCACCTCAGTGATGCTGGTCTCTTCTTAATCACCACTAATTTCTTAGCTCCTGCTAACCAGCATCAATTGTCTCAGTAGTCCCTTCTATTCTGGACTCTAAAGCCACATGGCCAAAGCTGCTGAGTTCTGTTGTTTGCTGGGGCTTGAACAACCCCGGTTCCACCCCTTCCCCTTTCGTTCTATTATATCCCATCACTGCCTAAACTTGACTATCCTGGAACTTGCTCTATAGATTGACATTGAACTCCTGGATCTGCATGTCTCTGTCTCCTGAATCCTGGGATTAAAGGTGTTTTCCACCACACCTGGATTTAAGCTTTTCTTCACCTAGAACTTGCTCTGTCCCAGGCTGGCTTTGAACACAGTGATCTCCTTGCCTTTGTCTCCTAGGATTGGTGTACCACCAAGCCTGGGCCAAAGCTTTTCATAGCCACTTTCCTCAAGATCTGGATCAAAAGCCTGTGCCTTCCAGCCTCAAGATCTGGATCAAAATTGTACTCATTTCTGAACTGTAGTTCATTCCAAATTAAAAGTCCAAATGAAAACAATAACCAAGTAATAACACCTAGCATGACATAACTTTCATGTTCAACTGCAAACATATAAACAATAAACTTAGCTGGGTGGTATCTTGCCCAGAGGTCACCACTCCCTTAATCTGTTTAATATCCTTGAATACAAGGTTTAGCTCCATTGCACTTCCTGGTGCACCTTTGATACATGAATCGTACCGTTTGTATTTTTCTTGTTAAGCTTGTTACCTTTGATCAAAATGCTCTTCATAACAGTAAATCAGAATACAAAGTCTATGCTGGTGTTTTCTGAGACTTCTTTTATTAATGCAATTGATCGAAATCTCTTTATACTCCAGTAGACTCTTCAGACAAGGGCAAAACACAGCAACATTCTTCACCAAAACATCATATGAACAATCTCCAGATTTCAAATCACCTTCACTGCTAGTGTCTTCCATATTACTACTAGGTTGGTCCATTAAGCCCCACTTAAAACATTCGACTGCTTCCCAAATCTGAGGTCCCCAAATCCTCATTCCTCCAAACAAAAACATGGTCAGGCCTATCACAGCAATACCCCACTCCTGGTACCAACTTCTGTCTTAGGGTTTTGCTGCTGTGAACAGACACCATGACCAAGACAAGTCTTATAAAAAGACAACATTTAATTGGGGCTGGCTTACAGATTCAGAGGTTCTGTCCAGTATCATCAAGGCAGGAACATGGAAACATCCAGACAGGCTTGTGCAGGAAGAGCTGAAGTTCTACATCTTCATCTGAAGGCTGCTAGAAAACTGACTTTCCAGGAATCTAGGTTAAGAGTCTTAAGCCCATACCTACAGTGACACACCTACTCCAACAAGGCCTCACCTCTTAATAGTGCCACTCCCTGGGCCAAGCATATCCAAACCATCACACTGACCATGGACTCTGTTATTAAATAGAATAGTCTTCACTTGGCTGAAGATACACATGCTTAGGTCTCTTCTGATGTCCGTATTACTTTAAGAATTAACAAAGTTTGTAAACCTGATAATAAAGCTGGATGTGGTGGTGCACATATGAAATCCCAGCACTAGGGAGACAGGAAAATGGCTATGGTTGAGGCCAGCCTGGTCTACATGGAGAAACTCTGTCTCAAAACTCTTGGACCTGGCATTCTGGTGGTGTCTCTGACCACCTTCTCCAAATGTTTTGAATTCTTATGTAATTGACTGGTAGTAAGGGAGGGTCTGAGTTGTGAGAAATAAGTTCAAGGTGAGGTCTTGGAGAAACAAAAACAACCCAAGCCCTAAATCAGTAGTTGGAAAGAAATAAGAACAGGCTAGAAAAATTACATAGAAAAGGAAAGAAAAATATCAGTGAAAAGGTAGACAGCACCATAGTTAGCAATGAAATTGAGAAAATCCTTAGCAGATGACCTATCAAAATTAAACCAAGATGAGATGAGCATTTAAGGAGATCTATAACAAGCAATGAGATTGAAGCAGTAACAAAATATCTCCCAACTAAAACAGTCCAATCTCACAATGGGTTCACTACTGAAAGTTTCCAGATACTTAAGAAAAACAAAACAAAATCTAATACCAACGCTTCTCAGACTGGTCCATAAAAGATGAAATACAAAATGGCCAATAGACATAAAAAACTGTGTTCATTCTCAGTAGGTATCAGAGAAACTGAAATTGAAAATATCTTGCAATTCCATCTTCTGGTATCTGTGGGCATGGCCCCACAGAGCACACATATACACGTATAATGTGTGGAATTTCATACCTATATATATATATATAGCATATAACGGTTGCAAACGAAACCCTTATCTATTGTTCGATAATGTTATCTAACCTCTATGCAAGTCATTGCTGGGGGCTACTTAATCTAAAAGATCTATATGACCTAGTTGTGTCTGCCCCAGATATTTATCAAAGGGACTCCTAATTAACATGTCATGTTTGTACAGTGTTTATATTAGTTTAGTTACAAAACTAACCCAAATGTCCACCAGCAGAGGAACAGATGAGAGAATGTGGTATATACACCTAATGGGCTCCTCCCACCCCCAGCTATACAGAAGAACGAAAGTACATCATTTGCAGAAAGGTGATACAGCTGATGGTGATCAATCACATTTAGTCTGTCTTAGACAAATGTGAGAGAAAGTTTTCTCCCGTTTGTGAATAAAGCCTTGTATGTATTTATGACATGACGGTAGAACCGAAACTGTCTCGAGGAACAAAGAGGACTAAAGGCAGAGGAGGGAAACTAGGCTTGGGAGAATATGCTCTTGATGGAACGCATTTGCATGAAAATGTCCTTCTGTAACACCACAGCATGTATAATGAATATACATGGTGAAGAAATGCTTAATACATAGGAAAAAAATGGAATCAGGCAGGGCAGTGGTGACGCACGCCTTTAATCCCAGCATTTGAGAGGCAGAGACAGGTGGATTTCTGAGTTCCAGGCCAGCCTGGTCTACAGAGTGAGTTCCAGGACAGCCAGGGCTACACAGAGAAACCCTGTCTCGAAAAACCAAAAAATAAAATAAATAAATAAATAAAATTATATTTTCTATAACATCTTGTTATGATAAATGGAGCCCTTTTGCCAACCTATAAAGGGAAGACAGTGTGGTATTTTTCATTTCTTCCTCCAATGTTTATTAGCTGGAATTCTACTGTCAGGAAGAGCTCCCCCTCTCCCCTAGCACAACTATTCACATTTGTATGGACTTGGTTTTATTTAGTCTGTGGATGACAGTCTCTCTACCAATATCTTCTAACTCTGTGGATTCCAGCTTTGGCCATTAAGGCCACTTTGTGACCTTTCTGTACTTTACGTACCACAAGGTGTTACACACTCAGCTCCACCTCTGGAATCAGCTATTAGAAACCAAGATCTGGGGACTTGGCGCTCATTGCTGGGAAGACTGAAAACAACTACCATGCTGTTAGTATCACTAAACAAAACCAAAGTGCTGCCTAATGTCTGGTCACTGGTAAAATCACCACCATGTCTTTATACAACTCATTTATTCAATCTGGGATCCAAACAAGGTTTAGAGAGTCACAGTTTTGTTTTGTAATTAACTGATTGAAAAATGTTTAATGTTTTGTCTGCCCTGTCCTCTCCCCCTGCACTTGGTCATTTGTGAGTTTGGCCAGCTGTATCTTAATGCTGTCATTTAACAGATTTTCTACTTCCCTCTTGCGTGTGAATGTGATGGTGGTGGTGGTGGCTGGGGACTGAGCCAGGGCTAGGCAAGCACTCTACCACTGAACTTCAACACTCAGATTGGTTGTTTAGCAGTAAGACATTATATTGGAGCCCTTGTAATAACCTGCTTGCCTCTATTTGTCATGCTATACATAATGGGCTCAAATGATTTGGGCTTGATTCATGCAATACACTGGTTCTCAACCTTCCTAATGCTCAGACCCTTTAATACAGTTCCTCATGCTGTAGTGACTCCTGACCATAAAATTATTTCGTTGCTACTTCATAACTAATTTGGCATGAATCGTAATGTAAATATCTGATAGGCAGGATATCTGTCTGATATGTGACCTCTAAAGGGTTTGAGAGGCATATGCTGAGAACCACTGATCTAACACAAAGATTTACACTGGACCATTATATGGTCTAGCAGCCACCAAGCTATTGCAAACTAAGAACATTATATCAACCCATTATTATTATTATTATTATTATTATTATTATTATTATTATTAACATTGAGTCACCTTGGAATATGATTTGTATAGCAAAGGCTTTATTCTTCTTTTATTCTAACTTTATTTCTCCATAGCACCCTCTTGAAATGACCGAGAGACTTTTTCTCCATGTGTCTATATGATGTCATGCTATTTTAATTTTTTCCTATTATTTTATGTGCATAAGTATTCTACCGGCATGTATGTATGTGCACTATGGTGGTTTGCGTGTGCTTGGCCCGGAGACTGGCACTATTAGGAGGTGTGGCCTGGTTGGAGGAACTGTGTCACTGTTGGGGTGGACTTTGAATCCCCCTTCCTAGTTGTTTGGGAGACAGTCTTCTCCCGGATGCAGTCGGACCAAGATGTAGAACTCCCAGCTCCACCAGCACCATGCCTGCCTGGATGCTGCCGTGCTTCCCACCTTGATGATAATGAACTGAGCCTGTAAGCCAGCCCCAATTAAATATTGTCCTTTGTAAGAGTTGTCTTGATCAAAGTGTCTCTTCACAGCAATGGAAACCCTAAGACATCACCATGTGCATGCCTGGTGATGGAAGCTTGTGAATCATCATATGGGTGCGGGTGCTAGGACCTGAACCTAGGTCCTCTGAGCCACTGGGAAGTCTGTCTCCGGCACCATGTTCTCATTACATTAAACATTTAATCTAGCCCTTTGTAAATCGTTATTCCCTGGTCGCCCTTTTACACAGGTTCTTAGTATGTAGCCTTAAGTACTCTGGAGCTTACTACTGAAACCCAGCTGATTTAGAACATGTGGTGGCCCTCTTGGTTCTACAGTGCTGGGACAGGTGTGCAGCACCACACCTGGCTGTTATTTCACCCATATTTGGTGGGTGGATCCTCATTAGGTCAGCTCTTCGGCCATGACCTTGTCGCTTTCTTCTGGCTCCCTTGTTTCCAAGTCAGACCGGATCCTCGAAGCCTATGATACATCTCCTTCCCCAGCTCTGAAATCAGCCATTTTTCTTTGGAGTCCTGCTTCCTTTTAGAAGGAAACCATTTTTATTTTAGCTCACCATTGTTAGGCTAATCTCTCATTATATTTAAAAAGGAATGAAGAAAAATCACATCATGTTGTGATTTTGCGCTCTTAGGAAAGCCCATTCCTTAGAACTTTCAACCATGGCACCTCCCCCAATTCCATATGCATTGCATTTGCTCGGGCTCAGGGATTCAAATTCAATATAAGTTAATTTTTCCCATCCTTTAAGTTAATATTCCAACTTTCCCTTGATTTTTTTTTTTTTTTTGCCAAATTCTTTATATTTTACTTGGTTCCAACAAAAAATGAGTTTAGATAGTTTCTCTCCAGGTGAGTTCTACTCAGAAGAATCAAGTTCACGTCACAGAAACAAGACCCCGTATTCTTTTTGTTTGTTTGTTTGTTTTTCGAGACAGGGTTTCTCTGTAGCCCTGGCTGTCCTGGAACTCACTCTGTAGACCAGGCTGGCCTGGAACCTAGAAATCCACATGCCTCTGCCTCCTAAATGCTGGGATTAAAGGCGTGGGCCACCACTGTCCTGCAAGACTCCGTATTCTTACACTGGAGCAGGAGGAGGCAGCCATTCGAGAGAGAAAATCCTAAGATGACTGAGATGAAATAAAAGGAAGACACTTTTTGCTCCTTGGCGGACAGGGCTCTGCCCCCTGGCATCATCACAGGCAGTGGAAGAGTGTGGGTCAG